>CM021103.1:334040859-334352028 GCA_007115665.2 Sequoiadendron giganteum | reverse complement strand
AAATGAACAGTAAGCTAATTCAAAATGAAATCGCTCTTCTTCTACCTTCCCCAAAATCAAAACAAATTCCCTGTCAGGATCAAAATTTTGTGTCTTTTTCTCCTCAGAAATCAAAAACGGATTTTTTTTATTTCCTCTTCTCTCTAATTCGAATTTTCTTCTTCTGCTCCTTATTTTCTCATGCATTGGTGGAGTTATCCCCAAAGCAAGATCCACAATTTGAGGTTAATCTCCAGTTCCATTTTCTAACTCCAAGTTTTGCAATTTGATTGCTTTTCAAATTGATTGAAGATATTTTTCTTCAATTTGTTTAACTGAAGTATTGAATGCTAAATTTCAATTTTGATGTGAATTGCTTTCAATAACTCAACTTAGATATTTGCTTATTTATTCAACTATAATTTCCTCTTTCATAATTTTCAAATAAAAACATATAATTTTAAAACACAACTTTTATTACATTTTATTAAATTTCGCAATAAAAGTCTATTCCTTAAATTTCAAAATACAAGCATCATTATTTTTAAACAATGATAAAATATTTACTTAAATAATTGGCTTATTTAATAAGATCTACTTTCTCACAAATTAATAAAATCGTCATTTAAAGCAACATATATTTTTTCGCATTTTGGAGAAATCAATAAAACTTAATTAAAAATTTGCAAACACAGTAATCACAAAATGCATTAAAATATTGACTAAGTGAGTGTGTGAGATTCCATCATCCTCATAAACGTCTAATGGCTAAAATGACTCTACCTAATCGCTGTTCTCGCCTTCAATCACATTCACCTATTCTTGTGTTCACTTGCACTCGATTTTCATCAGCAATGACAAACCCCAAATTAAATAAAAATACATTTCGAATCATTGTGATCGCATTTTGATTTCATTTCAATTTCAATTTCAATTTAACTTCAATTTGAATAATCATTTAACTTCAATTTAAATAATCATTTAACATAATATAATTAATCAATATCACGATTAATAATTTGCATTTAAAATAATCAATAAAATCTGTACATGACATCCTTCCCCTCTTGGAAGAGACATCATCTCGACGTCTTATTAATCATTCAATAAGCATAACATCATGATGCATAGCAAGGGATTCACATCTCAACATTCCATTCACTTGACAAATTTCATAAAATTATTCATCTCAAACAATGATTAAGTGCATCCTAGATCACATTGAAAACATCCTCATGGCAACCCACAATTCAATGCACCGAGCTATCATTTATAACTTCCAAAAAAATAAAAATAAATCCAATCTCTTTGGTGAGATTTAATATAAAATAATTACATACTTCCTTCCAATTCTTATAAAGATCCAACGGTGGAAAATAAAGTTATTGCATTTTTCCCAAAACTGCAAACCCTAGGCAGTGTTCAAACCTGCCCTCACAAAAATTGTCATAACTTATTCAAAACTTAATGAATTTTGATGAGACTTGAATAAAATTAAAGTATATTCACATATAAACAAAATCCAATTGGTTTTAGATCCAAAATATAGACTTTACAATCTGTACCATCACATTATTTAGACTATAAATTCTGCAAAATATTGTTAGAATAGGCAGTCTCACCAAAATAGTCACATCTTCCACAAAACTCAATAAACTTTAATGAGACAAAAATAATTGGAAACTAGAAACAGATATATTTCCATCCATATATGATATTCCATTATTTGAGTCCATACCAGGCTATACAAAATACAACTTCAGCCTGAAAACAATGTAAAAATCAGAAAATGCACACCAAACTTGCGTTTGTCATTCATCAAACCTCAAAAATAATGTCTCCAACCCCCCAATTCGAGTTTTGGAGGGTGTATTTATACATTTCCAACCAAAACTAGCTATTTTAAACCACCTTCTAATTATTTTGTTGACAAAACACCTTAATGACACTTTTGACAAGTTGCTTGACAACTTTCTTGAGCAACTTTTACAATTTTTACAATATGGAAAAACTTTAAACATTATTTGACAAATGACTTCAAATATGACTTCCTAAGACTCAAACACCTATAAAATGGTTTGATAAACCTTATTATAAGACCCAATACACAAAATAGATAAACTACTTACAAATGGCCTCATGGAGGCTTGAAAGCAACTTGGTGCTCTTGCACCACATCACAATTGATAAAACATACTATCTCAATGAGTAAACATAGTATCTCAATAGGTAAAAATAGTATCTCAATCATAATGAAATAGTAACTAACATCATATTTCTCAAACATAAGCATAAACAAATCATAGTAGCATTCACGATATCAAAGTTCACAACATGTGAATCAAAAACCAGAGTATCAAGTATCTCTGCATAAAACAAATACTAATCTATGAAAGAAAATGAGGAAAATGACGGTCTATCATCTCAGAATCCTCCCATGTAGCACTATCCTCAGTATACTAGTCCCACTGGACCTTGTACTGAGTACTATCTCTGTTACGCAGCTTAATGCTACGCCTGTCTAGGATTCGAATGGGCTCCACTAGCACCACCCCTAGATCCTGTACCTGTAATGAATGCCAATCAAGAATATGAGATGCATCATGATGATATGGTTTCAACAAAGAAACATGGAAAAAATTATGGAGTCGAGCTAGAGCAGGTGGTAACGCTAGTCTATATGCAACTGGATTAATAACTTTCAGTACATCAAATGGTCCCACAAATCTCAATGCCAACTTTGATGATTTCCCAAATGAGATAGAGCTCTTATGAGGCTTAACCCTCAAAAAGACTTTATCTCCAGCAGAAAACTGCCTGAAAGTCTTGTTCCTATCAGCATAGCTCTTCTGTCAATCGACTGCTTCCTTCAACCTACCCTTGATCAACTTCATTTTCTCATCCATTTCCTTGAGCATATCTGGACCAATTATGATCCTGTCTTCCATCCTGTCCCAACTGATGGGTGTGCGACATTTCTATCCATAAAGTGCCTCAAAAGGTGCCATACCCAATGATGCATGAAATGATTTGTTGTAGGCAAACTCAACCAATGGCAAATATTCCTCCTACTTGTACTGTTGATCCATGCAGTACATCCTTAGCAAATCCTCAACAACCTGATTGACCCTTTCAGTTTGGCCATCAGTTTGTGGGTGATATGTAGAACTAAAATTCAACTTAGTTCCCAAAGCTGCATTCAGTGTAGTCCAAAACCTACATGTCATCTTGGTATCCCTATCAGAAATAATGGTCTCTGGTACACCATGCAATCTGAATATCTCTTGCACAAATTTCCTCGCAAGAGTCAATGATCCATCTTTCAGATTTCCTGGTATGAAATGTGAAACCTTTGTCAGCTTATCAACAACTGCTAAGATGGTATCATGCCTATTCCTACTCAAAGGTAATCCTTGGATGAAATCCATACTGATTACTTGCCACTTATACTCAGGTATATCATGGGGATACAAAAGTCCTGTTGGATGCACATGCTCAGCCTTGACCCGCTAGTATTCCAAACATCTAGCCACATACTCCATAACATCTTTCTTGACATTAGGCCAAAAATACAAATCCTTCAACTCTGCTACCATCTTCGTAACTCTTGGATGCCCTGAATAAGGTGCATCATGTACTTCCTCAAGAATCAACTTCCTCAAATCTCCACCCTCGGGGATATAAATCCTTCCCTGATATCTGACAATACCATCATACTCCATCACATATCCATCAAATCTATGATCTGAAGGATCTGCCTCTAAGCCTTGCTTGACCCTATCATAATGCTCATCTCCTGGAAGATACTGCAACACTTGTCGTCTCAAATTTGACCTTGTGGTCAACATAGCAGAGAGATGTCTTCTCCTGCTAAGAGCATCAACAACTTTGTTTTCCTTACCCTTGATATACTCAATACCAAAATCATACTCACTTAGGAACTCAAGCCACCTCCTCTATCTCGCATTGAGGTTCGGCTGTGTGAAGATGTACTTAAGTCCTAAATGATTTGTCTTAAACTCAAATGGCTTCCATAGGAGATAATGTCTCCACATCTGCAATGCATGAACAATAGTTGTAAGCTCAAGATCATGTGGTGCATAATTCAACTCATATTGTTTCAATTTTTTGGACTCATATGCAACCACTTTCCCTTCTTGCATTAGCACAGCTCCTACACCTTCACCTGAAGCATTTGTAATCACTATGAAGTGCCCATTAGGATCTGGTATAGTCAACACTGGTGTCGATGTCAACTTTTGTTTAAGAATTTGAAATGCTTCCTCGTCAACTAAGATTCCCTCAGCAGATATGACATGCCTCAAATAGTGAACCTTCTTCTAAAAGAAAGTACACTTCGAAAAATTACCAAAAATCTTTCGATCTCTTAGTCGTTGCAAGACTATTCTCAAGTGCTTCTCATGTTCCTCTTCTATTTTAGAGTAAATCATAATATCATCAATGAATACAAGCACGAAATCATCTAAACAATCCATAAAGATATTGTTCATAAGGTTCATGAATGTTGTTGGAGCATTCGTTAGACCAAAAGGTACCACTCTGAACTCGTAGTGTCCATACCGAGTTCTGAAAGTTGTCTTCGGAATATCCTCATCCTTAATCCTCAACTGGTGGTAACCTGATCTAAGATCAATCTTAGAAAACACTGTGGCCCCCTTCATCTAATCAAATAACTCATCTATCCTAGGTAAAGGATACCTATTCTTGATGGTAACCTTGTTCAACATCCTGTAATCAATACACAGTCCCAAGGTTCCATCCTTCTTCTTAACGAAGATTACCGGTGCACCCCATGGAGATACACTCGATCTAATAAATCCTTGTTTCAGCAACTCCTGTAATTGAACCTTTAGTTCATACAAATTTGTTGTAGTCATTCTATATGTAGCTTTGGATTGAGGCTCCATTCTAGGTAAAATTTCAATCGAGAAATCAAATTCTCTCTTCGGTGGTAATTCAGTAAGTTCTTCAGGAAAGATATCCAAGAACTCTCTGAGAACTGGATAGCCCTCTGGACTTTGCTAGGCATTATCCATGTCACTCGCCAATATAGCATATATGGAACATCCTTTCCAATGTGATTTCTTTAGCTACATGGCCGAGATATGTCTCAACTCTAGAGGCTCTTGAGATCCTAAAATCTCAACTGGATGTCCAAAATCATCCAAACAACTCACAACCTTATCCTCATAGTTCACTATGGCTTTATGCTCAGTTAACCAATTGATCCCTAAGATCACATCATAAGAACCCAACGGTGCTACATATAGGTTAACTTGGGTTTGGAAATTAGGTAGCTCTAAATCACTGCATGATAAACATGAATCTACCCTCTTCTCTGCTCGATTCCCATACTGAACCATCCATGAATGTGACATAAAACCAGGTCTAATAGGTAATTTAGAAACTACTTTAGGATCAATAAAGCATTTAGTAGCTCCTATATCTATCAAAATAGAAACAGATTGACCAACAAGCTTACCCGACATCTGAATAGGTGTAGACTGAAAGTCTGCTTGACGGTTGTAACCGCTGCATGAATCTGGTGTTGCGGTGCTCACTGATCATTACCACCTCATTGACCTCCTATACATTGAGTGCAATTGGAGGCATAGTGATCTCCTCCACAATTATAGCATCCACCTCGTGGCCCTGGGTGACCGCTTGTCCTGTTCCTGATATTGGAGAAGTTGGTGTTATTATTGTTCACTTTCTTGTTTCCACCATTGCTCCCTTCTCCTTTATCCTGAGTGTTTGTTCCTCTCTTCAAGTTCCTGATCTACTGATTGTTATTATTACCCTTCTAGTTATTGTTGTTATTGTTTTGGAACTTCCTGTTTCCAAAACCAGATTTAGCATTCACACTCTTCCTGTAGTTTGCCACCTGTTGCAGCTTTTGTTCCTATTTTATGGCCTTTTCTCATAGAGTAATACTTATTACGCTTAATTAATTACATCATACTGGTTAATTAATTTAAGTCACTTATTCCTTTAGTTGCTTAAGCTAAACTTAGGCACATTAATAATTGATTAATTATTAAGTGTGCACACTAGGGTTTCATTTAGGGTTTCCCTTTTTAGGGTTTCTTGATCTCCTTCATAAGGATTGATCTCTTTGTAATAACTGAGATTCTAATAATGCATTTTACACTTTGGGGTTTGCAGAACATCTTCTTGGTTTTGCATGTCTTTTGCATGTGACAGGTATCCATTTGCATGCAGGTGATCTTGGATTCTAACATGGTATCAGAGCTCCAGACCTGCAGCTGCCTGTTCGTGATCTGAAGATATGGCTTCTCAGTGAGTTTCAAGTGCAAGGGTTTCCACAGGCATCTTTTTTGCAAGATCTGGGGGTAGCCAACTTTTTGGCACACTATGGGCTCAAACGGACGTCACCATCGCGTTCGCAGCGCCTCAAAACCCTAGGAACGCCTGTCGTTTGGTTGATTTTGGTGAAGTTGATCTGGGAGGCAAAAAAATTTTGCCAGGGAAGCCATACGACCTCCCCAGCACACGTTCCGAGACACGAAAATTGAAAAAAAAATTCAAAAAAAGCCTATCTCGGGTTCTGTGCCGACGCCTTCAGTGCAAACGGCTCCCACCGCCCAACGGCCACCGCTTCACCGCCGCCGCCGGGCGGCGCTCATCCCATATGCCACCTCCAGCTCTGCCAGCCCTTGAGGGCTTCTCATCCTCGGCCGCCGGTCCCATGGAGAACCACCTGCTCTGCCCCAGCCCCCTGCTCTGCGCCCACGATCACATGGGTGACCAGGGGCCAAAATTTTTCTGTAGGGAGGCCGATTTTTTGCGACGACGGTCTGCAGGCCGTCAAACCTGTGAACCGCTGACGTCAGCATGACATCAGCGTCCGTACGGTGGTGTTTGTCCCCTCCTAACCCTAGTTTTCTCTAAAGAAGCAGTTTTTTTCTTTTTTGCATAACTTGGGCATACGGTATCGAAATTGGGCAAACGAGATATCGCCAGAAAGCTGGTTCCGAGCACTTTCATTTGGTGTAGTTTATTTTTCAGTATTTTCCTGTTTTACTGCATTTATTGCTGGTTGAAGTCAGATGTACTTTTTATGCTTCCGAGCTCATAACTTTTTGCCACGATCTCCGATTTTCGCTATCTTTGCGGCGTTGGAATGGTATTGAGGAGCTCTATGTTGCTGTCCATGCACTTTTTTCTGTATCTGTCCCAGGTTTTTCATTATTCCAGATTTGGCCCGATGGGTGTTTTGGAGATTACTTGGATATTTTGACAGTTGGGAGAGTGCTTCTTGCATCTTTGCACTTCATTTTCAGTGATACATCATTTAATAATCGACTGCTGCTTCATAGATTCCAGAGTTGTTCCCGTTTGGAGTTTTCGAGTGTTCCGTGGCATCGGGTCTGCTGTTGCATGATTATGATTCCGATATGGTTTCTTGTAGACAGAAGTATCTTTCCTTGCTTGCCAGATTGCGGTTCCAGTGTTACTCTACAGTGTTCTTCCAGTGCTTCTTTGCAGCATGTCATATCATTGTAGGGGGGTTTTGTCCCACTGGGTTTTCCTCCTCTACCTCTTTCTTGCATTTGTAAATGGGTACCTGATCAGGCCTAGTTGCCGGGACCCATCTTTTCTTGCATGCATCTTATTCTAGTGTTTTAGCTTCTTCCTAAGTTCATCTTAAGGGGGGGTGTTAGAGTAATAATTTTATTACGCTTAATTAATTACATCATACTGGTTAATTAATTAAGTCACTTATTCCTCTAGTTGCTTAAGCTAAACTTAGGCGCATTAATAATTATTTATTAATTATTAAGTGTGCACACTAGGGTTTCATTTAGGGTTTCCCTTTTAGGGTTTCTTGATCTCCTTCATAAGGATTGATCTCTTTGTAATAACTGAGATTCTAATAATGCATTTTACACTTTGAGGTTTGCAGAACATCTTCTTGGTTTTGTATGTCTTTTGCATGTGACAGGTATCCATTTGCATGCAGGTGATCTTGGATTCTAACAAATCTTACATGACATCATTAATGGGAAAAAGGTCATTATCAAATAAAACAAGACTTGGCTATAAAGAAAACCAAACATTCAAGGAAGATTCCAAAGAGACTCCTAAGAATACAAATGAGGGAAAGACAAAAATCCTTGAAGATACTTTCAAAATCCCAATAAAAAATGAAGGTAGCAAATACAAAGAATCCTAAAGTTAACAAGGATGATTTCAAGAAGTCCTTTCCTTCAAGGCAAGTGCATACATACAGGTTCAAGAATAACTTTTATGGCTATTGCTACTCATGCAATCATTTTGGAGATAAGGAAAGAGAGTATAAAACAACAGTGAGATATAATGGTAGATGAAACAAAAATAAAAATTTGTATGGGTGGAGGAGTAGAAAATACAATACATATGTTCCTCTAGTAAATTATAAGGTTATATGCAATAATTACAACAATAATGGACATATATCATGCCATTGTAGAAGTCATTTTATGGAACCTTCAAGACAAAATAGGAAGATAAATATACTTGGCAAGCATAAGAAAGAACCTATAAAATTCTAGAGAAGGAAACAAGAACAAGACAATGAGAGTGATAAATCTATGAAAGTGTAAACTTCATTACATGCAGAAGAGACATCTCCTAGTCCATTAAGAATAATTTCAAGGGGAGCTAAGTATGTATTTTTCTTCAACCCCATGGAGAAGATAATTCAAAAGATGAAATATCACAAAACTTGAAGAGAAGAATCCACTTGTCCAATAGATTGGTATCGAGGGAAAGTAATGAATTGAAATCTACATAATTGTGGGCAATGTTTAAGATCCTATATGATGAAAGATTGCATGCCCTTAACACCCATGCATATAAAGATGTTGAGCACTTAGAATACTGAGAGGGGGGTGAATTAGTATTCTATTAAACCATCCAATTACCAAAGCATATTTAACTATTATAAAAAAATGAAAGCATGAACAACCCATAACACACACAACACATGAAAACCTAGATTTTTACGTGGAAAACCCAAAATGGGAAAAACCATGGTGAGGACTAGCTCACAATATGTTATAACCGGTTATAATATATTATAGAAAGACTCACTACTAGGTGTACTCATTGTCCAAGTGAACTCACTATTCACAGAGAAAAGAAAGATAAAAAGAAGTGGCTTCACAACCAAGATTTGAATTGATACAAATTTCATCTAGCATATGTTGGATTTAGTTCCTTTGAAGCTCACAATACTAACTTAATACACTTCATCCAACTTTGATTACAAATCTCTGCTATGCTCTACATTCATACACCTCTTCTAAACTTTCACAACTTATTTTCTCAACTCTACAAAATTTCGTATCACTGCTTGTTTTTTAGATCATGTAAAATTTCAAATTCAATCTCCACAAACTCAAAAAAACCTTGTATATATATCAAAATCCATCACAAACATCAATTAGGTTGGCCTAATTAGATGTATCCCTAAAACATACAAAATGTGCCTCGTCGGAACCCAATTCAAATCAAAATGCCTTCATACCCAAAACAACAAGTAATATAGGTTAGCATGGACCTATAATAGCTCCCTCTTACATTCACATCACATATTTGATCTTCGCAATTCAGTAGGTCGGCCAGGCATAGGACCTAAAATCAAAATACTCCAACTGGTTATCACCATAGGATACATGGACCTCAAAATGTCATGCCAATTGGAAAATATAATGCATTGACACCTATTAACATTCTCCCAAAACTGTAAGGTCTAACTCAAATCTGCAAAGGAGTGCACACTAGTTAGGTCATATCTATTTCACAGAAAACTATGTAAACCTTATATGTTGATCTTTTATTACTTGTATCTTTCAAACCACTTATCCAAATTGGATGAAATTTTGAATTAAGATGATATTGATGTCCATGAACAACATATTAGAATTTCATAAGTATATAAGGGTGAACAAATGCAAACCAAATTACCAAAGGGCTCTGTGTACTGAATCTTCCAATGTAGACACTTAGCAAAAATGCTTGCCTATTTCTATGTGTGGATCAAGCCATCTTGCAAAAAAAATCTTCTACAATCATCCTTAACACAATGTTGTCATCCATCATGTAGTGTTGACATCAATGGCAACTCATTAATAAAGAATTTCTTCATTCTTTCAACAATCTCCCCCTTTGTTATTGATGGAAACATGTGCCAAAACAAAACTTCTCCAGGTATCTCTCCTCAAATATCTCTCCCCCTTTGACATCAAGGGAAAAGGGTGTACTAGTATTAACACCTTGTATTCTCCCCCTCAAACATATATACAAATTGAAATAAATTCACTAACCCCCCCTTAGGATGTTAACCAAAAACTCTTAATACATTTGTATATTCACAAAAGAATTTGTAAACATGAAAAATTGAAAACTGCATAGAAATAAAAATGGTCAGATGAATATGTTGACCCCAAAAGCTTCTGAAGAATAGCTTTCCAAGAACATTTTCCTTCTTCCCAGCTCTTCTTCGCTATTGCAAGAATCCTACATTGAGATTCAATCTCCATCAATGTTTCCTCTCCTTCTTTCACAATATCGAGGGTAAGATTTGACTTTAAAATTTTATTAGTACCGACAAGGGCACTTAAAATAGGTACATGATTTTTTTTTACCAAGTCCCTTAGCTTCCCAAGCTGATTGATTGTTTCTTCCTTCTGGATCTGTAAGTGAATAATCTGTCATGTAAGTCTATTATTATAGTCCATGTTTGATCATTTTTGTCTAGTGTTGGATCATAGGCACTTGATGCATTGATTATTTGGGACTCAATTTGGTGCAAGAGCACCTAGGCTAACCTCCAAATTTTACTTGTTTTTTGGCTTGTATCTGACCTTAGCCAAGTCAGAGAGTTTGAGTGTTTGTTTTAGACCTTAGAAGGTCTTGTTTTTGTTTGGACTAGGTGAGTTAGTCATTAGGACTAAGGTCACAATTGCTAGTCATTGTTAGTAGTTTTATTTTGCTTAGCCTTAGTAGCTTAGGTTGGGGATTTGAGTCTTAAATGTGTTCTAAACACATGAATGATGTTAGGAAGATGCCTTGAAGATTTTAATGAAGTTGGTTGTTCAAACTACAGGAGATAGAGGTCCTAAGAGTTAGGAAGGAGGCATAATGACAGGTTGCCTAATATTGTTACAAACTGTCATAACAACATTTGCCATTATGGCAAATGTTACATGCAACTCAGTTACATAGGATTCCCTAAAGGATAGGAGTGGAAAATCGTCCAACATATCCTACAAACATGGTGAATGGCATCTTAGAAGGAAGAGGTTCGAATCCAATAGAGTTAGTTGTTTTGTAATCAAGTTTTTGAGATAATGAAAAGATAGCTCTACAAATTCTATGTTTTGTGTGAATACCGAATGATATTGTGGGACATTGAAAGTAGATGGATCGAATGCTTTGATTTAGTGATAGGATTGTGTTCATAGAATAGTTATAAGACTTTTTCATTCAGTAAGTAAGTTGATTTAAGTTGTGTTAGTTGTTATTAGGAAGTAGTTAGCATTTAGGGGTTTCACTAGTCCTGTCATGACCAGTTTACCTTTTCATGGCTCCCCCATGAAATCTAGTCACGGGGTTTTCCTAAGGATAGATGGAAGTGTTAGGGGAGCCATTAGACTATACATATGTAGGGTTAGGAGTCATGAAGAGTTGAGCAAAGGGTTTTAATGTCAAGTCCTAGGTGAGCTTAGAGTGCCTGGTTAGAGGTTTGATAGTGAAGAATTGAGTAATATAGGTAGGGGAGTGAGGTACAGTATGGAACAAGTACAGTTCCAGTTAGGGTTTAGACATATCCTATCATGCCATAAGGATTGAGGTTCAACCAATCCATTGGAATGAGTTGTAAGGTGAGAAACCAGTGAGGTCCTACAAACTAGGTCTATTAGCCCTATTTACCCTAGATAATAGGAAGCCTATGTACGGAAGACCTAGGAGTATAAGAGTGGATGAATCTTTTAGAACATCCAAAAGGGTATTCAAATGTGGGATTAGTTTTTCAGGTTGTTTGGGAAGTTTTGGCAAGAATGAGGAAAAGAGCATTGCCAATGGCTACAAGGAATTAGGCCTCCTTAAGACAAATCCTTACACCCGATTGGAGAAAGATTTGGAGATCCTCCAAAATGGATTCAAATGGCATGATTTCACTATGTTAGATACCCCTGCAGTCAATTCAATGATTTGTGAAATGGTAGCACTTAGAGTCTTCTAAGTGTAGGAGAAAGTGGAAGTAAACTAAGGGTGGTTGTCCTTCAAGGTTAAGCACAAAGAGTTAGGCTCTTAGAGAAGAGTCAGACAAGGCCGTAGTTAATCATCTAAGCCTTTTGGGAGATCCTAGAGGAGATTAGGATCCTAGAAGAAGATAAGGAAGATCTTCTTAGTATTTGTGCAAGCACACCAAGAAGCACATACACCACAATTGAGTCCATCTCATATTTTATGCCTTGTGTGGCATCCAACCATCTCATGTAATACAAAAACAATGTTTTTGCCTATTCTTCACAAGACTGTACCTCCTTCAAGCAATATTCAATTTTTTTATGTGTAGACACACACTTTTCTATAATATCCATCAACTTCTTCTCTGCAATCATTGTATCAACCTCTGTTTCCACTTGTCCTTTCAAACCGAAGGCATATTCCTTGAAGGAATCAATCAACAACTTAAAGTTTTCCATTGCAAACAATGATGTATCGACATTAGTTCCCATTGTTATTTCCTACAATGTATTTATGGATTCATCCATCAATTCACCACTTCTTTGGTGAGTCTCAATAATTTATTTTCTAGCTGATGCATGAAACACATCACCTAGCTAAAACTTATGAATAAGGGAAATCTTATCTAAATTAGCATTGCCTTGCTGCATGGGCAACTGCAACAATTGAGATGAAACAACTGGTTGGAACCTTAATTTCTTGGACAAAAGACCTTTTAAAGTATTACTAGAGGAAGACTCACCTGAGGGCTTAGGTAACTCCTCATATTTCTCTGCTTCTTCATTCTTTCCGATATTGATGTCCTCTTCTTCTTCTTCCTTTTCTTCTTCTTCACTGGAGGTCTTGTCTTTATCTTTACCTCCATCTTCCTTTTTCTATTCATCTCTTTTGTCCTTGTCCTCCTCTCCTTACTTACCCTCTTCATTCTTATCTTCTTCTCCTTCCTTTTCACCATCATCTTCTCTTCCTTTATTTTCTTCATTCTAATGCCTTTGCTCATTAATCGTATCATGCTTTTCACCTTATTTTGTATCTACCGGATGGAAGAATGTCTCTGAGTTGCCTTGATTTGCAGTATCATGTGTCACTAGAGGAATATGAGTGTCTTCCTTTGTGGTTTCCTCTCTAGTCACAATTTCTCCTTTAGCAACATTCTCATCTTCAATATTTTCTTGCATTGGTTCATCTATGTCTGGAGGAGTATTGTCTAGACTTTCCTTAGCAACTCCAATATTTTCTACATGTTCATATTGAGCTTCATTTACCATATCTTGTTCTTTGATGGTGGAGGTAATGGGAATCATGCCATACTTTTGAGCTATGTTGGTAATATTTTATTCTATTTGATTCTACATTTTCTCAAACTCACCTTGCTCTCTTCTCATTAGAATTGTGACCCTTTGTTTTGTTTTGAATTATTTGCTATAGACTTGAGCCAATCTAGACTTGTCAACATCAGATAAGGAGAATCCAATTTTCTTGACAAAATCTAATCTAGAAGCTTCTCTTCCTTTTCAGTTACCTCTTTTCTCCCATCCATTAGAATGTTCCACACATCATCTAGAACCTTCTTCTTAATGTTCTCCATATCAACTTAAACGATCACAATGCATTTGATGATTGCCTCTATTATGGTGGAATTGTCCACCCCATTTTCATTCTTGTATAATTCAGTTATTACTCCTAGCATCTCATGATGCAAAATTCCTTTAAATAATGCATCCAACTTCATTGGATTGTGAGGTCTCTCCAGAGTTGTCTTTTTTTTTTTCTTTTTTGGTTCAACTATTTTTGTATTCTTTTTCTTATTTTCTTTCATCTTGTTATCACAGAATCTAGCAGCGCTCGATTCATGGATAACCACCCTACAAAACTAGTATGTTTCCTAGGACTGTGTGTTTCAAGCACTCAAAATGAGACAAAACTCATTTTACGAGGTCTCTAATCCTACCTAGTCTAGGTAGGTGACGATAGGCTTGAGTTTCAAGTTTAAGGTTGACTCCTTGAGAACCTAGGAGTTAATCATTTTTTAGCCTGTTTTTGGTGCTCAGGCGGTGAAAATCACCGCCATTGCACCTTTTTACACTAACTGTTTTTGGTGCAACGGCGGTGAAAATCACCACCATTGCACCTAACTTTTTTTTCAACTTTTGGTGCTCGGGCAGTGAAATTCTCCGCCGTCGCACCTTAAGTTATTTCTTGAGTTGGTGCTCGAGCAGTGAAAATCACCGCCCGAGCACCTAATTGTGAGTTAAGTCTAGTCTCTTCGGCCGCATTCAATGCGTGCAACTTGAGTTGCTTTTAGGTTTTATTAAATTTTAACTAAGTTGTCTCCTCACTTTGTTTTCAATGTCTCTCCATACTTTGTGTCTTCCCGTGCCATCATGAAATTCCTCCCTTTGAGATCAAGCTTTGGTGTTTCCCTCTAGCTTTCGGTTTTCACTATGATCTTCGCCATTGTCAACTATCACAGGTATGTTCGTGTTTCATTTCCTTTCAATTGGTAGTTTTCTTTTATTTAGATTTGAATGCTCTCTTTTTTGTTGTTGGTCTTTGGTTTTTCTTGTCGCTCGTGTCTTTTTACTGTCGTTTCTTCCTCGTATCCTTTGCAACCGTCATGGTCAAGTTTTTCCCCGCCTTCATGCACGTCAGGTCTTCATTTTTCTCTCGGTGTATAGGCAAGGTTTTTTGATTCCTTAGCACGAAACCACCAAGTCACACTGGTGTCTTGGCAGTGATTTTAACCACCACGACACCCACATAAAAATGCTCCAAGTGTCTTGGCAGTGAAAATCACCGCCATGACACCAAACTGTTTTGAAGTCATGGTGCTCGAGCGGTGATTTTCACCACCTCAACACCAACTTTACCTTCCTTGCTAAGTCCCTCAGTGCTCGAGCGGTGTTTTTCACCACCTCGACACCAAACCAAAAATCTCACTTCGGTGCTCGAGCGATGATTTTCACTGCCTGAGCACCAAAATCTGCATTTTTCATCTAACACTCGAAATAGTGTTTTCTCTTCATTTTCGCCTCCACGCTCATTTTCATTCCTCATTTTCCACACCACTCGGCCAAAACACAGTGACTCCATATCGCCTTGATAATCTCACACTTCTCCATGTGCAATATATTTCCTGACAATCATTGCATCCACCATTCTTGCAGTTTATTTCCAAATTTCCATCAAAGATCCTCGGAGATAAGAAATACATTGGTCTATGCTCTCCTAAATGTCAGCTGAAACATCATCACCATATCCTAAAGATAAAGGGAAGATGAAGTATAAGTACCAGGGCATTTTCCCTCTGACCATGGTGTTGTCCAAGGTGGATGAAATCAAAGACACTGAGATTGATCATCAAGATCTGGTAGAGTTCATGAAGAGAATCCAACAAAGGTCGTGGGATGAGAATCTGAAAGCCATTGTACATAGCAATCTTCATATGGTTTCTACTTTCCCAACTTCAGCTCATCACATGGAGTTTGTACTTCAGGTAGCTGCACACTACATTGAAGAAGATAGAACGGTAAGGGATTCAGTAGGCCAAGTAGTAATGAGGCTTGACGGTGAATTTTTTGACATAGTCTTCAAAGTTCCACAAATGGAACAATACACTCCTATCACAATCCAGAGAGCTCAAGAAATATTTGAAAATGATTCAATCAAAGCCAAAACATTGATTAACTCACAGTGGTTGAAGACTCCCCGGCATGCTATTTCTAGGTGGCCTAAGGGACTCCCCAGGAGTGACTTCAAAGAGGATGTAAGAGATATAATTACTTTGTTAAGCAGAGTCAAGGGTTTGCCTAGGTCCTCTTATTTTCAAGATTGGATGTATGAATACATCCAGATCATCTGAAGAAGGAAGGTGCACATTGATTGGGGAGCACAGATCAGTGACAAAATCCATGAGCAACTGATCAAGGTGCCTACCACCTTAAATTTTTATATGACTTCTTTCTTGGTGTACTCAGTAATAGTAATGAGGCAGTTTCCAGGTTTATCTACAAAAGGTAATAGACATTCTACCCCAATCTATGACTACTATTACCAATTGAACCTGAGGGAAAGCTTCCACCATTTTAGGAGAGTCACAAATGCCTTCTTTGCTCCTTTGCTATTCACTTTTGATCCATCTCTGGAGAAGAAGAGGATTTCAGATGAAGCCTACAAGGTGGTTAGCAAAGTAGGATGTGTGTTTCTACAATTTCCAACCTTTACTTACATAAGGATAGGATGTTTCATGGGATGCCCTTTCATGCTTCCTAGATACCCATCAGATAAATGGATTCTTATGTAGTTGTGCAGGAAATCAATTTCTGTGCACAAGGAATGACAAAAGAATCATAAGGTAGGTTTTAAGTTTCCATTAACCATTGGCAGATACATGATCAGAATTGTGTAGAAGGCCAAGAATGTTTCAGCTGAGATGCACGTAAATACTATCAAGACCTATAGGTATAGGCATGACTTTGACTTTAGGGACGTCAAGAAGAAACTCAAGAAAGGTCACAACCATGTCTACCATTTTGAAGACATATGGGCAGAGTGTAGAGATGAAGAAGATGTACGAAAAATGGATTTCTGTAGGTTGACAATTGATCAAATCAGGGCTCTCCAAATAGCTGGTTTGCCTGAAGATTTCATAGATCCAGGTGACGTCCTCAATTCTTCCTATGATGAGGACAACATCACCGGGAAAACTTTGGCTCCAGTACAATGGTCTAAAAAAGAATGTACTTACATGAGGAAAAGGTTGGCCCCTATCCTACACAACACAGTTGAATGGCTTCATAAGTATGGCCATCAGATGAAAGCCTTCAAGACAGATTCTGAAGGTGAGCTTCCTAAAGAGAAACCTAGTCCGTCGTTGGAATCTCGTGCCAAAGAAAAGCAGGTCGTGATTCCCTCTTCATCACGAAAAGGGCCAAGGATAAAGTTCACTATGGGGAAAAATACTCCACAAATCACTGAAATACAAGAAACGAGGGCTACCACATCTCGTGCAAAAGAGAGGGAGCTTGTTTTCGAGGATTTACCTTCAGATGAGGAAGGAGGAGATACAGAGTTTGAAGCCAAAGAATTAGATGATGAAAACTCTGGAGAGACCGAATCAAATGAAGAAGAAGAGAAATCAGTAGAAGATATTGAGGAATACCAAGAGGATGAGCAGATTTTGTCCCCTCCTCTGGGTGAAACTGAACAGGTTCCAGTATCTTCACCTCCTCATACTCCTTCAATACCTAGATCTCCTATTCCACCTATATCTTCTTCTCCTCTTCCTACCATGGTTACAGGATTAGAAGATGTTTCTTTCCCACCAATAGTGTCTTCGGTGTTGGTTTCTTCTGCAGTTGGCCGAGCACAAAATATCAATGACCTATCTAGTTCACCAGTTTCTCTCCCTAGCTTGTCATCTCCATCTTTTGACATTTCTTCGGAGGCTAAATTTAGCAGGTTCATGAATGAATCTTTGCAGAGTCAGCTTGGCGTACAAACAACTGGGCCCATAATGACTACAACGGCGCCCATAGTTACTGTTTCAACTATTCCACAAAGAGCCCTTGCAACTCAGGAATTAGTGGTAACAAGTGATGTGTATACTTCTTCCTTCCCTCCTTGGTTGGTGTCGCAGGTTCCTAAGTGAAAAAAGCAGATGATCTCCCCCAATGAGCTAGACCTGGAAGAAATACCTACTCCCAAGAATAAGGAAAAGAAAAAGGCTAAGGTGTTGTCAAGACTCCAGGTAGATAAAACTAGCCAAAAGTTTGTTGAGGTAGGCTTTCCTCCGCAACCAAAGGGTGATGTGAACATGGAAGATTATACCGTATAAAGAATACAACTTGGGAAGGTAACCAATGAGAGTGCAAAAGTAGATGCCCAAGTAGTGTTAGATGCTCTTGCAGGAAGGCTTGACAAGATGGAGCAAGCTAAAAATCTATACAAGGGGAAAGTTGAACCCTATGCGAACATCTTGAGAAACATAGTGGGATCTTCAATGGGTGATGCCCAATATATGACCTTGGTGAATATTGAAGAACTAGCCGTTCAAATGGCAGAAAATCTTGCAAACAAGGGTAAAGTCATAAATGAATTTATTGAAGAGATCATAGATCATGGGACATAGGTTATCACCACCGCAAGTGAGAAGAAAATACAAGTAGCCCAGCTGTAGACTGAGCTTAATAAAGAAGAAGGATCACTTGCGAAGGATCTACATGAAATGGAAAGGACTTTATCGTTGTGGCTAAAAATGAAAGAATCCAAGATCAGCCAATTGGTAAAGAATGGAGTAATACCTGACAAGGAGAAATATGTGGAAGTGAAAGAATCACTCAAACATAGAATCCAAGTATTGAAGTTTCTAATTGATGACATCCACCAGGTACAAGAAGATGTAGAAGGTTACCGGGTTCTTCTGGTAAATGGAATGGAAGAGTTGTCGGGTGATCTCCTTGATGACGAGCACACCTTCCTTCCCCTCAGCGAAATAATTCAAGTGTATAAAGAGGCCTTCATGAAGTTGGTGGATGACAAAGGTTTCACCAAAAACACCATGCACATTGTATGTGATCTACGACTTTCACTTGATTGTTTCAAGGCTCATCTTGAAAGGTGCAAAAAGGTTTCTTCATCTGTAAAGAAGTTGATTACCAAAATACACATGCTAGTGGATTATACAGTTGGGCCAGACGAAAATTTCATGAGAGAGATAGCAAAGAAATATGAATACTTCCGCACCCAAAGCAAAGAACAATAGTCTTCTTTTTGTCTCCAGAGTTCACCATTTTTGGTGTCCCCTACTCTGCACATTGTAAATAGTTTTCGACACTTTAGGTGTCTTTTTGTAAAACGTAATTACACCAAAATATGAGGTGCAATTATGTAGAAATAAATTACACTTAGTTAGATTAGGGTTTCCTATTTTTACTCATCTGATTCCCTAATTTTTCTCTTCCCTCTTTTCTATAAGTAAGAGGGATTTCTTTTGTAATAATTACCTTTTGATATTTTGCAATGAAGTGCTACTATTTTGAAACAAGCATTGAGACTTTGTGTTCAATATTGTGAATTCAGATCTAATCAATAAAGAAGAGGATTGCATGCCAGAATTGGTGTTGGAATCAATTGTTTTGAGTGTTGATTATATTAGTAGTGATTTGTGTATGAGATTGAACGGGCTTCAAGTGGTTGATGTAAACTTTGTGTTACATTATTGTTTGGATTTGTTTATGTTTGAAGATTTTTGTTGAAGGATCTACAAGAACTTGTGCTTGTAATCTTTCATGTTGTTCGAGGAATCGGTGTGTCTAAGAAGAATTTGTGCTTCTAATACAACAAACGATATCATTACAAGATCCAACATCGAAAAGGCTACATAACGACTGTGTGCCTTCGTGAGCCTTCCCTTTTCTTTTTATCTTTTGTTATTATAAATCTACCTGGTATTTCTAAGCTATGCTTTGTCAAGATAGGAATATCGGCATTACTGTTGTTGTTTAAGTTTAAGTTGTTCAGATCTAAAATCTTTTCATTGTGAAGCATTGTAAACATCTTCTCTGAAAAAAGAGAGAAGTATGAATGCAACACACCCCCCATTTCATGAGTACAATGTACATTTTCTGAGTATTCTTTTAAGTTTACTATAGCTTCTAATTAGCAGTAAGAAGGGCGCCTCCCCTTTCTGAGAGGAGAGATCATATCTCACACAGCTGTGGTTGAAGTCTAGATGGCGTAATCTATTGAAAAGTTGATTACACAATTTTAACCCAACACATCTTCTTGTGCATATGTATTCAAAAGGCTTGCTTTTCCTTTTCAATTTCCTCTTCATCAAAGGTATCAACAATATATATCCTCTTTTTCTTTGTTCCAAAGCTTCTTCTTCTCAAAATCAATGGAGGACCTTCATCCTCTTTCTCTTTTTCAGATAACACACTCATGTTTTTCTTTCTTGTACAACTTTTTCTTTTCTCCTTTTTGATGTAGTGGCAATAGTGGGGAGTGTCATAGTATTTTTCTTTATCTTCTCAGGCCTTGTGACCTCCACCTAAGGTTCCTCTATTACCAAAGCACTAGTCTTTGTCCTCTTAGTTTTGTTGGGGGTAGATGGTATTTTGAAGGGTATCTAAATACTGGGGGGAATGGTGGAACCAATCCTTCCAGATCTTCTAGGTCTGGTGGAACCTCTTTCTATTCTCACTTCTCCCTTTTCTCTTGATCTTGCCTCCTATATTTGTTCTTTTGTGAATCCCTTGTCCTTGAAATAGTCATCCACTATATTTTTCACTTTCTTCTTTGTTTTGGGATTCTTCAGCTCTATATGTACTTCCATAAAAAATTCTTCATATGTGCCATATCTTTCTTGTGTAGTGTCCTTAGGACTCTTCAACAATATGTCAACATAACCATTTACTTCATTTTTTATCGGTCTCATACCCAAGTGGTAGAATCTAGACAGTTTTGGGTTTTACAACCTCAATAATGAATTCTTCTATTGTGACCAAAAATGTGATATCCTTCTCATATTTATCCACCACTGACTTAGGGATCCTCTCCCTTTCATGCATTCTCTTCTAGAATACTACAAAGAATGCAATAAGTGCTTCATCTTGATATTTCATATCACCAAGGCTATGTAGGTATTCTAAGATTTGATGGGATATTGGTCTTCTCTTATCCCATATGACATTGCTTCTTCCTAGAAGCTCCTTTAGAAAGTAGAATAACAAAAAAACTACCAAAGGACCAAACTTGAACGGGCATTTATTCTCTTTAGTTTGCTTCAAGTTATCAGATTTGTTTCCTGAGAAACTCACACAAGTCATTGTCCTTTCCCTTTTCCACCATCTCACAAGCTACACTAATTGTTGTAGCTGATACATAATTCTCTATGTTGGTGTAATATATCTTATATCCTATAACCATAGCTGCATGTCTTACTATAGGATTCTGGATAGTGTTCATAGTGAGAGCTTTTTGATCAAATGTAGCTCCAATTAATTCAATCAAATCCTTATTTTTCACAAATTTCAATACCGGTACAAGTCTGGTGGCACAAATTCCAATAGCCTCCCTTATAACTTCCTTTGTTATCAAACCATACATGTCAGTCCATATAAATTTTGCATGCACTCTGCTCAATGTCATTCTTACAAACTTAGTTTCATCATCATAAATGAAACATGGGCACCATTGCAAGACGTCTTGTTTCTTCTTTACTAGGTTTTCATATTCTAGCTTAATTTGGTAATCATCTCTAATCAATTGATCTATCCACAGGCCTATAAATCTTGTTTGGTTATACTCTTCCATTTTATCATGGATGTATGATCTAGTATCCTTTGTAGGAAAAACCCTATATGGAATGCTAAAAAAAGCTCTGAGTGGGTCATTCTAAAAAAAATTCATGGGAAATTTCTTGAATATTGGTTGAGGTTTCTCACTCACATTCACTACTATAGGTGTTTCCATCTATATTGAATTCAAATTCTTCAAAAAAAAAAATTCTATTTTAGCTTTAAACAATGGTAGATACCTTTTTCTTGCTCAATCGAAACTAGGGTTTGGATGCTCTGCTTCAAAAATCACCTTTCATCTCTTGAATTCACTTCAACACGCTCTACTCACTCCAAATGCATAAAAGTGAATGAAATCGACTAAGTTTAGGTACATATAACCCTTCAATTCTGCTCTTATTCACATTCAATGTGCCAAACAATAAAGCTGGTAAAACCCTTCTTTATGCAACAATAAACCCTAAATCATTCTGCAAATCTCCACATTTGCATATTTTATTTCGGTGTCTTCTTCAAAAGATCATTATTGTCCATCTTCATCACATATCTTCGTGTTGAGCCATGGCACCTTATATAGGTCAAGGGTTATTTGATTATCTATTTTTTCTCTCCCTAATCCAATACCTAGGTTCGGTTCCTAGAGGAATTATCTGCACCGAAGGGTGGTACAAATTCATTTTTAGTCTCTGATTCTTCCTTGTTCTCAGTCTCCTCTTTCTTTCTTTCTCCAAATATTTTCCATTTTCTTCTTTGCTTCAACTGGATCAATATTTTGATTGGTTCATTTATTTTTACTAGATTATCCTTCCTTATATTTTTTCTTCTACAAAATTTAGCAATATGTACAAGCCTATTGCAATTGTGACATACAACATTATTTTGAACAACATTCCTTCCACTCATTCTACATCTACATTGATTAGCCATGTGTCCAAATCCATAGCATGTATAATAGTAACCATTGAAAGATTGAATCATTCTACCATTGTTATATGAATTCATCATTTGACTTATGCATTCATTTTCTCTATGCCCAAATTTCTTGCATGTAAAGCATTGACCAGTAAAAGATGAAACATTTTGCTTCTACATTCCATTGTTCTATGTCCAAATTTACTGCAAGAATAATAAATACCATTAAAATATTGGTAACTTTGAGAGTTTAGTTGTTTGATCAGAGGTCTTCTAGCATTGTTTCTTTGGTTCTAGATCTTGCCATTGTTCTTCTTGTCTTTAGTCTTCTTTGGTTCATTGATCTTCTTTGCTTTAGGTGTCTGAACTACTTTTGAGATTTCTCCTTTTTCAAGTCCCAAACCAGCTTTGTATTTAGATGCTTTCTAACCTGCAATCAACTCATCAAGCATTGTAGAACTTGTCATGAATTTATCTTCATGAATTCTTGCTTTCTCCAAATCTGATCTTAGATTTACCACTTCTTGTTCAAGCCTCATGCATTCATCAAATTTTCTCTTCACCATTGCATTTAGAAATTCCTCAATTATTTTCTTTTCTTCCACTTGCACTTTCAGTATGATGATGTTTTCATTTTCTTGTTTCAATTATTCATTGACTTCCTTATGCCTTTCTTCGAAATTCTTGATTTGCTCTCAATTTTTTGATGTAGTCATTTGCTTCTTTAATATTTTCCTTTAGATATCTATTTCATCTTCAATTTTGTCAAGATCTTCAAGAGAAACTTTGAGTTCTCCATCTTTGTCAAGCATGCAATCTTCTTCTATGTATCCAATAGTAGGAATCTCTTCTCGAGAAATAGGAAACTTTCCACCAGCCATGTGTTCAATCTCCAAGATCTTCCCAAATTGGTCAAGCTTCTTCCAAGGAACCAAGATCTGATACCAATTGTTGAACACTTAGAATACTAAGACGGGGGGGTGAATCAATATTCTATTAAATCATCCAATTACCAAACCATATTTAACTATTATAAGGAATGAAAGCATGAACAACCCATAACACACACAACACATGAATACTAGGATTTTTACATGGAAAATCCAAAATGGGAAAAACCAAGGTGAGGATTAGCTCACAATATGTTATAATCGGTTATAAGATATTATAGAAAGGCTCATTGCCAAGTGGACTCACTGTCTAAGTGAACTCACTGTTCATAGAGAAAAGAAAGATAGAAATAAGTGGCTTCATAACCAATATTTTAACTAATACAAAGTACATCTAACCTATGCTAGATTCAATTCTTTTGAAGCTCAAAATATTGACTTAATACACTTCATCTAACTCTGATTACAAATCTCTTCTCTACTCTACATTCACACACCTCTTCTCAACTTTCACAACTTATTTTCTCAACTCTGCAAAATTTCACATCACTACTTGTATTTGGATCATGTACAAAGTCAAATTCAATCTCCACAAAATCAAAACAACCTTTTATATATATCAAACTCCATCACAAACATCAATTAGGTTAGCCTAATTAGATGTAGCCCTAAAACATACAAAATGTGCCTTGTCAACACCCAAAACAACATGTAATATAGGTCGGCATAGACCTATAATAGCTCCCTCTTACATTCACATCACATATTTAATCTCTGCAATTCATTAGGTTGGCCAGGAATAGGACCTAAAAGAAAAATCCTCCAACTGATCATCACCATAGGATATGTGGACCTCAAAATATCATGCCAATTAGAAAACATAATGCATTGACACCTATTTAAATTCTCCCAAAACTACAAGGTCTAACTCAAATCTGTGGAGGAGTGCATACCAGTGAGGTCATATCCATTTCATAAAAAAAAATGTAAACCTTGTATGTCAATCTTTTGTTACTTGTATCTTTCGAACCACATATCCAAATCATATGAAATTATGAATTAAGATGATATTGATGTCCATGAACAACATATTAGAATCGCAAAAGTAAATCTATAAGGGTGAACATATGTTTACCAAATTACCAGAGGGCTTTGTGTACTGAATTTTCCGGTGTAGACACTTAGTAAAAATTCTTACTTGTTTTTGTGTGTGGATCAAACCCTCTTGCAAAATAATTGTTCTACAATAATCCTTAACACAATTTTGTCATCCATCATGTAGTGTTGACATCAATGACAACTCATTAATGAAAACCTTCTTCATTCTTTCAACAAAAGATGGAATTTACAAGTGTCTCCATGAGATTGAATATTTGAGAGAATAAAAGTGTTATTCAAATCCATTATAACAATAGAGAAGTTTATATTACCTTGAAGGTAATAAAAGAGGAAAGATTCACTATGAACAACATTTAGTATCAAGAGATAGATTATTTATAGCCTATAGAAGGTATTAAAAATGGATAGCAAGGAAGTCAAAAGAGGAGTTACCTTTTGAGAGAAAAATAATGAGAAGGAATAATCCATGATTGTGTAAACTACACCTCATACAAAAAATTGAAGATAAGCATTAATTCAGGGGGAGTTAATCATTACAGTAAATTTTAAAGATCCATGTAGAAGACAATTCAAAGATAGATCAATTGTTCAATATTCCTTATGAAAGTTATGAGCATCCCATTACCATTGATTTTAGAAAAGGAAGTCCATTAGAGAAAGTGGAGATATGGTTGTATTTATGCTCAACTTCACATTAAATGAACAAATATCTCACTATCATTGATTTCAAGAAAGAGGGAGAATTATTGGAAAAAGGAGAATAATTACATTGATGTCAAGAAGTTCTCATGCAAAGAATTGAAAAGAGCAGAAAAATAATCATTTAGTTGTGACAATTATAAATATTGAGAAAGAGAAAGAAGATGAGAATACTCTCATAAAGATATCAAAAGGATGGTCATCATTTAGCATCCATGGATATAGAAGGAAGAGTTGAGATGTGAAGAGAATAATGAGATAGCTAAATAGATTCCTGATTTGATAAATTTAAAAAGATGATCAAAATCTATCACCCAAGCTACACAAAAACAAAGGATAGAGTATTAGAGGAAGGGGGAGCATTATAGAATCTCAAATAGGGGGAGAAGTGTATCCCTATTAAATTATATCTAAGTATTAAAAAATAGGAATGGATGCTTTCATGATCCATTTGTAGAGAGAAGCATGAACATCCCTTTGCCATTGATGTCAAAGGGGGAGAGATATAGAATGGGGGAGATTTAGAGAAAAGAGAAAGAATTATGTTGCCATCAATGAAAAAGGGGGAGATTGTTGAAAATATTGTCATTCATGTCAAAGACACTCAATGTAGATTGTTGGAAAAGATATTGTCATTGATGTACAAATTATGGAGGAAAAAGACCAAAGGCTACTAAGAGATATTCACATTAATTAATTCTCATGTTGGACTACAAGGATTGAATCTGAAGTTCATGAAAATCACAATGACCACAATCTTCATCATGAACATAAAATATAAGATTAGATTAAGTTTACTGATTTAAATCTATCATAGAGGTGGACGACTTTAATAAGGAGAACAGTTAATTATATGCAACAATAAGTTTATGATAAGACAAAATAGATTTGTTTGATCAAGTTAATGACCAAAAAATTCATGAGTTGTTAAGGTTGATTCTCCAAGGTAATTCACAACAATGACATATTAATGAATAATTAAAAATCATAGTAAATGCAACAAAGGGTGCACTTAAGTATGAAAAAGATAGTAAATGTTTAAGACAAAATTTTTTTCTATGAATAATATCATTTGTTAAGATAACATGTATATGACAAGATCACAGTGATGTCATTTACAAGGTTTGAGTTCGATTATTATGCTAGGCTACTTCTTTTGGTGGATATGAAAATAAAATAAAAGATGTGTTTATCTATGTTGGTTGACTCATTAAAGACAACAATGGAAGGTGATTAGTTTATTTAACTAATCTTGGCCATCCACACTTCATGCTATCTGGCTTCATGATTTGTTACCAAGTTAAATGCATATACAACCTTGTTTATCATCCAAGCAAAGGAGATCATACAAAAAAATTTAAACGTATTCCAAACATCAGTGATTAAGGAAGTAATAATCAACATCTAATGACAAGGAATACCAAAAAAATAAATTTTATTTCAACTCTAAGGCAGTGATCAAAACAAAGTCAATTATTTCCCTAAGGTTGAAACTATATAATACTTTATAGAATAAGAAAAAATAAAATAAGATCCAATTGCTCCATGTTTGAATTAATTAAATCATCCAAAGTCAATGATTAATAAATAAGATAAAAGTTATATCAGACAAAAAAAATTCTTATTCAAAGTTTGTCTTATTCACAAAAATTATGAATATAAGGCAAAAAGGTATATTAATATAATTATGCAGAGCAACGATTAATACATGAAAGAGTGGCAATTAATACATGAAAGGAAAAAAATTAAGGATAAATTGTGAATATAGTTTATGAAAGGTAGGGATTGATATTTACTATAAAGAAGATTTATTAATAAAGGAGGTCTCTTTTCAAAATATCATCTCTATTACAAGGGATGCCTCTCTTCATGAAGGCATAAGGGAATAAATAGGAAACTAGTCTTTGGAGAGTGAGGTGGGTAGTGGAAAAATGTATTATATCCATACTTATAGATCCGCATATGGAAAGGTAAGGAGGAATTCTGTGTAAGAAGAAATAATGTAGATTTGAAAGGAAATGAAATATGAATATTATTAAAATGTTGAAGCATTTATGAGTAAAGATAAATGACATATTTGTGGAAGGTATAAAAGATAGATCCATGCATATATAGAAGAATATTGTGGTAAGATAAAGAATTTTTTTTTACAGAAATAAAGGAAGAGTTTGGGCAGATATAAAAGCAGGAATTTACGCATAGATAGAGGAAGAGTTTGGGCAGATATAATAGGAGGAATCTATGCAGAGATAGAGGAATATTTTTGGAAAATATAAAAGGATAAGTCTATGCAAATATAGAAGAAAAGATAGAGTAGATATAGAGGAGAAATTTTTGATAGATCTAAAGAGGAAAGAGAAGGCAAGAGATTCACAAGGAGCTATTGATCTTGTTCCATATAAGGTTGGTGCATTGAAAAGAGGTTGGTGTCTCTAGTGGGGTGATGCTCACAAATTGAATGTAGGGTTGGTGCCTCTAGTGGGTTGGTGCTTACAAATTGAACGAGGGGTTGGTGCCTTTAGTAGGTTGGTGCCTACAAAATTTATAAACAGGAGATTACTAAAATAAATATTTTTTCCGCAGTTTTCTCCCGCAAGGATTTCCACATATATCCCGTGTACTACTTGTATTTTATAATTGCTGCATCTTATGTTGCTAAATTTGTGTAATTGATATGCTTATGGTATTAAGTTTTAAAAGGTAAATATTTTTGTTATACATATTCACCCCCACTCTCAATATAACTATGTGATCATCAGACAAAACTATAAGAAATTATGAACCAATCAATAAGAGTAGGTAGCTCATCTATTATTATATCTCTAATAAGCAAATGTCATTATTAGATATTTTAACATGACAATTAAAGAAAAAAAAAAAAAAAACTAGGTCACATAACTTATCCACACCCTTTGTATAAGGATACCCCAAATATTTATCATTGACCACTCCTTATATTTTCTTGTCTTGTAAGCCTAAATATTTTTCAACAAAATTTACTATTAGGTTACACATGTAACTAATGATGAAAACCTGATTTATATATTCAATTGTAATACCATTTATAGTTTCAAACTCCATATGTAACTTGAGAATCCAAGACTAACATAACTCTTTAGAAATGAATGAAAAAATTACACCCTCAAGAAATATAGAAAATACAATTATCTCTAAATTATGAAGACTCATAGGACATTAACTAAACTAACTTAAGATAAGTCTCAAAGTTATGTAGACTCATAGGACACTAACTGAACTAACAAATAATATAATATATATTCAATACAATAAAAGAGCAATTGCTAAAACGATTGGTGCCTTAATCCATTGATGATAGAGTTAGGACCTAAAAGAAAAAATTTAGGACCTAAAGATAAGTACAAGTTCTTATAACAAATTGAGGCTTAAAATCTATATATGACACAATTTAAAATAAATATCTAAAACTTCAATTAAAATCCCAGTAGTCTAGTTGTAATTTTATCAATGCAATTTAGATACTCAAGGAACTTCATATGACCAATTTTTCTTTAGCAATGCATAGATGACCAAAAAATCCCCATATGCTAGCTTGAAAAGTATTTCAAAATAATTTGAAAAAAAACAAACTATTGTGAAAATCAACTAATAAAAATATAATAGCAAGATAGAAAATGTATCCCCAAAGATTATTTTTATCCCCTAATAATCTGAACCAACTATGGATATATTTATATCATAGAGAAGATTTATGCTTGTTAGCACCTTCTCTAGATTTTACAAACATAAAAGACACAAGAAATTAGACTTAAATTAATATTTCAACACCAAAAAATATAAAATATTGGAAGACATATTATTTTAATTTTAGCAAAATAATTCTATCCCTACTCCATAGACTGAGCTAACATTTATACCCAACAATTCTACCCGAGATTTCACGTATAGCTAACACATTCCAAATAGAATTTAGGATTTACATCCTTATTGAAATGGTAATAACAACCTCTTTACTATAGTATTTACTCTTGGGAATTACAAAACAAAATCAATTAGATATTTTTGATAAGAATTTCAATGTTGGAAATCCTTGATTACATTATACCCATATTATTTTTACTACAAAACATCCTTTGGGGTCATATTTTCTTGACTTCTAGGGAGATATTCAAACTTGCATGCATGGTGCTTGTAATGAAACAATTTTCTATTTTTTGGTGCCAATTCAATGTATTGTAGGTCACCCACACTTTAAAAGGTCAACTTTTCCCTTGATTTCCTTAATTAGAAAGTTGTTTCTTGATATTCATTAACTCCTTAAGCTATATGCTTGTTAATCAAATACATTGTTCTAAAATCATACCTACCCCTATAACTACCATCAAGTCACAATACTCCATTGGTTGTCTTCATAGAGTTTTCCTTCACCAATCGAGTAATCATTGCATCGACCAAATTATATCAAATATTCTTTACACCTCACATGCCTACATCTACATTCACACATTTAATCAAATTGTAGTGGGAAAAATCCTTCAATAAAGTCCATGTTCTATATCTATTTTTTTCTTTCATTTGAAATTTAAAAACCAATCTCACCAACTAAACCATTTGATTTTTACCTTTTATTGATGGTGCAAGTCAAACCTATTTTACATGAATGACCACAAACATTTAGTGGCATGTGAAGATGCTTACTATTTGATAAGATAAATAATCCAATCCCTACAATTAATAGTGGAATATATTCAACCTTTGAAATCCACAATTGATGAACCTTTAGGAGATAAAAAACCTTAGAGATCATATGTTACATACAAATGAAACATGACACAATCAATTTTCTATAAGCTCTTGATTTAGAGTGGATCAAGAAAATGGAATCTTGATGATGACACACACCTTCATTTATCAATTCATGCATCACCCCTCTACCTTGATATTCCTTGAAAATGATTTACACGATCCTTTATCATGTAGATCAATAGTCTAAATGAATACTATGGTGGGCCCATCCATGATTGATTGACCAATGAGATGACCTCTTTTAAATATCCCATATGACCTTTGAAACAAAAACATGCCAATTGATCAATTTGGCCCATCAATTCTCATGCTTAAGAGAACATACTAATGTAGCTCTTATGAAATAAATCCATTTAAATCATCATCATAGACACATGCAAGTCATTGACCAAATATGGTCAACAACTTGTCATTTCTTGGAAAAATTGTTAGAAGTTATTAGGGTATGGAGGGGAAAACAAAATTAGATCAAGAATTATCAATAGCCACCACTACATTGATTTACTATGCGCCTCAAACTCACCAACCTAGTCTACCATTATACATATAACTACTTCTTAGTCATTGATAAAACACAAATGAACCACTTAATTTATGGGTAATTTCCAACAATTTGATGAGTAAAAGATGACAAAAATATTCTAGATTTCACATAAATTTTTGAACTAGACCACCGTGAATGCAAACTAGGAACTCAATTGATGCAACAAAAAAGGATAATTCTCAAGGGGGCAATATGGTTCTATTGGTAGATCTGATTGAATCATTCTTTTCAAAACTATTTTCAATCCAAGCAACAATCATGGGGCTAATACATAGGACATGGAAAAAATTTCATGGGTACAAGGAGAAAGTTACAATGTAATACCTAGAGCCATACCTAATTTCTCTTAAACTAGGTGTCAACACAAAACATTATACACACCAATATACTTTGGCTAGCCTTATACAATTTTTTCATACACATTTTGCACACTCCATTATCATGTCTACACTTTAGGGTTTCACACAAGAATTGTAGCCACAATTGAGGCTAGAACATGCCAACTAAAGCTTTTATTTTTGGAAACACAAGGGAAAACAACTGAGAGGGGGGGGGGGGTGGGTGAATCAGTTGTCACAGAATTTCAAACTTATTAAACTTATTATCCCTTATTCTTAGATCTGATTAATAACTAGGAAAGCATAATTCAACAACACATCAGAAACACACATAACACCAAGACTTTTTTGCGTGGAAACCCTGTTAGGGGAAAAACCACAGTGGAGGTTAATCCACAAGTTTATACTATGTTAGAAGTATAAGGAGAATAAATGAGGAATGCACTTGCATTCAGGCACACTGCCTAGAGCTCATTGCTCAAATACAAAGGAAGACTCACTATCTTACAAAAATATTCAGATTAAATCCATCTAAAGAATTTGAACTGAGAAAGTAGCATCTACTAATGCCTGATTACAGTTCTGGTTAAGCACATGAACACTTCTTCACTCTTCTTCACTCTTCTTCACACTCTGCTCTACTTTCGAATGATCTGAACCTTATTCGCACATAGCACTCACAAACTTTGCATCACACTTGTCTCAAATGAGATAAAAAATCACATATATATATCCACAACAAGAAATTACATCACTTCAACAAAATAATAAGATGAATACAAACTGTCAGCCCAAAATAATAAAGATTATTAATGTGAATCAACCAAATTCAACCACAACATAGTAGAGACCCAAAACAATATCCTTGAACATGAAAACACCTTCAAACATTATTCCATGAAGATCCACAACACTTCAATCACCCTGACGACCATGAACATGGACAAAATAAACACGCAAGAGAAAATATCAGATTGCTAGCACAACGATCAATGCAAACGTACAACACAGATAGAGCATGATCTAGAAGCATCAAAAAACATCATAGGATCATACACAACAACTCAGATTACCAAAATCACATTATCTTCTTCCAAGAACACCAGCTACAATAACAAAATAATTATAGGAACATAGAAACTCATAACTTGCTCAAATCTTCATGTGCACCTCTAAAAATTTTGGTAGATAAACTAGATAGGCTCGACAACAAACCCTTTAATCCACAACTTCTGACCATCAACATACTAAACTTTCCATCACATTGAACTTCACTGCTTCTCAGACAACCTTCAACATTTTTATTACAATTTTCTCAATATCCTCGACATATACAACCTTAAAGACATTAATGCTAATAGTGTCGAAATCAATGACAACCACATATCAGCAACACTACCACAACATCCAACAATATCCCCCTTTGGCATTGATGGCAACAAATTATGTGAAAAAGAACACCATCAATGCAACTAACTTCAACACTTACTCCCCCTTAGGTTCTCACTCTTTTCTCATGAATTCTTCTCCCCCTTTCATACTTTTTCACATGAATCTACTCCCCCTTTGACATCAATTACAAAGGTAAACACAAGCTCTGAACCACATATCTGAATCATCTGACTACTCCCCATAAGTAGCAACCACCAAAACATCAATCTGAAACAAGATATGACTGTAAATGCATGAATTAATGCAAGGACTTGCATCTTAGTTCTGATTAGGAGGGGAAATCACCCCTAACTTCCCTTTGAGATACTCAAAAGTATTCTTAGGCAATGACTTAGTAAAGATGTCTGCAGTCTATTCCTTAGTAGGCACATACTCCAGTCTAACTTCCTTATCACTCACCTTGTCTCTCAAAAAGTGATATTTGATAGATATATGCTTGGTTTTTTAATGCAACACCAGATTCTTAGAAATGTTAATTGCACTTGAATTATCACAGAATATAGCAATAGGTTCATCATTCAAAACTCTGATATCTTCAAAATCTGCTTCATCCACAATACTTGAGTACAATTGTTAACAACAACAATGTATTCTGCCTCTGCAGTAGATAAAGAATGGCATTCTTCTTTTTACTTAACCATGAAATCAATTTCTTTCCCAAGAAAAATGTGCCACCACTAGTACTTTTCCTGTCATTCACATCTCCAGCCCAATCAACATCAGTAAAGGCACTCAAAGTAAGATCATCATCTTTAGGATACGACAGGCCAAAAACAATTGTTCCCTTCAAGTATCTAAAAATTATCTTCACAACAGTCACATGAGATTCCTTAGGATCAGCTTGAAATCTTGCAACAATACATACAACATTCATGATATCAGGTCTAGTTTGAGTCAAATAAAGCAATCCACCAATCATTGATCTGTATCTAGTCTGATTTGTCTTTGGAGAATCATCATCAATTGTCAACTTACATCTGGTCACCATGGGTGTACTTACTGGCTTTGAATATTCCATACCAAATTTCTTTAGTAGTTCTCTCACATACTTGAACTAAGATATACAAACCCCTTTATCTAACTGAGTGATTTGCAATCCTAAAAATAATTTCACCTCTCCAATCATTGACATCTCAAACTCATTCTGCATCTCATTAGCAAACTTCATGCACAAACCATCATGTCCTCCAAAAATGACATCATCAACAAAAACTTCCACAATCAAATCTTTATCATCATCAATCTTGAAATGCAGATTACTATCAACAGTACCTTTGTTAAATCCAATCTTCAACAACTACTTGTCCAATCTGGCATACCAAGCTCTAGGGGCTTGCTTGAGTCCATACAATGCTTTCTTTAACCGACAAACCATATCTCCTTGATTAGTCAATTAAAATCCATCAGGTTGCTCAACATATACCTCTTCATTCAGCTCACCATTTAGAAATGTTGACTTGACATCCATCTGATAAACCTTATAGTTTTTGTAAGCAACATAAGTAAGAAACAGTCTCACAACTTCAATTCTAGCAACAAGAGCAAAATTTTCTTCAAAGTCAATTCTTTCCATCTGAGAATATCCTTTACACACTAGTCTTGCTTTGTTTTTGATAACTTAGCCTTGTTCATTCAGCTTATTTCTGAAGACCCATTTAGTTCCAATTACATTTTTGTCCTTAGGTCTAGGAACAAGAGTCCATGTATTATTCTTCTCAATTTTTTGTAATTCTTCTTTCATTGCTTCAATCCAATGTTCATCTTTGCATGCTTCATTTACATTACTTGGCTCAGTCTTTGATATCAAACAATATTCTTCTGCAATTCTTCTCCTAGTCTAGACACCTTTGTTCTTATCACCTATAATCCATTTTTTTGAATGATTTAGTCTCACATACCTTGGAGTCTTAGAATTTTCTTGAACTTCAGGCTCTTGTGATCTCTCTTTTGCACTTTCACTAGTTTCTCCTTTCTCTTGATTTTCTTGATTCACCGGAATGATTTGAACTTGATTTGTAGTCAGACCTTTGTTTGTACTATCATCCTGATCATCAGAATCATATCCACAGGTTTTGGATAGTCTAGCAATGTCTTCATCAACCTTAACATTTGCACTTTCAACCATTTTCTTCAATCTCTTGTTGTAGCACTGGTAGGCCTTACTCTTAGTAGAATAACCAAGAAATATTCCTTCATCACTCCTAGCATCAAAAATTCCTAGATCTTCGTCTCTTCTGATATAGCATTTACTCCCAAAGATTTTGAAATTCCTAATTGTAGGCTTATGACCAGTCCATAGCTCAAAAGGAGTCTTACCAGTATCACCTTTGATTTGTACCCGATTGAGGATATAAACAACATCACTCACAAATTCTCTCCAATAGATATGAGCAACATTTCCTTCCAGCATCATAGTCCTAGCAACATCTAGCACTGTCATGTTCTTCCTTTCCACAACTCCATTTTGTTGAGGGGTCCATGGTGCAGATAATTGTTTCTTTATTCCATGCACTTCACATAAAGAATTAAACTCACCGGAGGTGAATTCACCACCTCTATATGATCTCAGACACTTAATCTTCAAACCTATCTTTGTCTCAACTTTAGCCTTAAAGATATCAAACTTCTCTAGAGCTTCATATTTCTTCCTTAAGAAAGTAACCCACATCAATCTAGAATAATCATCAATAAGTAACATGAAATACCTGTCTCCTTGTAGACTTTTGATTCTAGTAGGACCACACAATTCAGTATGCACAAGCTCCAATACTCCATTTGAACAATGTTGTTTGCTTCTGAATGAGATTCTAGTTTGTTTTCCTAACTGACATTCCTTGCATATGGCATTAGTAGGCTTTACCAACTTAGGAAGATCTCTCATTGCTTGAGTAGAACTTATCTTGATAATACTGTCAAAATTTACATGACACATTCTCCTATGCCATAACCAACTTTCATCAACTTGAGCAATCAAACAATTTTGACTAGCAACATTCAGGTGAAAAATGTTACCTTTTGTTTTTGTACCTGATGCAATCACATTTCCAGAACTTCCCAATATTCTACACGTTCCATCCTTGAATTGAAGATTATATCCCTTATCAACCATTTTTCCGACACTCAAAAGATTATGCTTCAAACCTTCAACATAAAGAACATCATCAGTATTATGCTTACCATCAAAAGAAATACATCCTCTGCCATAGATTATACCACCAATGTTAGCACCAAATCTTACAACACCACCATCATACTTTTCCAAGCTTGCAAATTTTCTTTTATCACCTGTCATGTGATGTGAACATCCACTATCAATTACCCATTCATCTTTCTCTTCAACTCGAGCAACTAGCAGATTTAGTAGACACAAGATTATTTTCCTTGATAGCAATAAACACAAACTCATCTTCACTTACATTTCCTTTATTAGATTCATCATCTGGCACACCTTCATCAACAACATAATAGCACTTCTTTTGAAATTTAGGCTTGTAGGGTCTTGACTTAAGAACTCTTTCCGGACACCTTGATGCAAAATGACCTATCTTATTGTAGGAAAAAAATTTAATAAGCAATTTCCCTTTATACTTACCTTGTCCTCTAGCTTCCCTTTTGACAATAAGTGCTTCAAGCTCATTCAGTTCTCTTTCTTCTTCTTCAATCTGGCTCATTTCTTCCTCATACCTGAATACATTTCTAGAAGAACTTTCACCCAGATTATATATCTGCTTGTCTCTTCCGGAGGTAGTAGCTTTGAATGCATATTCTATCTTAGGAAGAGCATCCTCGAATTCACTCAACTCAAAAGCAATAAGTTTACCAATCAACATATCTCTGGTTACATTTGTCACAGTCCTGAGCTCATCAATAACTATAGCATTGACTTTGTATGCAGGAGGAAAGGATCTAAGCACTTTAGCAACAATCTCTGATTCATCCAACTGTCCACCAACACATCTGATACCACACAAAATTTCATTCACTCTTTGCATGAAAGTAGTGATATTTTCATCATCACCCATTTTCAACAATTCATATTTCCCTTTCAAACTTTGTAGCTTAGCAATCTTCACATTAGCATCACCTTCATACAAAGTTTCCAACTTTTTCCAAATCTCATAAGCATTTCTCAGTTCGATAACATTCATCATCTTAGAATCAGTCAAAGCACTCAACAATGCTTCCTCAACCCTGATATTGTATTCAACATCCCTGATCTCAACAATAGTAGTAGGACCATTTTGAGGAATAACATACCTAGTACATGTAATGTTCCAGTAATATTCACCAATGCATCTCAGATGACACTCCATTTGAGTCTTCCATAGAGAATAGATTGTTCCATCAAATCTCAGACTATCCTTCTTATATGTCACCATCCTAGATCACCTCAAGTTGTTAAACTTCTTTCAAGGAACCTGCTCTGATACCAATTGTTGGCAACACAAGGGTAGACAACTGAGAGGGGGGGGGGGTGGTGAATCAATTGTCACATAATTTCAAAATTATTAAACTTATTATCCCTTATTATCAAATCTGATTAATAACCATGAAATCATAAATCAACAACACATCAGGAACACACATAACACCAAGTTTTTTTTGCGTGGAAACCCTGTTAGGGGAAAAACCATGATGGAGGTTAATACACAAGTTTATACTCTATTAGAAGTATAAGGAGAATAAATGAGGAATGCACTTGCATTCAAGCACACTTCCTAGAGCTCACTACTCAAATACAAAGGAAGATTCACTGTCTTACAAAGATATTAAAATTAAATCCATCTGAAGAATTTGAACTGAGAAAGTAGCATCTGCTAATGCCTGATTATAGTTTCAGTTAAGCACATGAACACTTCTTCACTCGTCTTCACACTCTGCTCTTCTTTCAAATGATCAAAACCTTACTTGCACATAGCACTACACACTTCACATCACACCTGTCTCAAATGAGATAAACAATTGCATATATATATCTACAACAAGAAATTACATCGCTTCATCTTGGCTTCAACAAAATAATAAGATGAATAAAAATTGCCGACCCAAAACAATAAATATTATTAATGCGAATCAGCTAGTCAGCCACAACATAGTAGATACCCAAAACAACATCCTCGAACAAGAAAACACCTTCAAACATTATTCCATGAAGATCCACAACATGCTTCAATCACCCTGTCGGCCATGAACATGACAAACATGAACACACGAGAAAATCTCAAATTACGAGCACAACGATAAATGCAAACATACAACACAAATAGAGAATGATCTAGAAGCATCAACAAACATCACAGGAGAATACACAACAACTCAGATTACTGGAATCACATTATCTACTTCCAGAAACACCAGCTACAGTAACAGAATAATTGTAGGAACACAAAAACTCATAAGTTGCTCAAATCTTCATGCGCACCTCTGAAATTTTCGGTAGATAAACTAGATAGGCTCGACAACAAACCCTTTAATCTACAACTTCTAACCATCAACATACTGAAATTTCCATCACATTGAACTTCACTGCTTCTCAGACAACCTTCAACATTTTTATTACAATTTTCTCAATATCCTTGACATATATAGCCTTAAAGAAATTAATGCTAATAGTGTTGACATCAATGACAACCACATATCAGCAAAACAACCACAACATCCAACATTATTGAGGTAGGCTCCCAATCATAAAAACCAAAATTTCTTCCCCTTCAAATATAGGTTATTCTTTATCTTTAGCCCATTATTGGATTCTAAGAAAACTACAAAGAAACATAAATTTTGGTAAATCTAAAAATTTACAATCATGTAGGTAAATGAACACTAGCATCTAAAGGTCATTAGTGCATATCGTATGCAAGTTCCTTATGGAGTTCGCAAGCACCCATAGAGGGCCACCAACACCCTTGCCAAACATTAAGCACCTAAATAGGTTGCTACCACTACTATTAGATATTAGTGTGCTTGTGAGTTCACAAGAATCTATAAATTCCTTTGAGATCATTGTACATGTATAGAAACTACTTTGGTCAACTTTCTAGCCTTCTAAAATTAATTTTAGACCTTTGCAATAATTTCCAAACCCACATGTATATCCTTTCAATCTTTATTTTTGAGTTTCATTTTGATTTCTAGTTCTTGTTTTCTATTTTTCTTAGCATAAATATGAAATTGCTTACCTTATTGTCAATAGGAAAAGGAAATTAGATTTGGAAAGTAAAATGAAAAAAATGTAGTAATAAATGTGCACAATTCTTGAAAAATTTAGGATAGTGCACACTATTCTTGTCTACAAAATCACTAATGAAAATTGTGTATTTTTATATTTAATTCTAGCAAAAAACTTATCTATTAAATTTAACATATGATTGGAACATTCAAATCAATAATCATTTCATTGTTTGAAGAGAATATTGTAGGGAAATAATAATATTTGAATGGATTCATTTATTTGACCTTTATCTTATGCATTTGAAGAAATATATGAAAATGGTGGTGAAATCTCACTTATTTGGATCTTGTACCTCCTCATCGCTTCTTCTAAAACAACCTTCTTGTCCCAACAATATGCTTTTAGAAGATCAAAATTCGAACAATGATCAACATAATTCTTTCTTTTTCAAGGCTTGCATGAGAAATGTTTTTCAGTTGGCTTGGTATCATTAGGGCCTAAAATTGAAATTTCTTGTTTAGACCCTTTCAATAATTTACAACCAATGCTTAGTTCATTGATCCTTAAGACAAAATTGCTCCAATTGAGCTGACTTATCTTGATCACTTGCTCAAAGAACTCATTAAAAGATGTCGTTTAGTGTTGAGCTCAAAGCATCCATGGTGTAAATATTGATAAAAACACATCTTGAAATTGACTAGAATAGTTAGAACCACTTATTAATCTTGCCTCTTGTTCCACATATAAATAACTACAACCTCAAATTTTGGAATGTGAGATAATTCTATACTAGGAAATATCAAGGGCAACAAGCTCATTTTCCAATTGACTACCACTTCTCTCACTACTTTGCATAGAATATTTAGTTAATCCTGAGATAATTGAGACATGTCCAAGATTTGAATGTGGAAATGGAGTCCTCTGTTGGAAGTGGAACAACACTGAGAGGGGGGGCGGGGGGTGAATCAGGGTTGTTAAACTACTCTTATAAAAACAAAATACACCAGTTTATATAGACTCTTATGTCAAAGCAAAATGCTGTTTGAAAAACCATACAGATTGAAATCAGAAAAAGCATAACCAATTAGAGAGATAGAAGCTTCAGACTATAACATCACTGTTCAAATTACAAAACAAGACAAATTCTTTCATTTTCCAAGAGACTAAAGAATCATAATTTCACCATGAAGCAAAGACAACATATTGTGCAAGAACATGTATCAGAGCATTGACTGACTAACAATTTTCAGTATAAATAAGAAGAACAGATTGAGAAACAAATATAACATAGACACACAGGGATGCCGAGTGGAAAACCCTCCAGGGGTAGAAAAACCACTCCAAATTGCCTTGAAGGCTTTATCTTAAAATTGGATTACATCAATATTCTGAGCACCAACTTAGTTCTTTAAACAACCTGAAGCACCAACTTCAATAGGGGTATCAAAACCTCTTTCCAAACATCTCTTGCATGTAGTATTCTCTTGCAAAGTAAGGACCTTACAACTACACTATATGTGCAATCCTAAAATCTCCACTGTACAAAACAAAATCATGCAATGATAACAATTACAGTGTAGAAACTCAGTTCATCTTTGTTCTTCACAAAAAGTTAAACCAAAAAACTGCACCTTTGTTTTGAAAACCAGAGTCAGCAAAACAAATCTCTTTTGCTTCGTTTACAAAACTCTTGCAACACAAACATCTCTCTTTTTCATATTGACTAAACAACTTCACCCAAATCAAATCTCTGTAAAAATTTCAACATAATATTATGCTCCTCTCTTTTGTTTGAGTCACACAACATTTTTATAACACAACACACATTTACTTGCTGTTGCTGTTTGAAGATAACAGAAAAGAAACAGTTACATCCGTAACCACTAACCAGAATTTGAAAAATATGAACAGCTTTCAACAAATTCCTTAACAAACAAAAAAAAACATTTACCCAACAAGGATAAAGTAAATTTGTTTTTGTTTACTCCTTGCTCTTCAAAACTTACTCTCTCAAATATGGTCAGAGAGACTTTTGTTTTACCAGAATTAACTAAAAAAAAATAGCATAATTTTCAACTGCTCATACCAACTAACTGAGAAGAAAGAACCAGTTGCAAGAACTAAAAAAAGAACGAAATACCTGTCATGGAGGCCAATCACAAAACACCAGATAGTAAAACAATTTGCCAGCAAAATACCTCATCCACTTTTCCGGTTGAGAGATGTCCATCATAGCAAACAAACTCCCAATACCTATAACCGAAAGATCAATACAACCGAACAAGAGTTTCTTATAGCAGTGCGGCTAGGGTTCGGCTGAGTATCACAAAGATAAACACATGCCATAGTGTTACCCTAAATTCTTTACAAAAGAAATTGTTAAACCAAATAACATAATGATAGAAATCCGCTGTATGCAAAGTCAAGTGACAAACTTAACAAATAATGATAGTGTCTTCAAGTCCGTGAACAACAACAAGTGAGTGCAACCGACAACATCATAAGCCTAGGAAAAAGTCAAAGAGCCGTCTTAAAACAACTTCCAGCTTGCAAACTTCGTAACACATACACCTATCCAAAGTAAGCCAAATGTCATCAAGGACAAATGACCGCAACATCCTCAAATGCAAATCCAATCAAGACTTTCATCTCTATTGCATCAATTCAATATAGTCTATTCTCTATTTTTTTGATCTTGTCTCTATTCTCAAAGCCACTCAGTAAAGCACATTGCTCCAAAGTAAATTAATTGTGTAATCCTTCCATGCAAGATGTGGGAAGTCAACAATGTAGACAACTTCAAATCAACTACAACAGACAAGAAACTCTAAGTAGTTTGTAATTTTATAGAAAAATCTACAAGATTGCTTGAAGACAATCATCCAAAGAAATGCTTTGAGTTTGCAATGTTTTATTTGTTAAAAAATAATGATTGAGAAAATAAAGTGCTTAGAATAATGAGAAATGAAAAGCATATAGTGTTGCAACCAAGAAAATTTTGGTGAAAAATATTAGAATAATCCACAAATGTTAATGAAACAAAGAGAACTCTTTGCACTAAAATGCATCTTACAAACCCTAAAATTGTATTATGCACTTATGAGTTTATAAAGACCCTCATTGTCCCACTTTTCTTCTATATTTTTTATTTTTTGTTGTAATATTCCCAAATTGGGGTTTACACTTATTTCAACATATAGTAAATTATGACTTGAAATAAAATAAATCTAAAGAGAACCATTGCCACGTTTAATCTATATGCAACTTCTCAATTACAATTACATGCTATATGGTCAAGAGGTGACAACCCCTTGTGGATTTCCTACCTAAGAATTGAAGGTCATACCATGTTCACAAAAGGAAGTGATTTTGGGTTCATAATGTCTTGTCAAGATATGACATTGATGAAACGAACATGCAATCACATTAATAGCGGTTGCACAATAATTTGTGGTAATTGAAGCGGTTAGGATAATTTTGGATAAATTTAGAAGAATCAAAGGGTTTAGGCTGAATATTGTATATTACTAACTCCTTAAAATATTCAAAATATCTCTTAAAATCTAATATCTAGAACTAGCAAGGAAAATTTAACCTAGATTTACTTATCTTTGTATATTGGGAAAATAATATAAATATGGTTCATATGAGCAATTTGGAGTAAAAGGAAAACAAAATTAAGCTCCCAATGAACACAAAGAAAAAATCATCAATATGAAACAAATCTTATTTAAAAAGAATATAAATTGTAACTATCTTAAAGAAAAAATGATATATACTTGACACAAAAAATAACTATATGTATATTATTACAAAGTTTGTTGTTCCACCAAACTTAAAAGTAATTAAAAAGTTGAGCTAAGACCAAAAAATAAAATAAAAGTGACTGATACAACTATAAAAACCTTATTTAATGTTGCCTCCATACTTGTGTTATCAAGTATACTTTTGAAAGATGGTAGGAGCAATATAAAGAAGTAAGGATATCCAAATGAATGATTTTGAATGTAAGGTTACAAGAAGCGAACGGTAATCTCCAAATTTCTCCAAACTCTTAATTTCAAATATAGAATCGCAACATTCAAATGACGCTAATGTTTCTTGAAGCTTCAAATAAACTCATTCAAACATTCACAATGACATAAGAGACTACACATATGCATGTAGGCACCAACTAGTACCATTTTTATAATTAAGTCAAAAGGGCATAAATGCCACTATACATAATTTATGCTCCTCATTTCCTCAACCCACAAACTTTATGCCTTTGTTTAGAAAACTATGGAGAGATATCTAAATAGTATAATATTGAGTTTGAGACTGTATTTTATTGAAGAATAAAATAAGATCATGACTAATACATTTATTATGGATAGATCATATTGTATATGAAGGTGCAGTTGTGCATATATATAATGGAGGGTTTTATATCATTTACATAATCATTTTATCTATTCAATTCTAGAGCACGAGTCTTAGGTTGAAACTTCTTTGGCTAAGAGTCAAGGACTGAGGGGTATCCATTCCACCAAATTCATCTAGGACATGAATCTTGCCTCTTCTCTTATGATGTCAAGGCCTTGCACTTAGCAAGACTTCATCCCTAGTAGGCTCATTAAAAACCATTCAACTTCACCAACATAACCGTTATCATCATCTTGAAAAAATTGTTACATTTTATTTGGTCTTTAATAACATGAATGTTTGGAGTAATCCATTTTTTATGAAGTACTTTTTATTGTAACGAGGTCTTGAGCATATTGAATATTAAGAGACAATAATATTTAATATGTAAGGCTCATAGGTATATGTCTTTTCTTATTGTTTGATTGTGCTTTTGATATTGATGTCATATTTATTGTAACAAGGTCTTGAGTATATTGAATATTAAGAGACAATAGTATTTAATATGTAAGGCTCACAGGTATATGTTTTTTCTTATTGTTTGATTGTGCTTTTGATATTGTTGTCTTATTTATTGATGATGTTTTGTATAGTCATGGAAATATTAGTTGGTGCATTTTGGATGCATATGTTATTATTTTAAAAGTGTTTTAGCTTTCATTGTTTTCTCTTTATATGTTGATCATAATTATATCAAGTTTGACATTGTAATTTATTGATTATACATTTTTATATCTAAATCATGTTAGTCAGATGATTTTTAGTTAAATGTAATTATTTGATTCATCTTATGGATTAGATCACATTGGCTAGTTTTATTCTATGCTTTGACTATCCTTGTATTGTGCATATATGCTTGATGTTTTAGCTTAGTATATAGACATAGTTTCCCTGATAGTGATTAATTAAAGATGATTGGCTTGGGTAAACGTGTTATGCTTGCATTTCCCATCTCACTCAATTCAAGTTGTGAAATAAGCTATATGTAGCCTTGCGAATCCTTGATCTAAATCAGTGTTGATTCTTGGTTGATGTGTTAAACCCTATAAAACATGCATGAGTGTTATACATAAGATTCTTACCTCTCCTTGCGTTTGCATTTAATTAACCTTCCAAATGCTTGTAAGTGTGAAATAATAATATGCTCGAGTCAAAAAATATTTTTATTATATACATTAGTGAAATTAGTATTATGCAAATAGATTATTTATATTATTGAAGATAAATTAAAGGTTAAATGACTTTATTGGAAATGTTACGCATTAATCACTTGAAATGAAAAATCTAATTTACGAAATATATATTCTTGAAACACTTAGTTTGGAAGTGAAAAATCCCAAAAGTCTTTTTGGGGGTTTAGGTATTTTTGTCAAAAGGAAAAGAAAAGACATCTATGAAACAAATTACTTATTTTTGCCTTGATGGATTCTCTTCTCTCCCTCATGGTGTGATTGTTTTCAAAAGAATATTTAGAAATATCGCTTTGTGGTTGGGAGATTGAATTGAAAGGTTGAAGGGGATTGTTGCAAACTTTTGTGCATTGATTTAAAGAGACAACCTTTATTGTTAGAAGCTTCCTAGAGGTATTTTCCCGTTTTAATATCTATGCGTTTGTTGGAATGATTATCATGTTTTTCCATGCTCCACACTAGTTTTATTGCATATGATTTTCCTTGAATAGGGATATATTTGAAGTAGAATCTACAAATTTTCTTTTTTTATAATTTAGAATAGTAGATTTTCATTTTTTTGAGAATTTGTATTTTATGCCACAACTATGAAAACTTTTTTCCTAAAATTATATGATTTGAAAAGAGCGATCACCTTGTTATTGTGCTCTAAAGGGTATATTTTATTTTTAATTTTTTGTATTTTTGAAATTGAAGAAAATCCTAGGTTCATTAATGGAGGAAGTTGGAATTTGCATGGTTTTTGAAATTTCTTGAAATGCAATTTTTCAAATTTAGACCTTGTTTATGTAGTGCATTTTGTGAGATGAAATATTCTCCCATGGAAATGGGTTTACCTATGACTTGGCGACGTGTCATTATTAAACCCTCATTTTTTGTGCCAAGACCATTTTGTGTAAATTGGCCCTTTTGACTTTTAGGAATGAGATGTAGAGGAGTGGGGTTGACCCTCACCACACATCTAGTTTAAGTGGAACAAAGAGATGAGGCATATGCCAAGATAAAAATATATAACAATTAAAATTGAATGGGTTTAAACATGAAACACACATTTGCAAGGTAGTTTGCAAGTTCAATTGTAATTCCAATACAAACTAGTTAAGTGATTGTGTAGGGCATTATTTTTCAATCCTTAATGATCAATCCAAATTTCATCAAGAATATCCCATTATGGATGGGAGCATACTTCTCAATTCCACAATGTCATGGGACCATTTATACTCCACCATTCTACATCTAGTAGCATTCCTTGATTTTTGTCAAATTGTTTGTATTTGATTAGTGTTAGTAAAACCCATGTGTATGCATTGATTGGTGTTTGTAGAAACTTCATGTATGCCTTGCTTGTTGTTCTATGTATGGCGTGATTGGTATATGTGAATGTTCAATTGCTTTGTGATATGTGAGGTTTGTTGGACTATTTGGTTGATTGCTTCCTAGTTTAGAGGGGTGGGCCTTAGGGTCCCACTTGGTTGGGTGGTGTTGATCACCATTAGGCAAAAACAAATTCTTGGAGATGCTCATTAGAGGGCATATGAGGCTCTTGTGACATCTTGATAGTTGTAGCTTTCTATTTATAGTTCTTGGAAATGATATAATGCAGAATTTTGTGATCCTCGATTTAAGTGCAAATTTATATATTATTGAACTTTAATTTTTGATGTTAAACCATCCACATATGGGATGAGATCCATTGCTTTGCATTATGTATGTCATTTTGATTTTGTACCTTGTATTTTGAGTGAATTGTTGTGATACGTCCTAATTTTGAGATGAGTCGGATTAGAGCATTGGAAGTTGAATTGATACTTGTAGCTTATGTCATGCCTTATATTTGATGCAATGATTGAGTTAGAATCATTAGTATGTTGTATATTGAGCTCTATGGTTAGGAGTTAGGATCGTTCATGCATGCTTGTATTGTAATGGTTCAAAAAGCACTTTTTCTCATGTGATTTTGGTTAAAATGAATTTATGGTTCCATTGTTTTTAGAAATGATAAATTAAACCGTAAGCATATCATAATTGATTGGTTCAAACCGTTTTATATCAGTTTATAAAACAAGAATGCTATTGCATGTTTGGTGTCTAGCCTTCTTAGCTTGCTTTGACTTGGTAATGCTCTAGTTTTAGACCTTAATACTTTGTACTTGTTTTCAAGGTTAAGGAATTGAAAATAAAGTCTCTAGAGGTCTTGTTGTCCAAAATAGAGCATTTTAACAATCCAAAATCGCTACTTTTAATAGGGGCAATTAAATTGATGAAAGGGGCAATCGTGGGATCTTTAGGGTTAGCTCCTAAATTGTAAGGGTGATTCTAGATTGGCAAAAGAGGAAATTGGTCCCAAAAGGGGTGATGTTAGGATAAGGGTAGTAGCAACATTAGCTATCCCATTTTTGCACATTTTTATAAATTTGGATCTCTTGTGCCTTTATCTTCATGGATATACTCGGGGCTCCTAGATCACATAGTTGAAAAGTAATTAAATATGTTAAATGCTCATTCTTGTATCTAATTAGATTAAATATATTGTAAGGATTTTCTTTCTCTATTTCAGTTGCATCTTAACTTTGAAATGGAATTGGAGGCCTCCCTGAAATTCTAAATCTCTGAAAGTAATAGCATGAGCCTAGTATCTTATTTGCAATAGATTAAGGATATCTTGTTTGCAGGAGATAAAATCCTTTTTCACAAATCAGCTTCTGCTTGGGAATGGGACTCAGACTTAGGAATTTATTTTCTCCTAGAATATTGTCAAGGAGATTCTTTAAGATTTGCATGAGATGGAAATCTTTTTCTCAAACCTGCTTCTCTTTGGGAATGGGAGACTCGGTCTTAAGAAAGGAGAATCTTGAAGATTTATGATAATACTTCCAAATTTGATTAACATATCAAACAGGTACATAGTCATGATTGAATGTGTATACCAACTGCATGGATCAAATTACATTCTGCCTTCAATTTTATCCTTGCAGTTTTCCTATGAAGAATAATCCACTATAGAGTCTCCCAAACAACAAATTTTCCACCCTCTTATCAAATATGGTGATAGCAACTTTCCTAACTCAGAATAACTATTTAAATTATTCTCACTGAAATAGCACAAATATTACATTACCTTTGAACAACAGCCATGTGTTTCACTTTTGTTCTATTAGAGGCTAAGAGATTGGCTACAATTATAGGATCAAACGTTTGATATGAAGTACACATCATTGCTATCCTAACTTTTAATTGTGATCATAGACCTTTTAGTTGCTAATTTTGGACAATCTGAATAGATTTAATTGCTGTCCTATGTTTTTTATTGTGGAGCTAAATCCAGACTGTTGGTGTACATGGGGGAATGTTTGGATTTCCCTTTTGAAAGGTCATGTACATTGAAATCAATGGACAGATCTCCCATCAAATCGGCGTTGGATTTTCAGGTAGCCAAATTTTCCAGCTCCAGGGGAGGAACCTTCAAATATGAAAGGTAAGTGACCTGTTGCTGATTTGTACCGTTGCTGAATCTGCACATTTTAGAATGACAATGAATACAACATAATACATAAAAAGTAGTGTTCTTGGAAAGAATCTACTTACCTCAATTATGTCTTCACTACTTTGAATACAGTTACGGCCAAGCACACAAACTGTCCCACCAGATCCTCCACCTGTTATTTTTGCACCAAACAATGTACCTTTTCTTTCATCAGAACCATTCTTTTTTCCATGCTGCATTTGTTGGACGAGATTTACAAGTCGATCTGTGCCATCTGAACCAAGCCCGCACTTGGAATAGCTATAGTGGGACTGTGGAACATGTAACAAAATTTCATAAATTCTTTAAAATGATTTTTTTTGGTTTCAAAGCACAGAATGTAGATAATGCCATTTCTTCTGCATAGAAATTTCATCTCTAATGTTAGTTATCAATGAATTGTTAATATATTCAGATTTTCAAGCAAAACCTGATTCTGTATGAAGAAGCTTGTTAAAAGACAATGAAAATAACATTATACTAACAGGAAATACCTGATACAAAAGTTCTCCTAGTGCAGACAATTGCTCATCAGTTGAAGCTGCTGATAACAGGGCTGCAAATGCCTGGAAGTAAAAGTACTACTAACATATAAGATTTCATAGTGGTTAATAATTCAGATCTTTAATAGATTAAAAAAAATTATTTTCCAATGTGTTACTTTCATTTTTTCAAATAATGATGCACAAGAATGATTGGGGATAACTAAGTCACAAGACCAAAATACCAAAATCCTCAAGCCACAAGTTAGAACTTGGTTCCTGACAAAAATCGTCTATACAGATGATATGAACAGTACCTGTTTTGTGATTTCTACAAGAACATCAAACCAATTATTAGTGTTCCAGGACAACATGCAGGGAAAGGCTGGAATTGCTCAGCCGGTAGACCTTAGGACTGAAACCTTCATCACACCAACAATTTCCACTCTGTACTAGTACATAGATGATATGAACATCAGTTTGCTTCTTTAAATTTAATATCCATGCAAATAAAAACATCTCATGGTTCATAAGCTAATCAGAATTAAGTTGGCATACAATGATATCTAACATGGGTGCTAACGAGAGACAGAAAACCTTGGAGGTTTCCTCCAAGAAGAATCGTAAGTGAGAATCTTATCATGGAATAAATGAGGACTTAATAGTCCTCATAAGCAGTTTTTGGTTAAAAGCTGCATCATTGACAACAAGTTGATATTTTACTCCTGGAAGTGAAAATATCTAAAACTAGCTTCATTAACTTTACATGTTTACTTAGGTCTTAGGAATATTTAGAGAAGTCTTAGATGTCATGTGATCTTATCTTATCTTGTCATGTCATTTAATTCTTGTTTCCTAGGTCATTTAGCATTTGATGAGTTAGTTGTCTCATGACATAGGATTAAGACACTTGTCATGATCCTATCTAATCCTATGTCTCACCTTGGCTATATAACCAAGGGGTTTTCATTTGTAAATTACTCTATGGTATTCAATTCCATTGCAATCTTGAGCATTGCATATTGATCCTTTCTCTTCGTGCTTTCCATTTGGCCTCTAGATCTTGGGTGGCTATCTCCATAGCCAACTCTTACAATGCTGAGTTTTGTATGAGTGAGGCCAATGGAGCATCATGAGGTATTGTTACTATGTGGAACCAAAGAAGTTTGAGTGGTAAATCTATTCTCTGCTCAAGAAACAACTTGGAAGTGATGTTTTGTTCTTCAAGGATGAATTGGATTCTCTCTAGCATTTATGCCCCTAACTCTAGATTATTGAGATTGGAGATCTGGAAGGCTACTTCCTCTTTAATTAATACTTTCAAAGATAATCCTTGGATGGTGGTTGGAGACTTCAACAACCCCCTTTATCCCTCAGAAAAGTTGGGTGGTATAATGGATTACTTTGGCAGTATGGTGGACTTTGTTGAATTTTTAAGTGCTGCTGGTCTAATGGATGTGGATCTCAATGGCCTACATTTCACCTGGTCAAATAGGCATATGCGGGATCAGCTCATTTAGGTTAGACTTGATAGGTTGCTCATTTCTTCTAATTGAGATATTATAGGAAAAATCAAGCTCTCAACTCCCCCAAGAGTTGGATTTGATCATAACCCCTTACTGCTCAACTGGGTCAACTAGCCTTGTTAAGGCTTATATCCCTTTAGATACGAAATTATGTGGGCTTCCCATCCCAAATTCAAAGAGTGTATTGCTCCATGGTGGAAAATCCTAGTTCAAGGATCAACTATGTTTAGAGTGGCCCAACAGTTACTCAACATCAAGAGTAAAGTTAAGTATTGGAATAAGTACTCCTTTGGAAGTGTGTTTGAACAAAAAAAGATCATAGTCGATAATTTAATGAAGGTTTAGAATTGTATGGTTGAAGGTAGCAATGATGAGGCAACCCTTATTCGAGAAAAATCTATCCTAAGAGATTGGAATGATATTATGCAAAAATAAGAGATTTTCTAGAAACATAAATCTAGAATTCAATAGTTGGAGGGAGACAAAAATGCTTCTTTTTCCACCAATTTGTCCTTCATAATAGAAAGAGGAATAATATCACCAAGCTTCTGGAAGAAAATGGGGTTGAGGTTTCTTCTGATGAGGATTTGGGACAGCTGGATTCTAATTACTTCCATTCTCTTCTAAATTTGCAACCTCAATGCTCCTCTTGTCTTGCTGAACAAATGCTGGACTGTATCCCTTCGATCCTTTCAGAGGAAGACAAATTTCAAATGTCTAGGCTTGTTACTAAGGAGGAAGTTAAGGTGGCTTTCTTCTCCTTTAGGGAACTTTAGGTTCTGTTGTGACCTTTTTCACACATCACCCCATCAAGATGGGGACCCCCTAAATTTTGTTCCATTCTGGTCTTTTGGCTTTGGTTCGCTCTCTCTCTGGTCTCTGGTCCTTCCGGGGATGTCTTGTCGTTTGACCCAGGTTAAAGTATTGTTCAAATCTGTTTCCCGCCATCCAGGCTTTTAAGGGTCAAACCAAGTCACGAAATTGAAATCTAAGCTTAGTACAGCAGTCAGAAGACTTCCAGCAGAGTCCCCCTAAATTTTCACTGTATTCCGACAACTTACTATTTTTAGTAAGTATTCAATTTGGGACTATTTTATTGAGATTTTGGAATGCTGTTAGTTCCACTGCATCCGGGTAACATCAAGCTGCCTACGTAAGTACGAGCAGTCGGTGACTTGCTATTTTTGGCGATTCGGGGCTTCAAACCATTTTGAGTTTCCATGAGCTTTTCGGATACGTAATGCGGAGAGGGAAATCATACAGGTTTTCAAAAGATACCCATGATGATGTAATAATACCAAGCAGAGAGGCGATCACATTCGAGTTTATGGAGGCTATTTTAAGAATTGCATCTTGATGTTTTTTCAGCATGTCGGGTTTTCATACGGGTTTTCAAAGAGCCGCCCAGCGGTGTGACATGCAAGCGGAGAAGATCAAGTTTTAAGGACTTACTATTTTTAGCCAGTGCATGCATGCAGACCAGTTTTCTGGGTTTTTCTGGGTTTTTTGAGATCCCACGGGCAATATGACATGCAAAACCATCCGGTAGTGGATGAGTCACTTTTCGGGCAGTTTCTATTTTTAGCAGGTACACTCTGGCAACCGCCCCCAACACTCCAGTTCAGCAAACAGAACGACATGCAGAAGGAACGAAGTCAAACGGAGACCGTTCGAGATACATACAAGTCAAATTAGGGTTTCCACTTTTATAGGGGGTAAAATCCAAAAATAGCCGAAACGAAGTACCCCACCCATGTCAGCACACTTCAAGGTACCTGCTGGCAAAATTTGAGCGAAATCGGAGAACTTCCTATTTTTAGTAAGTCAGGGCACGGCTATAAATAGCAGGTCTGCACCCGAGGTTGGCATCAGAGTGACCCTCAAGCTATCAAGATCAAGCGTTGCAACTTCCAGGCAAAACGGAGCTACTGAAGTCAGAAAGTCAAAACTTACTATAAATAGCAGGTGGCTATAAATAGCAGGTCAGGGCAGAGGACTGGCAAAACAGGTTCACAAGGTGAAGAAGATCATATGATGAAATTTTCAGGCAAAATGGAGCCTTAGAGGTTGAAAATCAAGGGACTTGCTAAAAATAGCACAACTTGCTAAAAATAGAATGCAAAAGCAATAGCAAGCAGAGACATGAAAATTTTTCTAAGTATGGGAAAATGAAGCAAGAGCTCTAAAAGGCACCCACCTCAAGAATGAAATCTGGAAATTTTCTAAGTACAAAATTCAAAGTTGAGCAGAGAAAATGCGCCCACCTTCAAGGTTGATAACTTTAAAATTTTCTAGGCATGAAACAAAAGTGGCCTACCACAAATGCGCCCACCTTCAAGAGAGAGTTCAAAAGTTTCTAAGTGTTAAAACAAAAGCTCATGGGTCAAAATGCGCCCAAGGGGTCAAGAGGGTGAAAATTCTACTAAGGCAAAAACGAAAGTTCAACTAAGGAAATGCGCCCAAGCTCCTCCCTCATATGCGCCCAAGGTTCTTGGAGCCTAAAAAAAACGCCTAAGTGTGAGGAAATGGAAGCTTGCCTATCAAAATGCGCCCTCAAGTGTGTGAGAAAGCAGCTAAGGTATGGAAATGAAAGCCCACCATGCTATTTGCGCCCAAGGTAATTGGAAGGCTGAAAACGCCTAAGGCATTTAAAAATCAAAGTTCCACCTATAGAATGCGCCCAAGTTGAAGTGATAGAGCCTTGAAATTTTCTAAGGCAAGGAAATAAAAGTTGGAGGGGCTAGATGCGCCCATGATGAAGATTAAAAGCTCATGTGTCTAAATGCGCCCAAGGGGTCAAGAGGGTGGAGAAATAATGCTAAGGCATGGAATTTTTTTTAATTTGAATAAAATAAAGTGCCAAGGAAAGAAATCCGCCCTTGAAGTGTTGAGAGGTTGGGAAAATAAACTAAGGCGTGGGAATTTAAATGTGGACTCCACACAAAAAAATATACGCCTAAGGGAGGATGAGATTTTTTTTTAAAATTTTCACAAGGCATGGAGATTTTTTAATCAGATAAAAAATAATACCAAGAGGTCAAGTACGCCAAAGTTAGAAAATGTCAAGAATTAATTTCATTTTTTTCTAAGTGAGACAACATTTCACTAGGGAAAAATACGCCCTTGGCATGGAAGGATGATTTGATGAATTTTAAAATTTTCCAAAGGCAGTTGAAGGTTGACGAATATTTTTCAAGGGGAAGATTTAATATTGATGAATATTTTCCATGGGTCAAATGGAAAATTAAATGAACCTCTTTAAACGGCACCCGTGAATTGACAGAATTTTAAAATTAATTTCCTAAGGGAAATTTTAATATTTCAGAGGAATTTCATTTTGCCTAGATTATTTTCCTAACGGAAATTAAATCTCAGAGGATGAATTATTTCGAGCAGGCAAATAATTTTTAATCACCCGGAGTTGAACATTTTAAAGAGAGAATTTAAAATGTCTAAGGCAAATTTTATGAAATCGAGGATTTAAATGACAGACATTTTAAAAGTTGGAAATAGATTTACAACTCCCACGAAATTTTTCGAGTTGAATTTATTTAAACACTGCGAGATTTTAAAATGGAATTTTCAATCAAGTCAAGTGATTTTTCTCGCGAGTTGTTTAAATCACCAAGAGTTAACTGGCAGACTAAGAGGAAGGATTCGAATTTTTTTTTACAAGGAAGGAATCATTATTAATGGCAATTGCCATAATGACCGGCTGACGACTAGCCCACTACTGCGCTTGAATTAGAAGATTCCGAACGAAGAGAGTGGAAAATTGATGAAGGTGCTAAAAATAGCCCCAGCACTACTTAGCAGGATTCTCCGAGAAGAATTATTTAAACAATCTCTTCTCTCATTTCTCCTCACTTTTTTTTTTGAGGTTGAAGTTGCTGAAGAAGTTTTTGAAATATTTTCAAAGTTGTTGAGGAGAGAATTTCTTTGAGAGTTTCGGAGTGTTGAATTGCTGCAAAGTGTTGAGTTGCAGAAATTTATATTGTGCTGGGGATTTATTTCAAAATTGCTGAGTATTGAAGTTGCACGAAAGTTGAAGCTTGCTGCAGATTTTACTTATTCGAGCTGCTAGAAGTTGAAAGTTGCTGAGGTTGACGAAGTCGAGACAAAGGATTTAATTCATTTTGTGTTGAGAAAGTATCCACATTGCTGAAAGTTGGTAGTTGGCTGCAATTTTCTTCGCCAGTCGGAAGTGCAGTCATTGAAAGCTTCTTTATAAGCTTGAAGTTTTTTATACAGTACGAGGTTTGGAGTTAGTAATTTATGCTGAGAGTTTTTTATTTTCAAAAAGCTAACTCCACGTTCGCAGCCGTCTCGGAGGTTACTTCATTTTATTTAAAAATCTGTAGCCTAACTTATTGCTATTCTATTTTATTTTGCAGATGGCCGGAGCAAAGGATGTTGCAGGAACAAGCAGAGCTGCAGGCAGAGTTGCAAACACTGAAGCAGGCAAGGCTAGCTCATCCCGGCAGGCAATGATTAAAAGGCTCGCTAAGCCATTTCTCCCAAAGTCAGCAATAGTTTCAAAGTTGGCGGGATTAAATGACACCAACCTGGGTTCATTTAATCTAAATGCACTCAAATCGAGGATGTTCGGGCTAGGGGGCCATCAACCATCAGTCACGGCACATAATATAATGAAGAGTGGGATCTACGCAGCTGCTAGTTTTCCGCCAGAAATTCAGTGTCCGGAGCTAATTATGGAGTGCGCCAATCACTACAAGCCAGAACGTAGGACGATTGTCTCTCCGGATGGTAAACTGCTCGCCAACTTCACGCCGAACGCCATCGGAGAGGCATTTGGGATTCCAACTGCTGAGGAGATGTTATACAGGACAAACAAAAGGGCAGATAAGATGTACTCTTCCTCTTTCGAAAGAGTCACTGCAGTCATCAACAGAGTTTGGATGCAGAAGCCGAGGCCACCCCGCACTAAGCTCCCAAAGCAGATAATTGCCGAGGACGTGAAACAAGAATACTGTGATTTGATAATGATGCTGAGCCGGGTAAATGGGAGTGCACAGGTTTACATTTTCGAGCCTTGGATGTTCTACTTCATCGAGATCATCTTGGAAGGAAAGGAGTGTGTCGATTGGGCTAGGATGATTAGCAACCACATCGATGAGCAATTCAGGAGCTTGAAGGTGACGAAGACTTTCTACATGAGCTCATATGTAATTTACATGTTGGCCAGGATGACTAAGTACAGAGGGATTTCGTACAAGGAGCCAATCGGCTGTGCCCCTGGTCAATTCAAAATCCATGAAGCCTGCACACAACTACATTTAGCTAACATTGCCAACTATAAGCGGGCAAATGATGCATTCACAATGCACATTGCGAGGACACTTCAGCAGAGGACGCAGCAGAGAATATCTAAAGAAGCACAGACACTGATTGAGGAATATGGGTATTGGCTCATCCAATTCTCGAAATTCACATATATTAGGCTGCAGGGGTTCACTTCGTATCCGTATCGGTTACCACGATACCCTACTGATCACATAGTAATGCTTGAGGTATCTAGGCAATTGATTGCCTACGATAAGATTCAGAAAAGGAAAAAGAAGGGTGGACTTGATTTCCCTATCACCATGGGAAATTCCATTGAGGTGTGTCCCTCTTTGCAGGCAGCCCGAGAGGCAGAGGACGAGCTGCAATCTTATCATTTGTCATATCACACAGGCAGGCAGGATTTCGATCCTTACAGGAACATCCGGATGATACAAAACGTTGAATACCGGCACAGAGCTCATCTGGAGGACTTTTGGGCAAATGCAGTGGATGAGGCTGAGATAAGAAGAAGGATGTTTTCCACACTTCCTCTCAAGTTGATTAGAGAATGTGAGATTATTCCAGTTCCCGACCAGGTGGAGGAGGATGTCAACGTCATGCAACCCGACTATGGTTCAGTTAGGGATACTCCTGTCCCACCACCTGATTGGTCCGAGCCAGAGATCATGGACTTGGACACGCTTTCTATCTCGGTGATGACTTTTACCAGGACTTGGGTCGACAGACATGTATGCAGACTCAAGAGCAAGTCGATCGCCCTTACTTATAGCTTGATGGGTGACCCAAGGCCGTTATCGGTAAAAAAGGGGAAACAAATTGCTCAGACATCGAGGGCACAAGTAGAAGTGCCAACCCAACCGATACCATTGAGGATAGAACAAGCATCACCCGTGCACTCACAAACTCAGTCTTCGAGTTTGAGAGTGGTTTCATTATTTGCCGATCAGAGGGCAGGATTGGAGGAAGAGCGGGGACTTGAGGAGGTAGATCAGCCCAACGCCCGGGAATCAGCTAGTGTCAGTCTATCCAGGGGCGGCCAACAGGAGGAGGAAGAGGAAACAATGGCCGACACCCATTTTCAGCAGATGTTGGACATGGCTTTGGAAGAAGAAGAAAACACAGAACAGGGGACCCAAGGGTCGAGAGATACTCAGCTTATAGAGGAGGATGAGCCTGAGCAAACCAGTGCAAGAAGAGAGGAAGTGCACGAGATGGAGGCAACAGAAGAACAGCCCCTTGTCATTTGTAATCCACAGCAGACAGTGCCTGATTGGCTTTCCGACAGAATGAGGAGAGAACCCGAGGATGATACGGATCCGGCCATTGAGAACAACAACGGGCGTAACTTGAACTGGTTGCTGCTGTAGAATTGCTACTGGTGTGATATCTCGTGCGGGTCCTTGTTGGGTGAACCTCGAAATGCTAGGCGGAGTTCTAAATAAGCTTGAGACTTCTTCACCGCTTACTGCTTCTTCACTTGATTGAGCTTCTTCGTTTGATAAAATTTCCTCGCTTGAGGGAACTTCCCCGTCTGATCGAGTACCTTTCTTCTTCCTTGTTCTGGTAGGTAGCTCTAGCTCTACAAGTTCCTTGGCTGAACTGGGTGCAGACCTCAAAATTCTTTTCAACTTATCCGGCGAGAAAGAACTGATGCGATCCAGGATGAAGCTGCTTCTTTCACTGGCGACGCACGGGAGCAAGTGGCTGTCTCTGATTCAACAAATCTCTCTCAATAGCAACTTGGATCTCGATAGCTTTTTCTTCTTCTTCTTGCAACACAAAGCTCGTCCGCATGTACTCAACTGCACTTCTCTTTGTTCTCCACGCGAGGTTGTTCAATCCTGAAAGAATATCTTCTTGATCGTCGTTGAATCCCAAATTTGGCTGTAACACTGAAGATATCCCTCTATGAGGTAGCACCATCTTGGTACATTACACTTTTATAATTTCTTTGCTTCACTATAAAAAGTAGGGCCCTCCTTCTAGCGCCAATTCTGTTGCGTTAGGAGGAGAGGCGAGTATAATCAACAACACTTAGTTCAAGCCCTCCTTCTAGCACCAATTCTTGCCTTTTTCACACATCACCCCATCCCAGATGGGGACCCCCCTAATTTTTGCTCCATTCTGGTCTTTTGGCTTTGGTTAGTGCATCTCTCTCTCTATCTCTGGTCCTTCCAGGGATGTCCCGTCATTTGACCTGGGTTGAAGTATTGTTCAAGTCTGTGAAATTAGGGTTTTCATTAGTCAGGCTTATTAAAGGTCAAACTGAGTTGTAAAATTGAAATTCAAGCTTAGTAAAGCAGTCAGAAGACTTCCAGCAGGGTCCCACTAAATTTTCACTGTATTCCGATAACTTACTATTTTTAGTAAGTATTCAATTTGGGACTATTTTATCGAGATTTTGGAATTCTGTCAGTTCCACCACAATCAGGCAGCTTCAGAATGCCTACACGCGAAATTTGAATGGATTTCGACAACTGGCTATTTTTAGCAGTTAAGCCTTCAGAGGCTGTTTTCAGGGCTTAAACATACAATTCTCCGGTGAGTGACAGGGGAATTGATCTGGGTTTTCGAAGACCTTCGCAATGATGTAGCATGCAAGGCGAGATGGTGACTTTCAGAGTTCAGCCTCCCGAGGCTATTTTTAGGGTTTGCATGCAAGAATTTTCAGTGCATGTTCAGATATTCCATGTGGGTTTTGTGAGACCTTCGCAATGATATGACATGCAGTGGATCGGGTCAGTTTTCAAGGACTTACTATTTTTAGCCAGTGCCAAAACTTTGACCAGTTTTCTGGGTTTTTCTGGGTTTTTGGAGATCCCACGGGCACTGTGACATGCAAACTCGCCCGACATCCGGGTGACCACTTCCCAGGCACTTACTATAAATAGCAGTATCATCCCAGCAGCTACCCACCACTCCAGCCCAGCAATCAGGTGCAATCAAGGACGATCAAGGACAACCAGGAACAAATCGGAGCACATGCAGATCAGATTAGGGTTTCCCCTGCCACGTCTAAAAATAGATGAAGCAAAATGCAGAAATGACAGAACGAAGCACGCCATCGGAATCAGCATCCTTCAGGCTACCTGCTGGTAAAATTTGAACACGATCTGAATACTTACTATTTTTAGCAAGTCACCAAATGGCTAAAAATAGCACGTCCTCGTCAGAGAAAAGGTGTGAACGAGCCCCTTGCAGCATCAAGTACAAGTGGAACAAATTTCAAAGCAAACGGAGATACGAAATTGATCAATTCTAGGGTTTGCCAAAAATAGCAAATGGCTAAAAATAGCATGTACGGTGCCAAATCAGGTATGAACGAGGTGATACAGGTCAACGAGGGCACAACCACGCCAGTTCCAGTTTAGAACAGGGTGAAAATCAATGAAACCCTAATTTCTCCGAATTTACTAAAAATAGAAAGCCAGGCTAGGGCATAAAGGGCGTTGGAAATTTTACAAACATAACTGACAGGTAAACACCTTCATATGCGCCCAGGAGGAATGAAAGCTTCAAAATTTTCTAAGTGTGAGATTTCCTTGAGCAAGGGCTAAATGCGCCCAAAGAAGCTGAAGGGTCACCAAAAAATGTGAAAAAATTCACTAAGGCATAGCATTTTCCTCCTCACAAGCCAATATGCGCCTAAGGCAAAGAAACTTCCCTCTCACACTAGCAAATGCGCCTAAAGGAGCTGAAGAGTCACTCAAAGGGGGCGGAATTCCTTCCAACACAATGAAATGCGCCCAAAATGGAAGTCTACTAGCCTAAATGCGCCAAGGGGAGCTGAAAAGTCACTCTAGGCGTGGGTTTTCCACCTCACATGGGAAAATGCACTTGAGAGTGGAAGTTGCTTGGGCTGAATGCGCCCAAGGAAGCTGAAGAGCCACTAGCTAGGCGTGGGGTGAAGAAGGAAAAGCGCTCAAAGATGAAATTGAAGTCAACACCCCCATATGCGCCAAAAGGAGATGAAAGGTCACCACATGAAATGCGCCTAAGGTAACATGGTAACAAGGTAAGGGTAAAGACGTTGAAGGTAAGGGAAAAGCGCCAAGGGTAAAGGAAGTTGTCTCCTCAACATGTGAAGTAAGTCTACTATGAAGAATGCGCTGGAAGAAGATGAAAGGTCACCCTGTGAAATGCGCCAAGAAGGAAATAATGCTAAGGAGGGCGTGATTTTAAAAATGACCAAGGGTTATTCATGTTATTTTATTCTTTTCCTCTTTACCATATGAAGCGCGCCTAGTGAGTGGGGATTTATGAAAAATGAAATAAAAAATTTGCTAAGCATGAAAATTGCTAAGAATGTCTAGGCGTGGAATTGCCTAAGGAATAAAATGAGGTTCATGACATGTTCAAGTGCGCCCTCTGGAGATAAAATTAAATTTAAAATTCCTAAGGCATTTTCTTAAGGGAAAATAAAGAAGGAATACGCCTAGAGGATGATGCCAGTTGCCAGAGGTACAAAAAAATCTTCAGAGGAAAATTCTTTAGGGAAAATCAAGATAATTTGCCAAGGCCGAGAAGATCGAAATTGCAGGAGTGAAAGACATCCGGAAGGGGAAAAACAAACATTAGCCTTTTTATTATTTTAAATAATAAAAATTAAACGTACCCCTTCGTCCGAATACACATGAAAACAATGGATTTCAGGAAGATTTTTCTTCTGGGTATTGGACGTTCGCAATTCGGAAGTGATCCAGAGCTACTTCATGCCTCACTCACGTCGTTTCGATGGATATTTTGCCCAGTACCTATTTTTTATAAAATTCCTAAGGCAAATTTAAGAAATTTCTCTAAGGCAAACGAATGAAATGGATGAGAAATTTCGCTAAGAAATTTGAACTTGATAATTTTTGCCAAAATGCCTTAGCCAAACTTTTCGAAATTGTTCGAAGAAGTAAACGATTTAACATTTTAAGAAATCAAACGCAACGAGGCAGGCCTGTGCAGAGGTGATGAATTCCTAATTCTAGAAGTCTGAGATTCTGATGCTTCAGACGACAAGTGTTACGACTGGAAAAGAGAGGGAAAATGAATTCAAAATATTTGCTAAGATTAGCCTCTGTAGGAATTCGCCCAAGCTATAAGTTTTGAAGTTCTCTTCATTTTTCCCTCGCAAGTTGCTGAAGAGCTGAAAGTGAAGTTTGAATTTGTGAGAAGACCTGAAAGTTGCTGAGGATTTCGAATTTTTAGAGAGCTGGAGGTTGAGGATTTCGAATCCCTGAAGGACTGGAGTTGCTGAAGTACGAATTATTGAAGTCACAAACTTGCTGGAGAAGTGCGACCTACCTTGTCAGGATTTCAAGTTGCTGAGAAGTGAGTTTCTAAATTGCTGCAATTGTGAGGAAGTTCGAATTTACCAAAGTGAAGTTGCTGAATGCTGAAGTGCGACTTGTGAAGAAAGTTTTAAGTTACTGAAAGTTGCTAGGTTAGGAAGAAAGTACGAACTTGAAGAAGGAAGTTTCAAATCTGCTGAAGGCGAATTGCTGCAGGCAAACATTTCCCAGCATCTGACATTGTGTTGCTGCAAGTAGAGAAACTTCTAAGAAAACCTTGAAGTAAACAGGCGCAGTTGAGGTTTGCAGCTGAAAGTGGCAAAGTGTTGCAGCCTTTTTATTTAAAATCTGCTGGCACCCTCAAAAGTGATATTTTATTGTTATGAAATCTTGTTTGCTGACTATCTTACCCTTTTTGCAGAATGGCCGAGTCAAGCAGAAGAGCTGCAGGCAAGAACGTCCACGCTGAGTCCAGACAGGCAGTAATCAAGAAATTAAGCAAGTCTTTCCTGCCAGAATCAAAATTCACATCAAAGTTGGGCAGGCTGGCAGACACAAACCTGGGCTCGTTTAACCTGGAGGCATTCAAAAGAAGGATAATGGGGACTGGAGGCCATCGCCCATCAGTGACTTCACATAGCATTGTCAGAAGCGGGTTATATGCAGCTGCAAATTTTCCACCAGCCATCCGGTGCCCGGAGCTCATTATGGAATGCTCTCACCACTACGATTCAGAGAAGAGGACGATTGTTGCGCCAGATGGCAAGGTGCTGGCTAACTTGACACTACAAGCAATCGGAGAGGCATTCGGGATCCCCGCCCACGAGAAAATGATTTACAAAACGAAGGACAGGGCTGACAGAATGTATTCATCCACAACAGACCGGTGTGCTGATGTGATAAACACTAGGTGGATGATCAAGCCCAAACCAACTCATACGAAGTTGCCCAAACAGATAATCTCCGAAGACTTGAAGCAAGAGTTTGGCGACCTGATTATGATGTTGAGTAGAGTTGGAGGGTGTCCCCAAGCGTTCGTCTTCGAACCTTGGATGTTTTACTTTATCAACTTGGTACTGGAGGGCAAGGATTTCATGGATTGGGCACTGTTAATCAGTGATGGTCTACATGAGCAGCTCCGCAATGTGAGGAGGACTAAAACATTTTATATGGGCTCTTACCTCGTCTATATGCTGGCTCGCATGACAAGATATAGGGGGATCTCTTACAAAGAACCAATTGGTTGCGGTTCTCAGCAATTCAAAAAATACGAGGCTTGTCCGCAATTGCATTTGACAAGCACTACTAATTACAAAAGAGTCAACGATGCCTTTACTATGCACATCACAAGGACCTTGCAGCAAAGGACCCATCACAGAATATCGAGGGAGGCACAAGAAATGATTGAGAAATTTGGATATTGGTTTATCCAATTCCCAAAATTCACTTACATAAGGCTGCAGGGATTCTCTTCCTACCCATACAGGTTGCCCCGATATCCCACGAACAGGGTAGTGATGCTGGAAGTTTCTAGGCAACTAATTGCCTACGATAAGATCCAAAAGAAGAAGAAGAAGGGCGGACTTGGGTTCCCGATTGCTATGGGAAATTCAGACGAAGTATGCCCATCACTGCAGGCAGCAAGGGAGGCAGAGGTGGAGCTCCAGTTCTTTCAGCTTTCTTACCATTCCAGCAGACACTACTACGATCCTCATAGAAATATCAGGTGGGTATTGATAGAGGAGTTTAGGCACAAGGCACAAATAGAAGATTTTTGGGCTAGTGCAGTAGATGAGGTCGAAGTCAGAAAAAGGATGTTTTCCCAGATACCATTAGCAATGATCAGAGAGTGCGAGATTATTCCTGTATCAGATCAGATTGAGGAGGACATAAACGTTGTACAGGTTGATTACGACACAGTAAGAAACACGCCCTTGCCACTCCCAGATTGGTCAGAGCCAAAGATCACCGACTTGGATACACTTTGTATCCCAGTCCTGACATTTACATGGAGTTGGATAGAGAGACATGTCAGCCGACTAAAGGGAAGGTCAATTCCCCTTACCTACAATTTGATGGGAGACAGCAGGTTGCAGACAACTGATCCGAGGAGACGGAGTAATCCAACTCCAGAGCCTAGGGGAAAAGAGCCAGCACGCCCGGAGCCTGTGATAGTTGAGGAATCGTTGCACATGCCGGTTCGAACACATTCTCCGAGCATACAAGAAGTGTCCCTATTTGCTGATCAGAGGGAGAGGTTACAGGCAGAACAGGCAGAACAGGCAGTACAAATAGAGAGCCAACCACTTCGTAGGGAGTCCGTGGGCCAGAGCATCAACGTGCCCCGAGAGGATAATCAACAGGAGAACCGGCAGGAGACCGATGAAGGCACTGCCACAGATACTCAATTTCAGCACGAGATTGAGGTAGCTCTCGAGGATGATGTTGCTTCCGATCCAGATGCCCAAAGCTCAGGAGACACTGAGCCCATAGATGATGATGAGCCTCGTCGGAACGAGGGCCATGAAGTAGAGGCCGAGGTAGAGCAGCCTTTCATCATAGCAGACACACGACAAGAGGTGCCAGACTGGCTGAGGGATAGGATGAGGCGTGATCCTGTGGATGAGACTGATCCTGCACTCGAGATGGAGGAGTTGCTACAAAGGATCAATGCACCTCCCACGAAGAAGAAGGCTAGGAAGTTTTCCAAAATATCCATAGATGAGGATGGATCCCGAACCTTGCATATGGCAATTCCACGGGAGGAATGTGATAGAGACGAGGCCGTTCCTGAGAACTATATTGTGACAACCATGGAACTAGGCCGCCCTACTGGGGCACAGGTGGTAGAGGAGTGCGATAATTCCTATCGGGCACTAAAGGACAGATTGTCCCATGTTGAGAACAAGTACAAGAGGTTCAAGGTAGAGCATCGGACACTGATTGGCTACGTGCAGCACTTGTCCCGTCCTTGTGGGCAAGAAAATCTTGCAATCGAGCTCCCAGCTGAGTTTTCCAAGGAGTCAATCAGTGGATTAGAAGATTTAAGGAGAATGGCACAGTAGGCGGACACGTGGGTTGCCAGTGTGCGTACAGAGACAAGAAAGTTTATGGAAGATCTTGCACATGCCTATGGGCAAGCTTCCGATATTATGGCTAGAGTGGAGGCAGTTAACCATGCTTGGGGTGAGGCTTGCATCTATCAGACGAGAGTTGTTCTTCGTCTAGGGGCTTTGATGAGCATACCTCAACACACTTTGGTTGAGGGAGGTGTTATCCAGCAAGGAGATAGATACGACTTCGCCAGATGGTATTCTTCAGTAGTCACAGGCCGGGGATTCTATGATGCATCTCAAGCAGATTCGGTCAGGGTCAGGAAGGCCATGACGAACATCTTGGATGGAGTTCTCAACACATTGGAGGCAATCTTTGCCAGGAGGTTGACTTCTGAAGAGATAACTGCAGATGGACTAAAGGACAGATTGACGCCATTCTTCTCTGAGGTGAAAACCTTCACTCAGGATGATTTCGAGAACACTGCCACGTTCTCTAGCATCATACAAACACCCAGGATGCCCTTGTTGCCTGGAAGAAATCATGTGCCCGGCATGGGCAAACAGTTGCAGTTTTAGAGTTTCAGTTGGATCACATTCCTCCTATCTCCGATCAGGAAGTTGAGGAAGTATTAGCCAGGTTCACCAGATTTGCAGCCAGCGAGAAGGAGAAAGGAAACGCTCTTCTGGATGACGATCTGCTGCAGGAGGACGATGTGCATTGATTGCAGGTAGTGGGCCTGCAAAGGAGTGGAGAATATTCTGCACATTCATTGCCCCACTCCTCTCAGTGGCGGTTTTTAGGGCATAAACCCTAATTAGGGCATGGGTGGCTCAATCCAAGCCCTTTATTGTAATCAGATCTGAACCGTCCACTGGACTGGGTTTATTATAAAAGGGGTATCCCCCCTCATTTGTAATTCATTAGATAGAATTAGAATCAGAGATAGATCAGAACTAGACTGAGATAGAGATTGATAAAGTAGAGCTAGGAGTTAGCTTAGTTGGAAAGGAAAGAAAGACTTTCCCTTTGAAAGTTTTTGCAAAAGATTGTTGTGTAAGACTGAACATGATATAAAGACTTCATTGATTGGTGACTTCATTTTGTGTTGTGGGTAGTTGAGTAGCTAGGTCTTTTCGTCTTTCCAATTCGAATAGAGTAAAGTAGAATAGATTTTGTTTCCATGCAAGTAGCGTTAATTGTGGAATGCAACATTGGTTTGAGCATATCTCCCTATATCCATACCACTAGCAGGCTTGCTGACGGTAAGTCTGCCCTGCGTGGTCAACTGGAATTTCAGCACTTAACTTCGGTTGCGATTTGTGTGTCCACTTGCTTCGTGGTGAAGGGGTGTGCATGTTGAATCTCGATCTGAATATCTACCTATCCTTTGAAGATTGCATCAGCTTTGTCAGAGTTGTCCGAGGGGGAGACGATACAAAGTTTGGTTTGGAGATTGTTAAAGCTAGTTTTGCCTTCCATCCTTAGAAATAGATTGTAGGATTCCTATCCCTTTCCCTTTATTTCAGTATTTCCCGATCGATTCGAACATCAGAGCAATATCGTCAAAATCATTCATTGTTTCACTATGATTGAACAACTACGTAAGTCCCCTTGAAATAACCAGCATATACACATCAACCAACTGAGTCTATTCGCGATAAAAGGAACCTTGGAGTTGAACGCATGAACTTTCACGCAATCTTAGCATGCGGCATACTTTGATCAAGAGAGAATAGAGTGACCGTTGGACAACTTTATTTTGTGTTGATGTCGTCATAAAAACACGTCAACAGGGCGCCCATGTTTTTGGATTGTCAAATGATGTTTTTACGAGAAGTTCTCTCCAAGAGCTCTTGTTCAGAATTCAGTCTGCTTCGCAGTAAGCCAGTCAGCTCGTTCTGAAGTTTTGCCGAACACTGGGAAGCGTGTTAGAAGCCATTATCCATGAGAAGCCATATTTCTGTGAGGAATCATTTTATTGTGTGAGAGCAATTTCTTGAAAGAGTATTTTACTGTGAGAAAGAACAAAGAAAATTTGTAATCTGGAATACTGCAAGGAAGGACCATCATCACCTGAGGAAAGCTTAATCCAGGCATGATCAAATTATTCTCATTTCATCTTTAATCTTTATGAAGTCATGTTAGATCAATGAAGTTATTATTCTGCTCTTTTTATCTTCAATCTTTGAGAAGTCGTGTTAGACAAACAAAATATTATACTGTTGTATGATGCTTGCAATTGACTGGCCAAAAGTTGCATGAAGTAAATAAGGTATAGGTAATGCATGATTGTATAAAAGAGTAATAATTTTTCTTAAAAGGTAGACAATGCATTTAGTTCTATTTGCTTTACTTGTATGATCTCCATATAAGGAGAGTACACACTACCTTAGATATTTATACTAGAACTGTGATGAGAGCTTGATTCAAGTACAATATAGCCAGCTAAGTTATTGTTTAACTCAGGAAAGCTAGCTAAAACTCCTAGGAAATATTTATTCCCATATAGAAGAGAATAGGAGAGGTACTTGCGATGCTGATTCATTCCAGTAGAAAGTACTTGATTGGGGAATTCAACAATATTATACAAGGCACAACATAAGTATTTAATTATACTAGTGATGTTGGAATGTAGAATGTTCCGTTGGTACATAAGAAGTGAATGGTTGCTTTCTAAGTTGTATTCTGCATTAAATTGTATGATCTCCATATATTGAGAGTATCGTTTTCATTAGCTACTATATACTAGGATTGAGATGAGGACAGGAGTCAAGTAAATTCTTCAGCTTTAGTTATTGGGTTAACTTAGGTAAGTTGAGCATTCCTAGGATAAAGATTTCCAGTATAGGAGGGGATATGTGAATTACTTGATTATGCTGATTCATTTCTAGTAGTACAAAATGATGTAGGATGTCTGTGGTATGGATTACCCATTAGAAGACAAAGACCTACGCATAGTGTAAGATAGCCCTAAGTCAAATCGACCCTGAATAGTGTATGTGACAGTTGACCCTCAGTAGAAATGTTGTATGAAACACTTTGATCAAAGTAGTGTAATGTACCTACATCCTCTTAGATTGGGCGATGATTACACTGTCAGTTCACCGTGATCCCGTATTACATGCTAGAGCGAGAGTCTGCCGAATGCACAGGTTCTAGTTATGTAGGACACACCACTATGCTTAGTTGGTTAACAGTATTGGTTACTCTACCAATCTCTTCGTTGAAGGGAGGGCCATCTACCGAATGGTAGATGTGTGGGGGACCGCATTATAAGTCTGTGGTTGGCGGAAAAGCGCCCGAGTGATGCTTCTCCTCCTCTGAAGGCTACTAAAGTACCAAGATTTGAAAGGCGGATTCTTGGACCTTCTTACTACTATTTGTTCTAAAGCTCATTGGAGCTAAGTTAGATAAGGTAGGTTTTACTGTTACTTGTATTTGTGAAGTTATTGTAATAAAATGGAATATTTATTGTAATTCTATTATGATATCTTGTTCATATTTTATCAATAAAGGAAAGAAAAATTATTTTGCAATAACTTGTTAGCACGTTTATTTACTCTTTTGATGTAAATTGGAAATTTTTAATTTTTTCCCAAGTTTTGCCCCTCTTTTTAGGCATCAAAGTAGGAAACCCTAATTTGACTTGCATGTGCCTCAAACGACCTCTGTTTGACTCTGTCTCTATTGCATGTTGCTCTGTTCATGGAATTGAAGTGCTGGGGAGCTACTGGAGCCAACCTGCTAAAAATACTAAGTGTCTGAAAAAGTGATCAACTGGCTGTCGGATGCATTTGCATGTCAGATTGCCCGAGAGATCTCAAAAAACCCAAAAAACTGGTCTGCATGTGAAATCTGGCTAAAAATAGTAAGTTCCTGAAAAATGATCAACTTTACTTGCATGTTGCATCGTTGCATAGCTCTCGAAAAACCCATAAATAATATCCTGACATGCATTGAAAAATCCTGTATGCAAACCCTCGAAATAGCCTCTCAAGCCCGAATTGCTAAAAATAGCAAGTTGTCCATTTCTATTCAAACTTTGCGTGTGAGTGCTTTGAAGTGCTTTGAATGTGGTGAAGCAGTAAGAATTCCAAAATTCCAAGGAAAAAGACCCCAAATTGAGCACTTACTAAAAATAGTAAGTTGTCAGAACTCGGTGAAAATTTGATGGGATCTTGTTTGAAGTCTCCTGATTGTAGTACCAAGCTCAAATTTCGATTTTCCAACTCAATTTGACCTCCAACCAGCCTGAAGAATGAAAACCCTAATATCACAGACTTAGCCAAAATTTCAACTTAGGGTCCAAGATAGGTACATCCCTGAAAGACCGCGAGGAACAGAGAGAGAGAGACGCAAAACGACCCAAAAACAAAACCAAAAGACCAGAATGGAGCAAAAATTAGGGGGGTCCCCATTTGAATGGGGTAATGTGTGAAAAGGTTAGAACAAGGCGGTTAGCATTAATTGTTTCCAATGTATCAGGCAGATATTTGTAATGTCCCCATTTTAGCCATACACTCTTCCATGTCTGATAGCCTATTTCCGGAAGCCCATAGGCCAGTCAGAAGCTGAAATTAGGGTTTCCACTTTCGAGGAGGTTTTGAAGGCTTGCATGCGAGATTTTCTGATGCATGTCTGGTGGAGCTTTCTGGGTTTTTGGAGAGCTTCGGGATGTGGCAACATGCATGACGAGATATTGACTAACATTCTTGGTTGTTTCCCTAGCAGTTTTGGAGGCTTGCATGTTGGGGATTTGCAGTTTAGATTCTGGATTCCTTTTGGGTTTTTAGAGAGCTTCGTGATGGTGTGACATACAATTGAATCAAAGAATTTTTCAGGACTTACTATTTTTAGTAAGTTGCGACGGCTGCCCGGTTTGTGTTCAAAATGAGTTTGGAACAACTTACTATTTTTAGCAGTATGCTATTTTTAGTAAGTACTATTTTTGGCAGTGCTATTTTTAGCAGGGTTTTTGCAGTTTAGTTCAGTGGCTATTTTTGGCAAGTCAGTGTAACGACCCCAAAATCGGGTAAACAAAAATTTTCTACTTTCACTAATAAGATACAAGGAAATACATTTATAATGAAAAAGTAAATAACTGTTCTTTTCATTCTAATTGAACATTTCATCATAAAGAAATAAGTGATACAATACATCATTGTTCTATTTTCCAAGTAAATAACAGAGTACGCTTTCATCATTACTTTTCTTTCAATTAAAAAGCAAGGTAAGAATCTTACAAGTTTCAAACATAGCTCGGAAGCTTTTGAGCAAATAGGAATAAGACTGTCCAGGATCTTCCCTTTCAAACCTTGGTTCATCAGAAATCTACTGTGGAGGAGAAACATCACTCAGGTGCTTTTCCACCAACCACGGACTTATATTGCGGTCCCCCACACGTTTACTGTTAAGTAGACGGCCCTCCCTTCTACGAAGAGATTGGTTGGGTAACCGATTCTATATGACCAACTGAGCATAGTGTGTAATCCTACATAACTAAATCCTTGTGCCCTCACAATCTCAATCTAGCATGTAACCTGGATTACTGTGAACTGACAGTGTAATTCGTCTCACAGTCTAAGTGGACGTTAGGTATACTACACTACTTTGGCCAAAGCATTTCGGCAGTACTTAAACTGACGGTCATCTATCACTTGCACTAAGTCAGGTTCTGTTTGACTTAAGGTTGCCTTATCCTACGCGTAGGTTGAGTCCTTTCTGTGGGTAGTCAATCACCCTAGACTTCCTACTTCAACTACTTAAACAGGAAATGGAGTACAGTCAACAAGGGGTCCCTCTGGTACCTCCTAACATGGAAATCTTTATCCATAGAGTACATAGCTTTCTCTAGTTAACCTATTTAACTCTAAAGCTTTAGACTACCTTGGTACTGAATCCACCCTCGTCCTAGTATTTAATAACTAGTTCCTTTTCCTTTATTTAAGGAGTTCAAGCAGTATTCATATAATACAAAACATAAAATACTTTTATTAAGAAGTAATCAAACATTTCCCTTTTATGCTATTCCTTTTCAAACTCTCCTATGAAATCAAACTATTTCATTTCAACAAGCTTTTAAGCTATTTCCAATTCAACAAGCTCTTAAGCTATTTCTTAATTCAATAAGCCTTTTCTAATGAGATTAAGCTATTCCCAATTCAATACAATTCTTTAGAACAATAGAGGCTTTTCTAATATTTTCATTTCATACTACAACATAATGCAAAGCATAATCAAGCAACAAATAACTCATTTTTAAATCAATGACAAAAATTCTTCAAAACATTTCTCATGCCTGAATTCCTTACTGCGAAATGAGTTTGATCGGTAGCTTCAGCTCTTCCTCCACCGTTCTTCACAGCCTTTACTAGCTACTTCTCACAGCATGAACAAATACAACTCTCAGGTAAATGCAGTTCGGTAATGAGGGAATGTTGCTCTCAGCAATACAGTCACAGCAAGATGATAAATGGCTCTCAGTAAAATTGTAGATGGCTTTCACAAAATTGTATATGGCTTTCACAATCTAAATAGCAATGATGGTGTAGGAACCCCTTGTTTCCCCTATCTCTGAATCTGACTATTTTTGTTTGTTTTCTGAAGTTTTGGTTTTTTTGTGATTTTTGAGCATAAAAGAGATAATGCGATTTTGCAAAGAAATGATAATAAATTCAATAAAAATCATTCAACTCTCTAAACTATAGAATCTATTGAGAATATGGATGCCAGACTATTTATTATTCTTCTGAGATGATTACAATGAAGATCCAAGTACAAGCAAATTAAAAGGCAATATTTTATTTGATGAAAACCTGATTTGCTGCAATAAGAAATTGGTCTTGAACTGGTACGGCTGCAATCAATACACCTTTCTCCCTCCGTCTGGTGACCCTCAATGATGCCAAGAGTATAGGCGCCCAAGCTGGCAGTGACAGACTAAACCAAAGGTAGGCGATTTGCTTCAAGGAGAAAATACGCCCTCTTTAATGGTGGTACGGCCTGGTACAGAAAGGTACGGCTTGGTACACAGCAACAATAAATGAAAATAGTACGACCCTTCTAAGAATTTCCAGATTCAAGCAAAATAGGCGCCTTACTGTGGAGAACTCCTCTGGATAAAACTCTCACTGAAAACCTGAAGATATAAACCTCTGTGAATGCTCTGTAATTTCTTCTGAATGAAGAAATCTCTTCCCTGGCAATAAATTGGATGATATTTCACAACCTCTGAATTGCTTTCACTGGAGATGGCTCGTTCCCCAATGCTCTGAGACTGAAACCCTTGGCTTCCGTGCTCTGGTTGAAGACTTAATCAAATTTCAATACTCAATGATAATGGCTCGAATTTCAATGAAACCCTTATATTCTTCAAGAGCTCGACTTTTCTCAATTAGGTATGATTTAAATAATTTCGAACTTTTCCCTTTTAATATTTCAATAGTTTCAATCTCAATTTTTAATTATAAATTATAATTAAAAATGGCCCCCTTCAATGATGGGCGACCCCTTCAGCAAAACCCCCTTAAGTTATAATATTTAAAATATTATAACTTTATAATATAAGCTCCAATAATTAATATTTAATTAAATTAATTAAATATTAATATCTCCCTCAAAATATATCCGATTCATGAACCGTCTGAAGCTGGCGAATAATGGAGTGATTTTGCGCAAGACCAAACTGTACTGCTAAAAATAGCAGGGGTGCCTCGCTGAGTGTCAGATACTGCTAAAAATAGCAACTCAAGCAAATGGTGTCCGAATGAGCTCGAACGAAAGCCAATTGATCAAAATACTGCCAACTGAAGCCAAGCCAAGTTCCAACAAGACCCTCTATCCATCCCATCAGCCTACGAGGGTCGCATAATAGGCTAATCCTGTGCTCTGAGAGATGTCAACTAGAAGGGGACATGACAGATGGTTTGCAACTCACAGTAAATGCAAACAGCAGTGATGGTGAACTAAGATTCTCGCAAAATTCAACAGCAAAGAGGGATTGCAACACACAGAAAATGCAACAGCAATGAAATTTGTAATTCCAATGCAAAGGAAAGTGGTCAATTTAGCAATGAGAGTGAACCTATATATAGGTTTCGAATTCTCATGTTTACTACATTGTAGGCATGAGAATTCGACACCTCTCCTATTGACATTGTCAAAATGCGCAGTGGCAAACAAATAACCAGACACTCAACAAATTTAAGTGATGAATCAAACATATTTTCAAAGAATGTTTCAACTATCACATGACGAATTCGTGAAGCATCCACGTACAGGTTTAGTCACTGAAAATGCCCTCAAAAATGGCGGATTGTATGAACAAATGGCGTTTTAAGTTTGCTGTTGAAAACGTCAAGGGTTACATACAGACATTTTTGGCTTTCTTCTGCCCACGCGTCCAGGATGGTGGCGTACAAACATCCGCGACCAAGTCTAAGATATGCGAGCTGGGCGCGGGTTCATTCTCCATTGTTTCCATTGTTTTTTGGTTCTCATAGTCGCGCGATTTCTTCCCGTGAAGAAATCCGCGATTTTTAGCTTAATCAATCATTTACTTTAAATCTTTAAAAAGTCTATAGTCTCAAACATTCATATTTCCTTTAATATTTTTCATGAATTTCCAATGGTAAATAAATTTCAAAATTCCTTTCCCCAATAATACTTCCCACGTATTTTCCAAAGGTTTGAAAATTTCGAATTCTTTTATTCCAAATGACAAATGTATTATAATTACCAAATAACTATAAGTCTATTTCAAATCTTTCCAAGCAAAGTCATTTTAATATATATTTTAAAATGTTATAAATACATTTAACACTATATTTAATATAAACCATTATAGTTTAAAATATATGAATATATCTATATAATATCCAAATATTAATATAGATATACCAATATATTTCATTATCGATTAAACTATAATAATGTCTATATTAAATATATTTATAAATATATCCACATTTACATTTAAATATATCTATACATGTTTATTTCCAATTATCCAATTACGTGTATTATAGGCCAGTCAGAGCACCTTTAATTTACGTAATTGCACAAACATGTATATATACATTTAACTGTAAATTCCAGGTGTCAGTATAACTTATCAGTTCATATTTCACATTCAAGGTTCATAGAACAGTAAGTCAGTCAATCAAGTAACACCACTCATAAAGTGTAAAGAAGTAATCAGAAACTCCTAAGCCTAAGGATGACTTATCATGACAACTCAATCTGACTCAGTTCCCAAAACCCTCAATGAAGTGTGTGTATGCTCATATGATCAACTTTACCGGTTAGCCGACCAAGTTCCTCTCCCGAGTGATGTTTCCCCTCCACCTGGAGGAATAGTTCCTGTTCCTGCATCCATGGCACAAAACCACGGCAGTCAATTGCTCACAATATTTGCAGTATATATAAATCAAATATATAAAACAAGACTAATTACTTTCCTCTATGCATTGCTTATCCAAGAATAACATCAATCAAGAATACAGAATGAGCCAATCATAACATGTAAACAGATTCTCAAATTGATAACAAGGTTCAATCACATTTTATTCATTCAAAACCTTCCTTACAATCAGAATGCTCTAAGCATTACTAGAATAGTAACTATACAAATTTTCGGGGTGTAACAGTCAGTTTGGGCAGTTTGCTCTTCAGCACTTCAGAAGCTATTTTTGGCAGGTTAGGGCTTGAGTTAGGCGCTTCTCATGATGAGGTAAAATATTTTTATAAAGTGAAATATTATTAAGGCATGGTGGATGCCTAGGAGAAGAAATAAGTGTTTTTATTAAATTATTTCACTTAAATCTTTATGGACGCCTAACCTGGGAGGAAAGATATTTGAAGAATATAAGGTTCGATTTTTATTAAGTTGAAATCACTTAAGTCTACCTTGGACACCAATATTGAGATAATTTGCATTTTATAAAGTATTTTTCCTTATGAGCTTTGGACGCCTAAGTCAAGAGGCAAATGAAATGCAAATTATAGTTTTTTGAAGGAAAATGTGGATTTCACCTTGGGCGCCCTAATTGGAGGGAAAAGTGGATTTGAAATTGAGGAGAAAAGTTATAAATATGAGATTGGGGCTTCATTTGCAGGGATCTATTGTCTATCTTATGGAAATGCTGCTGGATTGGTTTCAGATCCTGGCTAAGGGGGAGCTTAGCATTTACACCACTCTTCGGGCTTGGAACTATGGCTCCCTAGATGGTCTAATGGGAGTGTGCTACATTCAATACTGCATATTGAGCAATATTGTTTCAGTTTTGATGATTTTGTTGAATTTCAAGTTGCTGGTTTGGTTGTGCTGAAGGTGGGTTTTTGATCATATGTCATTGTACGATTTTTCTATGGTTCTGGGTATTTGCTACATCTCTTCTACTATCTTGGGCGCCCCTTGTTGCAAGTTTCTAGATTTTTTGGAGTGCTCTTGATTTTGTTCTTGCTGGTCGCCCCTCTTGATGGATGTGGTTTGCCTACCATTGTCTTGGGAAGCGTGCATTAAATAATAGCTCACTCTTGCAGCAGTCTCTTGGTCTTGACTTGGTCGCCACCTCTCTAGGAGTCCATTGCTTCTTGTTTCATGTGATTTGGTGTAGTTATGGGTGAGTTATGAGCATTTTAGTGGGTTTCTTAGTTACTGGTCTGTAGTTTTCAGTTTGCAGAAGTTGGAGTTTTTGGGGGGTTTTTCATATTTGGTGAGTCTTTGAAGATTGGAGATCAAATAATAATATTGCAGCTTCTTGGACAGCTTAACCATTGGCTTCTTGCAGGATTTATTCTAATTGTAAAGTTGTTTCAGTACTATTGATCAACTCTTGTTACATTTTGCAATTTCCTATTGTATTCCCACTTTTAGTGGAAGAGGCTGGCCACACCGCCTTGTTTACTTTGGTTTAAGCATTATCATTCCCACCATTGGTGGAAGAGATAGGCCTCACCGTCTTTGCATATTGTACTCGGGGTCAGCTTGCCGCCCTTCTTTACTTTTTGTACTTGCATTCATATTGCTGATCGGTTGCGCCGTCAAATCACTCCTGCTGAAATACGCAGTCGAGTTGCATAGACTTTACTTTCCAGCATTGTACTTCATTCAGTTTGGAGACTAACGTCCCCAACGCCATATGCTCACACCTTGCCCAACATTGGGATCTTGGTGTACATTCTTGGCGTAGGGTTACTTTCAGCTGTTGATTTGGTTATTGGCTAACGCTGACAGGTGCCATTGTTGAAGTGTTGTTGCAAAAAAATGAAAAAAATTATAAGGGGGTCATTTCAGTATTCCATGAATTTTCTTTCATTCACCAACTTGTCAAAGTCATTTTTCATTTGATACTCTTTGTTGATCTTTGTAGCTTCACTAAATTACAATTCGATAGAAATACCTCATAGCCCTCCATTTGCCAATGAAACAAGTTGTAGAGAGAATTTGTTTCATCCTTCGAACATGACTATAATTCCAAAATCCCTTCATCATTTGGCTCCATTGGACCTTGATCTTGCTTCTCCATCCATTCTTCTTCAGAGTTTGAATTTGACAAATCCAAGGAAGCTAATTCCTCACTTAATGCTTGGGTTTTTAGATGATTTTTATATTTCCAACCCTTATTTTTAGTGGAGATTGTGTTTGTTTTCTAGTTGTGGTCAACTTTGGCTGCTAGCAGCCAACCCTAACTAACCAATGTTTCGTACACTTTCTTTCATAATGAAATTACCACAAAATTCTACAAAAATGCTCGGGTTCCGATAATTACCTTTTGATTGCACACTAGATTTCAAAAATGCTTCACCCAATTGATTACTGAACCCAATAGTATTGTAGGCACTAGAAAGATTGTTTCATCATGAAAAATTTGAGCAAGATCCCCATATTCTATGAATTTTCTTTCATCTAATTCACCAACTTGTCAAAGTCATTTTTCATTTGCTACTCTTTGTTGATCTCTATAGCTTCACAAAAATTACAATTTGATAGAAATACCTCATAGTCCTTCATTTGTCAATGAAACAAGCTGTAGAGAAAATTTGTTTCATCCTTCGAATATGACTGTAATTCCAAAATCCCTTCATCATTTGGTTCCATTGGACCTTGATCTTGCTTCTCCATCCATTCTTCTTCAAAGTTCGAATTTGACAAATCCAAGGAAGCTACTACCTCACTTAATGCTTGGGTTTTGAGATCAAGTTTATATTTCCAACCCTTATTTTCAATGGAGATTGTGTATTTTTTTTCTAGTTGTGGTCAACTTTGGTTGCCACCAACCAACCTGTTGTGACCTTTCACACATCACCCCATGCCAGATGGGGACCCCCCTAATTTTGCTCCATTTTGCTCTTTTGGCTTTTGTTTTGCGTCTCTCTCTCTCTGATTTCTCTGTTCTTCTGGGGATGTTTCTGTCTTTGACCTAATTTGAAATTTTGGCTGTCTGAAATGAATCTGTGAAATTAGGGTTTTGTTCTTAAGGCTGGATTGAGATTAAATCAAGTTGGTAAATTGACATCTGAGCACAGTAGTACAGTCAGAAGGCTCAAGGCAGGATCCCACTGAAATTTCGTTGAAATCTGACAACTTACTATTTTCAGTAAGTACCTAATATGGAGGCCTTTTCCTCAAGATTTCGGGATTCTAAGTACTTCAACACATCTAGGCAACCTCAAAGTGCTTGTGCGAGAAATTTGAACAGATTCAGACAACTGGCTATTTTTAGCAGTTCAGCCTTCGGAGGCCATTTTCGGGGTTTAAACATATGATTTTCCGATACATGATTGGAGAATCAATTTGGGTTTTTCAAGACCTTCGCGATGGTATAACATGCAAACCGAGATGGTGACTTTCAGCGGTATAGCCTTCAGAGGCTATTTTTAGGGTTTGCATGCAGAGTTTTTTAGTGCATGTCCGGATATTCCTTATGGGTTTTGCAAGGGCTTCGCAGTGGTGTGACATGCAAGTGTAATGGATGAGTTTTCAGGGACTTACTATTTTTAGCCAGTGTCCGCATGTTGACTAATTTTCTGGGTTTTTTGAGATCCCACGGGCACTGTGACATGCAAACTCATCCGACATCAAATAGATCACTTTTTGGACACTTACTATAAATAGCAGTTTCACTCCAGCAGCTACCCAACATTCCAGTCCAGCAAGCAAGACGACAGGCAACAAAAATCGAGCCAAGTGGAAACAGTTCAAGGCACATGCAGGTCAGATTAGGGTTTCCAACATCGATGCCTAAAAAGTAGGGTAAAAGGCCAAAATTTTGAAAAATGAAGATATCCCACTGCGATCAGCATCCTTCAGGCAATCTACTGGTGAAATTTGGACGTAATCCGATAACTTACTATTTATAGTAAGTCGTCTCCAGAACACGGCTATAAATAGCAGGTCAGCACGAGGGGCAAGTGTGAACAGGTTCACCAAGCGATGAGGACCACGTGGTAAAAAAATTCAAGTCAAACGAAGTTGCAGAAGTCAAGCAATTTTAGGGTTTGCTAAAAATAGCAGGCGGGCTAAAAATAGAAAATGAGCTTGGGCAACAGGTATAAACAGGGTGGCGAGGTCACGAGAAACACATCACGCCAGCTTCAGGTTCAAAACAGATAAAAGGCCACAAAAGTCTCACTTCTCCAAAATTTGCTAAAAACAGAATGGCAAGAGGTAGCTGAGGCGTTGAAAGTTTTCAAGTTGAGACTGGCATCAAGAAAATTCTAAGTATGAGAAATTCCTCCTCATACCCTAAAGTGCGCCCAAGCAAGTGTGAAAGGATGCTAAAAATAAAATAAAAATGCTAAGTATAAAATTTCCTTCACACTACCTCATATGCGCCCAAGGCACAAGAAAATTCCTTCACCCTATGCTAAATGTGCCCAAGGTGGAGAAGGCAACAAAGAAAATGCGCTAAGGCAAACAAGTTCCTTCATACATGGTGAAATGCGCCCTCATATGGAAGTCTACATGCTAAATGCGCCCAAGGGAGGTGAAAGGTCATAAAGGGCGTGGAAAATTCCTTCTCCCTATGTCATATGCGCCCAAGTTGATAAAATTTCCTCCAGCCTAGATGAAATGCGCCTAGCAAGAGGGAGGATGTTTAAAAATATTCTAAGTGTTGGGAAATTCCTACACACCCCCCTAAATGCGCCCAAGGTTGAGGTGGTGACATAAAAAGATTCTAAGTGAAGAAATGGAAGTGGACATGCCTAAATGCGCCCTCATCTTGAAGAGCCAAGGGTTAAATGCGCTCAAGAAGCAATGATATGCTAGGGCGTGGAAAAATGGAAGTGCCACATGTGAAATGCGCCAAGGCATGAGGACATGGCAAAAAGTTTCTAAGTATGGGAGATTTCCTCCTCATACCCTCATATGCGCCCAAGGCAAGAAGCTTAGTAAAATGCGCCCAAGGCCTAAGCAAATTCCTCCTCCACATAGCAAATGTGCCCTCATGGGGCTTGACTATAAAAAAGAATTCTAAGGCAATGAGAATTCCTCCTCCTCACCTCATTTGCACCCAAGCTAGGAATGATGGAGTGGTTTTTAGAAAAGTTTCTAAGTATGAGAAAAATGGAAGTAGCAAGTTGGAAATTACGCCTAAGGAGAAGATGAAAGATAAATATTCTAAGGCGTGGGAATTTCCCTCACCACACATGAAATGCGCCCCAGATTGAAAATGGAAGCACATAAGGTGGAATGCGCCCAGGGAAAATTGTTAAGGCATGGAAATGCCTAGGGAGCTAAAGTGGAAGTTGATACAAGAAAATGCGCCCCTCATGGGTAAAGTCAAAGAATTTAAATTCCTCCAAGGTATTTTCAAGGGTGGAAGTGTGAAGTATGCCTAGGGGGTGATGTTAAATTTTCCAAACGCAAGGTGAACTGTGCCTGTGAGCGAGAAAGGGAATTTCTTCAAGGAAGCAAGAAAAATACTAAGGCATAAAAAAGAGAAGACTGCAGGTGTGGAATACGTCCAGAATAAAATGGAATCAACCTTAGCAAACTTTATTGTTTTTCAAAAATAATAAAAATTAAATGTACCCCTTCGTTTGGATACACATGGAAACGATGATTTCTGAGGGGAAATTTCTTCTGGGTATTGGACATTTCCCACTGGGAGATTATTTAAGGTTCTTCCACACCTTGCTCGTGTTGTTTCGGCAGAGATTTCGGCCTGGCACCCGTTTAACAAATTTCCTAAGGCTCTGAGGGATAAATTTTCTGAGGCATGGTAAAATAAAGCTCAAGAGGTCAAATACATTCACAGGGTAGAGATGAAATTTGTCCAAGGCATAGAAGAATTTGAAGATGGAATGAAGCTAGAACATCAAGCATTCAGATGTTGAAAAGTTGTAAAAGTTTGCTGGAAATGATGAACTCTATCAAAGATCCAGAGATCAATCGGATCTTGGAAGTCAAAACATGGAGACTAGGTAAGTGAAGTGAGTTTATATTATAATGTTCTGATGCTCTTCTTTTTGTTCGTTTTGCAAGAAGAAGATGTTGAAAGAAATGGCTAAGTGTTGGGACAAGGTTGAAAAGGTTCCCAAGGAAAGAGAAATGGCAGTGAAGATTTGGCTGAGGCATTAAGAACATGATGCAAAAGAGGCTAAGTGCGCCCAAGGCAGGGAGCTGAAGAAATATGAAGGTTCCAAGAGAGAAATACATCCAGGAATGAAAACAACAGGAGGACATAATGAAGAAGAACTTTTTGCAAGGGGGATTTGAACCGAGTGTTGTTGTGTGCTTGCCTCCTCCTAACGCAACAGAATTGGCAGAGAAGAATAGTGGGAATGCGTTTTTGGACGAGAATCTTCTAGAAGAAGATAGGGGGCATTAATTGCAGATAATGGTTCTTGCAGAGGAGTGGAGAATATTCTGTGCATTCATTGCCCCACTCCTCTTTGTGGCGGTTTTTAGGGCAAAAACCCTAATTAGGGCATATGTGGCTCAATCTGAGCCCTTCATTGTAATTCAATCTAAGTCGTCCGTTGGACTGGGCCAACTATAGAAGGGGCATTCCCCCTCATTTGTAATATATTAGATTAGATCAAGAAGTCAGAGAGGATAGAAGATAGAAGTTAGAATAGTTAGAGAGTTAGCTTAGAAGATAGCTTAGTTTGAAAAGGAAGGAAAACATTCCCTTTGAAAGTTTTGTAAATGGTTGTTGTGAACACTTTTCATAATACAAAGAGTTTCATTGCTTGGTGATTTCTTCTTTTGTTATGAGTAGCTAGCAAGGCCCTTTCATCTTTCCAATTCAAGTAGATTGAGTAGAGTAGTAGACTTTATTTTATGCAAGTAGTTGTTAATTGTGGAGTGTGGCGTTTTGGTTTGAGCATATCTTCTTTCATCCATACCACTAGCGGGCTTGCTGATGGTAAGTACGCCTTGTGTGGTCAACTGGAGTATTGGCACTTAACTTCGATTGTGGCTCATATGTCCATACGCATCGTTGTGATGGTATGTACATGTTGTGTCATAATTTGAACACCTTTCTCATCCTTTGAAGATTGCACCAACTTTGTCAGAGTTGTCCGAAGGGAGACGAAGCAAAGTCTGGTTTGAAGATTGTTTAAGTCGATCCTCGTCCTCCACCCTTTAGGAGTAGATGGTAGCATCTCTAATCTTTATATCCTTTTACATTCAGCACTATGCGGTTAGTTTAAGAACCCGAGCGTCATTGACAAATCTCCCGAAATTTGAGAATCCTTTCTTCTGAATGAGCAACTCACATAAGTCCCCTTGGAATACCTAGCATATTCACATCAACCAACCAAGTCTATTCGCAATAAAAGGAACCTTGGAGTTGAACGCATGAACTTTCACGCAATCTTAACATGCGGAATACTTTGATCAAGAGAGAATAGAGTGACCGTTGGACATTTTATTCTGTGTTGGTGTTGTCATAAAAAACACGTCAACACAACCCTAATTCAACATTGTTTTGTACACTTTCTTTCATAATGAAATTACCACAAAATTCAACAAAAATGCTTGGGTTCCGATAATTACCTTTTGGCCCATTAAAACTCCAAGTACCTTAATACCTTGTTGGTTTGCACCCATAAATTGAAAAGTTGGGGGCCAGATGGTCGGATTTCCCAAACTTTTCGAAGTGTCTTTTGAAAGTATGTTCACACCAAATCCGCCATCAATAATTGTATTGGTGAGATTCTTTCCAAGGATCTCCTTATTTTCCATTGCTAGTTTCTTTGTCATGATCACTATCAATAATATTGGATTGATCACTTGGTTGCCCTATAATGGAATTTTGGTTACCGGGTCTTCATTCTCTAGATTGCAAATGGGCCATAGAATGCACCATCTCATTCTTCCTCAAAACAATATTAGTCATAGAATTTAGAGTTCAAGAATACTTTGTAATAAATTTACTACTTTAATTGATAAGATAGTTTGAAGTACTTAACTTGCAATATTTTTCTCGGATTGTAATTGATTTGTTACCGTAATTGCATTTGCATTTGGGTAGCATCATTCCTTATCCATAGCTTTCTCCACTTCGGCTCTTGCTTCACGAACTCTTTCTTGTTTTGTATGTGGGTCTGAGTACACAATCTTCTTTGCTTGGGATCGAGTAACAACCAACACTTTGTTATGCTTTCAACATCAATCATGTTGATGTTGGCCTTTTGCTTCAAACATTCGGTGTCTTCATGGCCTCCAAGTCCACACCATTTGCACAATAGTTGCAATTTATCTTGCTTATTTTGGCAACCTCTCGCAAAGTGTCACTATGCATTACATTGTCGCCATTATATGATTGGATGTCCTTTGGGGTTGTATTGCATTTGACTTTGACCTCCTCTTTGATTTCAATAACCGCCTATAGATTCGTTTTTTGGCTTTGGTGGAGTGGATTGCTCTCCTTGTGTAAAGGGTACTTGTGTACTACTAGTCTTCAAATTATATGGGCACTCTTTTATTGAATGACCCATAATCTAGCAAGTCTCACAAAAAAAATTTCTAGGATAGTTACCTTTTGTGTGACCTTCATTTTTGCACTCAGTACACCAAAGTTGATTAGTTTATTTGTTGATTTCTTTCTTCGCTTTCAATTCTTTCATCATTTGGAGCATGTCCCTCCAAAGTGCTTGTACTATTCTTGATTTATTGTCGTTGTTGTCATCTAAACTTCCATCTACCTCTATTTTAGTTTTACCACACAAGGAAAATTTGTCTTCACTTTATATGTCCATTGCCACATTGTAGGATTTTGCATAAGAAGAGGGTGATACTACCTTCATTTTTTCATAAACCATCTTTTCTTGAGACCATCAATCGGTTCTTTTTCTAACTTTATAAGCAATTCTTTAAGTCTACGACTATAAGCTCATTTGTTTTTGTGCTTACCTTGTATTGTAGATTTCTGCTACTATTTCATTATCATTTCAAAGCAACTTTGACTCTTCCTCGAAAGCCTTTAATCCCTCTCATGTGTTTTGGGAGGCTTGGTCAATTTCTATATACCAATCAATTGTTACACCTCACAAGGTGGCTGGAAAAGATTGTAGCCAAATTGCTTTATCATCTTGCTCATTTGCTATCTAGATTGTTTCAAAAGTCTTATAATGCCTAACAAGATCCTCTGATCCATTGCCTGTAAAATCGGGCAACTTTTTCTTTTCTCCACTAGGGCTCACCATGGTTTTGTTTTGATGCAAACCTAGTACTTGGAATCTTCTTGCTAAGGATTTTTTATTCAGATGTTTCAATGTTTCTCTTGCACTCTTGACCATGTGGGAATCCTCCACTCTTACTACAACTTTGATGTTTTGGGTGCTTGCTTTTCCTTTAGATTTTATTTTATACACCCTTGGATCAACTTCTTCTCCTTCAATGACCTAGAGGTTACTCTCATATGCTTTCGTGAAGGAATTTGGATCCATCTCCCAACTTCCCTCATCTAGAGAAGGTTGTCTTGAACCAATCCACACTTCATCTAGTAGTGGAAGGTGCCTTGCTATCTCCTCCCGCCCTACCTTCATTTGATTATTTGTAGTGGAAATATATTCTCTCTCGATTACGACTCCTTGTACTCTGACTTCTACTTCGAGAGCGACTTCAACTTCAATGATCTCTTTTAGTCTTCTTTTGCGTTCTTTTTGTTCTAGCAATCTTAGAGATTGTTTGATCTCTTGATCTTGACAATGTTGTGGTCTCTTCCATCCTTTATTGGTGTTTAGGGGCATGAATCTCTTATTTAGACCTGATTTCTTTTAAGGCAATAATACCAATGCTTACTCTTGTATCTAATAAAGCAAATAATTAAAATAATGAACAAAATTAACAATACATACCAGATAGAGGAATAAAAGTATATCTTTATTCACACATGAAATTATTACAAAAGTAGACTAAAGATGGTTGGCCAAGGATCAAACTGAACTGGGCTAGATCATCCTCCTTTCCTTGACAATAACAAATTTATTTAAAGGACCTGATGGTTGCCAAGAGGAACACAACTGTTGACTAATGGACTCTTGCAACTACCCAAAAGCCGACAAACAATTAATACATAGTCGGATAACCCATATTATCAAAACATAATAATAGGAATTGTATGCTAACTACACCATCTATGTGGAAACTTTTTGCTAGACCTTATTAGTATTTAAAACAAAATAAGTAAAGGAACTTCTTTGTCTCTCATCAATGTTGTACAATAGGAAGAACTATTTGGAAAAAATATATTTCTCATTGAACAATTTTCTGATTTCTTCTAAGTTCTTTCTTGTTGGCATAGATATTCAGACCAGAGACATTCCCCTTTGTAGGGATAGTGATGCATCTAGTCGGATTATGTATACAAATGAGAAAGCTGATCATACTTGTATCCTAGCTAATTCCAAGATATTTGATCATCCTTGTATCCTAGCTAACTTTGAGAGAGCTGATCATTTTGGTCCCTCCCAATCTGGCTCTACAAGGAAAAAAAAAAAAATACTGACTATGGGAAGTGCTCTCTAGATTCAATGCTAGCCACCCTCATTTGGGTAATGACAGATTTCTAGTTAGAACATATAAGGGATGCTGAGTGCTTAAATCATTCACACATTACTCCAGTGAGAGTTACCCTAATTTGAGACTAAAGCTCAGGGACATGAAACAAGGAAATATTTACATGCTCTGTTGGCAGAATGGAGGCATATGAAAACCAAAGTTGCATATGAAATTCCATTGACAGTTTAAGTTGTGTTAGAAGTGTTTTTCTGATTGAATGACTGATTTTTACATTGGACTGGGGAGGGGAAAGGGCAAGTAGGTAAGGGGGAAGGTGGGCAGCAGGGAAGCTCCCTGCCATCCCTGGGATGATTGAGGGATGCCCAAGCATCCCTAGTCTATCCCAGGGACAGTAGGGAGTCCACTGCCCCCTGCAGGCAGCAGAGGAAGGATGGCAGGGAAACATCCAGTCCTTGTCACTGCGTCCCAGAGACATCTCTATCCCAAAAAACAAGAAGAATTTTGTAGGGGGTGAGGGTACGAGTGGGGAATACATCCCCATGGAACATTGATAATAATATACAATAACATGGACTATGCTTTCTTCTTTGTTTTTTTGTTCATCATTCTGGTCAAGTACAGTGCTTATTTATTTCCTACTAAATCTTTTATCCTACTTTTTGTCACTCATATTTTTCCTTCATAGCTTTTTCATCAGACAGAACTTTGTGGCCTTTGCACAAAAATTGGGATCATTATATGCTTAAGTGAAATATTGAAAAACTTGCACAAAATGTAAATATCATGAATGGGTATCAGAAATATACATTGACATGGAAGTTCTCATAGATAGGATGTGCCGTTGGAGCTTTCAGTGCATAGGTGCGTTGATGATCAATAATTGTAACTGGGTCATCATGGCTTCCATAGTTATCCAGGAATGTCTGCCCGCTCATCTCTTTCAGAAGCACCTTTGTATAAACAGATTCATATCTGCATTTTTTATCAAAATAGAAGAATCTAACAGATGAAAATTGGTTCTTATAAACTTAACTTCTACATGTACAAACAGAAGCAATGATGCTCAAATGTTTTCTTCAAATACAAGATATCGTGTTAGTAAATCAATTTTTCTTATTGTATGGAACATGTGATAAATGGCCAAAACAAGAATTATACAAATAAGCTATCAAAGCTGTGATTGATAAGAATAAATACCTGTGAGGTGGGAGGTTACTCAAATAGTTTAAAGTTGCTTCTTTTTCAAGTAAAGCAGAGTCATAATCATCAGGTTCATCACTAATGACTCCAGTACTGTATTCCTGTGAAGTTGCTGCTATTGATGATTGAGACAACAGAGTTGATGCAGTTGACTTTATAATTTTCCGGCCCATAAATGTTCCAACCCTTACAGAGCCATAGTCTGCTCCACCGATGCTGCAACAAAGGAATATAAGTGTAACTGTATGAAGAAAAATGGTTATAAGAAATCCATCCAATCCATGCATCTACTTAACACATCCATCCCACTGCTTATGTATGACATAGCGTACACCATAACTGTTATGCCTCAGGAGCTTGTAATCCTAGCTTATATCATGATATTATGTTCAACAATAGTTGAGGGATCTCAAAAAAAATTAGAAACCATACTAGAAGCCTTTGTAAAAAAGAAGAGAAAATAAGATTTTAGAGGCCACCCATGAGTAACAGTTCCTTGCCATCCCTCTTCAAGGATATATGCTCAAACTCTTCATGGCTGCCAAAGCTCAACTATAATAGTCTTAAGCATGTTCAGCCTAGTCAATGAACTCAAGACTGCATCATAGGTCTATGAAATTTGTAAAGGAATTTGAGATAGTGCTTGCAGTCAACGTGAATAAATGGCTTAATTAAGTTGACCTCAATTGATAAATAATCAGTGTTCCACGGGGACGCGTCCCCCCCAAAAAACCTCGCGTTTCCTAGACGGGGACGTCTCAGAGACTTGGGGACTTGGGGGGGACATCCCCCCACCAGACCACCACCAGTGCCACCATCCCACCACCAGTTTCACTGTCTCCAAGACGCTGCTAGGACTTTGAGGATGCTGGGGTGTCCTCAACACGTCTAGGGGACTCCTAGTTGTCTCCAAGATGTATAATTCTTATACTTATACATCTTTTTACAACTATTTTTGTAACAACCCCAAAACCGGGTAAACAAAAAATTTTCTAATTTCACTAATAAGATACAAGGAAATACAATTAAATGACAAAGTAAATAACTTTTCTTTTCATTCTAATTGAACATTTCATCATAAAGAAATAAAAGACATGATACATCATTGTTCTATTTTCCAAGTAAATAACAGAGTACGCTTTCATGATTACTTTTCTTCAAAATAAAAAGCAAGGTAAGAATCTTACAAGTTTCAAACATAGCTCGGAAGCTTTTGAGCAAATAGGAATAAGACTGTCCAGGATCTTCCCTTTCAAACCTTGGTTCATCAGAAGTCTTAAGGTGGAGGGGAAACATCACTCAGGTGCTTTTCCACCAACCACGGACTTATATTGCGGTCCCCCGCACGTTTACTGTTAAGTAGACGGCCCTCCCTTCTTCGAGGAGATTGGTTGGGTAACCGGTTCTGTATGACCAACTGAGCATAGTGTGTAATCCTACATAACTAAATCCTTGTGTCCTCACAATCTCAATCTAGCATGTAACCTGGATTACTGTGAACTGACAGTGTAATTCGTCTCACAGTCTAAGTGGACGTTAGGTATACTACACTACTTTGGCCAAAGCATTTCGGCAGTACTTATACTGACGGTCATCTATCACTTGCACTAAGTCAGGTTTGGTTTGACTTAAGGCTGCCTTATCCTACGCGTAGGTTGAGTCCTTCAGTGGGTAGTCAATCACCCTAGACTTCCTACTTCAACTACTTAAACAGGAAATGGAGTACAGTCAACAAGGGGTCCCTCTGGTACTTCCCAACATGGAAATCTATATCCATGGAGTACGTAGCTTTCTCTAGTTAACCTATTTAACTCTAAAGCTTTAGACTACCTTGGTTCTGAATCCACCCTCGTCCTAGTATTTAGTAACTAATCCCTTTCCTTTACTTAAGGAATTCAAGCAGTATTCAAGCAATACAAATTATAAGGTACTTTACTAAAAGTAAACAAATATTTCCCTTTCAAATTCATCTATGATTTCAAATGATTCGTTTCAACATGCTTTTAAGTTATTCCAATTCATCAAGTTCTCTAAGCTATTTCAAAAGCTTTTCTAAGGAAATTAAACTATTCCCCAATTTGACCAGCTCTTTAAGCTATCTCTTAAATTCAATAAGCCTTTTCTAAGGAATTAAACTATTCCCAATTCAGCAATTTCATAGAACATAGAGGTTTCTTTTTATTTTTCCTTTCATAAAGCAAGACATAATCAAGCAATCTAATCATACAATTTAAAATAAATAACAGAAAATCTATCAACATATATCTCATGCCTGATTTCCTTTTGCGTATGAGCTTGATCGGTAACTTCAATCCTTGCTCCACCGTCCTTCGCAGCCTTCTCTTAACTTAAGCAAAAACTACTTTCAGGTAAATGCAAAAAGTGTTCTCAGCAATACTGTCCCTCAGCAATACTGTCTCAATTGCAAATGATTTTCACAAAATGGCAATGGCTTTCACAAAAATGGCAATGGCTTTCATAAAAAAAATGGCAATGGCTCTCATAGAATGACAATGGCTTTTATAAAATTTGAATTCCAAAACACAGAAATACCACAGCACTGTATTTCGAATTTTCCAAGGCAAGAAGAGTGAAATGAAAAGATTGAGTGTGTTTCAACAATGAGTGAGAACCTATTTATAGGTTTCGAATTCTCATGTTTCCTACCTTGTAGGCATGAGAATTCGACACCTCTCATTTTGAAAATGTCAAAATTCGCAGTGGCAGTCACACAGCAAAAGAGTTGATGATTCAACATAATTTCTCAAGAATGTTTCAACATATCACATGCCAAATTCGTGGATTAACCACGTACAGGTTTAGTCACTGGGAAAAGCCCTAAAAAATGGCGAACTGAAGAACAAATGGCGTTTTGGATTTTGCTGCTGAAAACGTCAAGGTTACGCACCCACAGTTCATGCCTCCTTCCACCCACGCGTCCCAGACCGGTGGCGTTCAAGCATCCGCGACCAGGTCTAAGCTACGCGAGCTGGGCGCGGATTATTCTCCTTAGTTTTCCACTGTTTTCTGGTTCAACAGTCGCGCGATTTCTTCCCATGAAGAAATCCGCGATTTTTCAGTTTACTCAAACATTAACTTTAAATTTTTTTAAACAATCTATAGTTCAGCATTTCGAAATTCTTTTTCCTTTTATATTTTCCAAGTATTTCAATATTTCGAAATTCCTTTGTATGGTTTGCAAAGTATTTACCAAAGACTATGAAAGTTTTTATTACCTTTATTTCCAAGGTAAATAAACTCAAATTCCTTTATAAGATAAATGTAAATTTAAATGCCAAAGATTTATAGTTTATACAAAATCTTTCCAAAGTTTTAGATATTTTAATATTTTCATTAAAATGTATTAATATATTTTATATTATATTCAATACAATATTATTATAGTTTTTAACTTACCTTTCTTTTAATATATAATATATAAATATATCTATATAATATTCAAAATATTACATTAGATATATTAATATATTATATTACCGATAAAACTATAATAACATCGATATTAAATATATTATTAAATATATTAATTAACTTACCCAGTTTACACTTAAACATATCTATACATGTTTATTTTCAAATCTCCAATTACGTGTATTATAGGCCAGTCAGAGCACCTCTAATGGACGTAATTGCATAAACACGTATTTATACATTTAACCGTAAATTCCAGGCATCAGTAACTTATCAGTTCACATTTCACATTCAAGGCTCACAGAACAGTAAGTCAGTCAATCAAGGAACACCACTCATAAAGCATGAAGAAGTAATCATAACTCCCAAGCCTAAGGATGACTTATCATGACAACTTAATCTGACTCAGTTCCTAAAATCCTCAGTGAAGTGTGTGTATGCTCATACGATCAACTTTACCGGTTAGTCGGCCAAGTTCCTCTTCCTGAGTGATATTTCCCCTCCACCTGGAGGAATAGCTCCTGTTCCTGCATCCATGGCACAAAACCACGGCAGTCAAATGCTCACAATATTTGCAGTATATATATATAAATCAAATATATAAAACAAGACTAATTATTTTCCTCTATTCATTGTTTTATTCAAGAATAACATAAATCAAGAATACAGAATGAGCCAAACATAACATGTAAACAGGATTTCATATTGTCAACAAAATTCAATCACATTTATTCATTCAAAACCTTCCTTACAATCAGAATGCTTTAAGCATTACTAGAATAGTAACTATACAAATTCCGGGGTGTAACAATTTTTTCAAGTACTATAAGTATTTCAGCACCCTGCCACCCCTCCGCTGCTGTCCCCCCGCCGTCCCCTCGCCGCCCACAAACTTAGACCTCCCGTCCCCCATCCCCGAAACGCGTCCCCTGCCGTCCCCCCGTCCCTGTCCCCGAAACCCCGTGGAACACTGTAAATAATCTACTTACAATGCTAAGTTGAAATTCCCTGAATCAAATTGGATAAATGGCTTAATTTAGTTGACTTCGATTGAAACATGGTCAACTTGCAATACTGAGTAGCAATTGACTGGCTATTCACTATTTTCAACCAAGGTTGACATTTGATCAATGAATTTTAAAGCCTTTGAATTTGATCAAATCAACCCGTTGAACCTCTCTCATAAAAAAAAAAATACTACAAATTGGCTAAAATTTTTGATAATCCAAACCTCTAGGTGCGAATAAGATTGTCTACTTTCCTAAGTTTTCCTTGTATGTGTGAATTATATTCTGTATAGCTGTCAAAAAATTTTACTACCATCTTTGAGGCTAGACTTACTGAATCTATGAGTGTCTTTTCCATAGTAGAGGGGCAGTTATGCAGGAGATGTCCATATTCATGAAATTTCTTAAAAATACAAAGGAATTTCAAAGAAAATGGAAGGATCGATCATGCAACATCTAGATAAGCCTAAATAATATGGATAGTGCTGCAGGAGCATCCAGGGTGTAAGAGCAATCTTGCATCCCCCAAAAGAGTTGTTTATTTTGATTTTTTTTAGGTTTGGTGGGCTAAAAATAGTAGGGTTATTATTTTTAGTAAGTTGTCATTTGTGCATGTATGGACATGAAATCTTACACACAGCTCCAAAATGGTGAAATGAAGCCAATGGTGAAGAAATCACTTCAATACCATTTGTCATTTGTGAGATATTAATGTTTTTGTCTTAAAAACCATTTAAAAATATTCAAAGTCAATTTTGAGGCACCTAGATGTTCTATATGGGCCCAAAAAATGGTTGAAAACCAAAATATTCCTAAAGGAACCTTTTGCAGCCCTACCACTCGACGAGACCTTTCCAACAACATAGACGGTTTGTCAATCCAACGCCCGAGTGAAAAGTTATGGCTCCCGAAAGTTGGACTAAAATTTGGAAATTTCTTAAGGCCAAAAAAAGGGACAACTCGATTGGTTTGGCACCAAAGTGGAAGTCACAGTTCGTTGGCAAGTGGAAAAATCATATAAAGTGGTCACGAATGGGAAGAGATTCATTCTGGATGAGAAGATAGCCAGCTTTTCTTGCTTTTTCAGCATAGAGCGAAGGTTGAGGTTTCTGTGGCCATTGTTGCCATTTGCAGACTTGCATGTCTGATTTTCTGCATGTATTTGCAGCCCACTTTCTGTAATAGCGGTCTTGTGACCAGATCATTGTAATGCAATTGATTGCATGTTTGTAATAGATTTCATGAAGATATAATAAGATTTGCAAGTTGTTTCTAAAATTTGTTTATCTATGTAAGGTTGTGTTCGAGCGAGAGTCTCCCTTCATCAAGTGGTATCTAAGTGGGACTTCCTGAGTGTGCAACAAATCACCGAATGTGAGGCAGTTTGCACCAAGATGTGTAGTTGTGGGTTTGAAGACAAGTGATCAAAATGCCTCTACAAACAAATCATGGTGGTGGAAGAAACATTGCAGTACCAGAAGAGGGTTTTAGAGCCGTACAAAGACAAGTTCAGGCACTTCAAGAGGAGCTGCATAGAGGAATGGATCTTAGAAGAGGAGACAAAAGTGAAGATGAAGCTGAAGAAGAAGCACAGTTTGAAGAAAAAAAAAGTGAACCAGAAGACCACGAACAAGTCAAATTATTGAAGGCCCTCTCCAAGATTGGAAAAAGGGCAAGGATTGAATTTTCTACATACTTCGGAAATCTCAATCCAGAAGAATTGATCGATTGGATCAATGACCTAGAAGTGTACTTTGAGTATGAAGAGATAGAATATCTTGAGAGGGTCAGATTTGCAAAGACCAAATTGAAAGGTCATGCCAATATTTGGTGGAAAGAAGTACAACTAGAAAGAAATAGAAGAGGTAAAGAGAAAATCACCAAATGGGATCGAATGGTAGAGAAATTAAATAGACGGTTTATTCCTATTGATTATGAGTTAAATCTACTGAAAAAGATGCAAGGTTTGAAACAAGTTGGTAAGTCTATCAAGGAGTACATAGAAAAGTTTTGCAAGGTCATAATCAGAACAGGCCACAGAGGTCAATAAAGAAAAGGTAGTTTGTTATATAAATGGGTTGAAACCAAGTATTCAATAAGAGTTGAGTTTGGTTAGAATGACCACAATAGAAGATGCTTATCAATTTGCCCTAAAGGTAGAAGAGAAGCAAAATAGAAGATTTGAAACCCAACAAAGAGGAAGAGGTTGTGGTGGAAGGACTGGCGAAATATCCTATGGAGGATGAAATGAAGATCAAAAGAATGAAGAAGCTGGTCCCACTTGGAACCAAAGAGGAGATAAATCTTATCACCCTCGCGACCAGAACAATGGTGAACAAAGAGGAAGAGGAAGACCTAGACGAGGCCCTGGGAGAGGAGGCTTCAGAGGAACTTGTTTCCAATGTGGAGGACATTGAGCCTACAAATGTCCACAACATCAAGGAAGGACAAATAGAAGACTTGAAGGGAATGCACGAGTTGCGCATGTAGACGAGGAAGTTGAATTTGAGAATTCTGAAGATGCAAAAAGAGGAGAAACTCTGTTCATTAGGAGAGCATTGCTGAATGAAGAAAAGGAACCGATTCAAAGGAAGAGTTTATTCCGCACAATTGCAAAGTTGGAGGTAAATGTTGTGATGTTATTATTGATAGTGGTAGCATAGATAATCTCGTTTCAGAAGAGATGGTTAACAAGTTGCAGCTGGAAAGGAAGAGGCACCCACATTCATATCGGATTGCATGGTTGCAGAAAGACCATAGAACTTTGGTCAATGAACAATGTTTAGTGAAATTCAAGATTGGGAGTTACCATGATGAGGTACTATGTGACATCATGCCTATGGATGTATATCATTTGTTGTTGGGAAGTTCGTGGTAGTTTGATAGGTACGTTGTCCATGATGGCCATGCTTACACATATTCTCTGACAAAGGATGGAGTTCGTCATAAGTTAAAGCCCTTAAAGGAGGCAGGAGAAAAGATATTTAGTAATGCAAGAGTTTGTTTGGTCGATGGTAGGAAATTTTTAGATGGTATGAAGCACGAGAATGTGTGCTTTGCGTTGATTCCTAGAGTCAACAAACAAGAAGAAGAGGTACCAGTACAAGTTTTAGATTTGTTGGGAGAATTTTAGGATATTGTCTTAGATAATGTACCTGAAGGTTTTCTACCAATGAAGAAGATTAGTCACCAGATGGATTTAATACCAAAAGCCAGTTTGCCAAATAAGGAAGCCCATATAATGACTCCTACAAAGTATGAGGAACTAAAAAGACAAGTCCATGAGTTGTTGAGGAAAGGATTGATCCGAGAGAGCCTAAGTCCATGTGCGGTACCTGCAGTAGTAGCACCAAATAAGGACGGCGAGTGGAGGAAGCGTACAAACTCTCAAGTCATTAACAAGATTACAATCAAGTACAAATTTCCCTTGCCAAGGATCGACAACGTTATGGATTGCTTGAGTGGGGCTAAGTACTTCACAAAGATTGACTTGAAGAACGGATATCATTAGATCCAAATCAGAAAGGGGAAATGAATGGAAGACATCCTTCAAAACCAAGGAGGGATTGTATGAGTGGTTAGTCATGCCATTTGGGTTAACCAATGCACCTAGCACATTCATGCAGCTCCTGAACGGAGTATTAAAAGATTTTTTGGGTAAATTTGTCATTGTTTACTTGGATGACATTTTAATTTTTAGTAAGACTTAGAGGAGAACTTATTGCATATTCGTAGAGTTTTTGAGAAGCTGAGAGAAGAGAAATTGTTAATTAACTTGAAGAAATGTTGTTTCATAAAGGAGTTGATATATCTGGGATTTGTAGTCTCAGCTGAGGGTATTAAGATGGACGCAGAGAAAGTAAAGGCTATCATTGAGTGGCCTACACCAAGGAGTGTTACAAGCGTAAGATCATTTCAAGGTCTGGCGAGTTTTTATAGAAAATTTATTAAGAGTTACAATAGTATATGTGAACCACTAACAGAGACAATGAGAGGGGACAAAAAGGAGTTTAAATGGATTGTAGGAGCAGCTATGTAATGTCCCTGTTTGGATTTAACTTAGTTTTCTCTCTAGGCCTCTAGTCTTTATGGATTAAGGTGTCCAGATAGGCCAAGAACTGATAGCTTCCATGATATAATTTAGTTGTTTGAGAGGTATCTCTACTAATTAGGTTATTTGACTTATATATATATATATTGAATATAATAGATGATATGCTGTTAGAATGGAACCAATATCTGATATAGACTCTGAGACGCAATCTGAACTAATAATTGATTTAGAAATGAAAGATAGGCATTGCAATATACTTGCTGTGTGTGATTTTCTTATCAAGTTCATGCATCCATTTGTTGATTGATCACTGGCTCTCAAGGAGCACTGCAGATGTGATATTCAGAAATAAATTTTGTAAATTCCCTTTTATGATTCCCTCATGATTAGTCCCCTTCCTCTTATGTTCCTTATGCAATTTACATTCTACGTCTTTAAGAGAGACACCACTTCATAATAAGGGGATACATCCTTTTGATCGCTAAACAAACTTAAATCACTCTTAATTAGATCAATGTATTTTGGAGCTGTCCTTTAGTTCTAAGTTTTGGCTCTGTTGTACCCAAAACTTTTTTTTGCTTCATTAAGGCATTTTGATTAAAATGGTCTAAATCTTGTAAAAGTGTCGTCAAAACTTAGTTTTTGGGCAATCCAAGTATGGGATTTTTGTGGGTTTAATGTTTGTAAGATACTGGCAAAATTTGAAAATTTTGAAAATTAGGGATTCTGGACCCCTATTTTTAGGCAAAAAACCCTAAAAATTGAATCTTGTTAGAATTGATTGAAAATTATTTTGATTGGCTTATTTCACATCACAATCACAGTGGTGAAGTCAGTTTCAGTTAAAAGTCAGTTTAAGCTTGGTGGGTAGTTTTCACTTTTTCAGGAGAAAAGTTAGGACCTCCGAGGTTGTCAATGGCAGTTGGCCAGTACCAGGTGTCAAAATCTAAGCCTCAAATTCATCGTAGAAGATTCTGTGGTGAAAGATGCTGAAAAAGATGCTTCGCAATGGAGGGGATTTTCAAATGGTGAAAATTGTAAAAAGTATTCCAAGTTTGGAAACACTTCACTTTGCAACATGGGAGATACTTGTGCAATCAACATGCAAGTCAACTTTGCAGTGTTTGTACACGTGAAAATGGTGAAATACAGTCACGCACTCACATTGACGGCAATGATGCTTCAACACAGTCAACTTAGCAAGCGACACAGTGATTGCAAGAGGCGAAAATGGTGAAAATCATCCGGAAACTACCAAGTCTGATGACATTTGCGCCCCTACAGCCCAGGGGCGCCCTTCAATTTGAAGGCCCAAATGCAGTTACTAGTGGTTGCAAATACATTCATTCTCTTCGGAATTCTGTTAGCTTTCCAGGAAGCCATCAAGCGAATCCATCCAATTTGCGAAACTCTAGCAATAGAAGGAAGAAGTAGAGGTTATAGAGGATTTACATGTCAGAGATGAAAGTCAAATTTCAGAATCTACGCCCCTATAGCTCAGGGGCGCCCTTGAATTAGGCCTGTCAGATGATAGAATTTACAGAAACCGTTTTCAGGGGATCTCTCCAGATTCAGCCCAGCTTCGCGATGCATTCCCTCACAAGTCCATGAGATATACAAAGCAACCATGGCGGATGATCCTGTGAGCACGTAAAATGGAGGGAAAATAAAAGTCAAAATATCAAAATGTACCTCTACAGGCCAGGAGTGCCTAGCCTTTTGGCCAACTAGTTGAGGTTTTTGGTAGCTAGAGGTGCGAATTGTAACACCAATAGTTTTCTGGCACGCACCGTGGGGCACGAGGCAAGAAAACTTCAAGAAAGGCTAAATGCTTTTATTTCACGAGAATGACACTCTGGCATTCTGTTGCATGATCCATACAAACGCAATGGATGATAACAACGATAATGCTGATAGAAATCAGTGACGTCAACCCCCATTACCTAGGGGTAATAACATTGGACCTTTGGCTTTTTAGGTAAAAAATGAGTTACCTAAAGGGTCAAGGAAGCGCTTTCTCCGGTTTCATGGCGATGGAACTCAACACCCGGAGGAACATTTTTCTGCGTTCACAATGGCTTGCACCGTCTTGCACGTAGCACATGAAGACATCGCGGTGCGTCTCTTTGTCGAGACTCTTGCAGGAAATGCTTCCAACTGGTTCACTCACCTGGCGCTAGGCAGTATCACAAGTTGGGCAACTATGAGCAAGAAGTTTTTGGCGAGATTCAAGCCCGCTGAAGACGGTCACTTGTTGTTCGCCCAATTTAAAAATTTAAAGATGGAGCACAACGAACACATGAGGGATTTTGTAGCAAGATTTAATCATCTTGTTACAAGAATTTCTTCTCCACTCGATCCATCATCGGAGATTCTGATGAGCTGTTTCATAAATGCTCTTCTATTAGAGATAGCCTTCTTCCTCAAGACGACAAAAGCGGCAGAGTTGAAGACTGCACAAGAACACGCCATCAAGTTGGAGGATAATATGGTCACTTCTGGCCTGATGAAAACAAATTCTATTAGATCTCTAGTTCAGCAACCGTACCAACTAAAGAGAGACAATCTTCATCCACGGTTGCCAACATCTCCATCAAGACCAACAATTGAAGCTGCACACAGTGCAATAATTTGTTGTTTCCATGACACCGATGCACATACCGGATCCACATGTCCAGAGAATCTGAGAATGATCCAAATCATGGGATACACTGAAGCTGCTCCCAGTTCTAGTTTTGTACCAACACCAAGTTCGAACGTTGTTTCACCACAAACGAACAACTTCGATGGCGACTTCATTGCGGGGTACTTTGATAAAGAACTCATAAATCAAGAACAAGAAGAATGCTGTTAGTACGCTCCTGCGGTGAATCATGAAAGTGTTTCAACTTTCAACGCATGTGTTCACACGTGCTCAACACTTCAAGGCACAAAAAGAAGAAGAAAGGCGGAAATCAAACGAAAAGGGAAAAGAAGTGCCTTCCACTTCCAATCCCAAAACTTCACATGCAAAAAAAAGCACAATTGCTCAAGATCCGTCTGCAGTGAATTTTGACATCAGAGCTTCCATGATGAAGACCAAGGTACAAATCTCTCAACTGGAATATCTTCAAGATCATCCAGAACAACTAGATCAGATTCTCAAGGTCGTAAAGAAGTAGGTTGTGCTCAAGTCATCTGTTCCAGCAAAAGCAAAGCCTGAAACGGGTCCTGGTAATTGTGTGACTCTGTCAGAGATAGAAATTGAAGACCAGAACATTGCTTGTTCTAAAAAGAGACCGACAAAGGATACAAAGTCATGGATAATACAGTTTGATGGAGGTTGTTTCAATACAATTTCAGAAGAAGGGGAATTGATCATCTTCCCTAAAGGATAGTTGCACCCGTCTGTGCAATTGGAATTCACTGAGGCTTAAAAAGAGGTTCTTTTCTTAGGCCTCAAAGATGCCAAAGACATGGGAATCAAACTCCTATGTGTTAAAGGTGATATAGAGCTGATCGATGAGCCGGTCAAAGGATATTTTTAGGTTAGAAACCATCACCTATGGCATTATAGAAATCGAGTTTGGAACTCGATCGACTGGTTTGAAGAAATCAACATCCCAAGGATGGACGACAATAGAACTAATGGCTCCACTGAGGCTTAAAAAGAGGTGCTTTTGTTAGGCCTCAAAGATGCCAAAGACATGGGAATCAAACTCCTATGTGTTAAAGGTGATATAGAGCTTATCGATGAGTCAGTCAAAGGATATTTTTAGGTCAGAAACGATCACCTACGACATTATAGAAATCGAGTTTGGAACTCGATCGACTGGTTTGAAGAAATCAACATCCCATGGATGGACGACAATAGAACTAATGCCTCAGGGGTATCAACTTTCCCATTTGCATCATATTCTAACTTTTGTTAGAGTACCTTTGCATGGATATATGAATACTTGAGAATCATCCCAGAGGGATTGCCTCCTGCAATGCCCATCAAAAGAGAAGTGAGGCCTTTCAGGTAGAAACGACATCGATGGGAGGCTCTTCTTGCTGCCATACAATGAACAATATCCAAAGCACTTCATTCCTTCGAGGGTGGAGTAAATTTTCTTTAAGTAATTTATTTATGCTTTTTCGTTATGTCGTAATGTGTATCACCGTTTTGTGCAGTTTCGTCGTGTTTTAGGTGATTTCTTAGGTAGTCTTGTTTTTAGGTGATTAGGAAAAACTCTAAAGTATTAGGTGATTAGGGAAAAGTATTGACTCCATGCCCAACTAATAAGTCACTGGTCTACAAAAAACTCAAAGATTCTTAGTTCTCCTATGTCCTAAGTATCTGACATGGTCATCGGATGGAGCCTAATGTTGTACCCAAAACAATATTTTTTGCTTCATTAAGGCATTTTGATTAAAATGGTCTAAATCTTGTAAAAGTGTCGTCAAAACTCAATTTTTGGGCAATCCAAGTATGGGCTTTTTGTGGGTTTAATGTCTGTAAGATACTGGCAAAATTTGAAAAATTTGAAAATAAGGGTTTTTGGACCCCTATATCTAGGCAAAAAACCCTACAAATTGAATCTTGTCAGAATTGATTGAAAATTATTTTGATTGGCTTATTTCACATCACGATCACAATGGTGAAGTCAGTTTCAATTAAAAGTAAATTTAAGCCTAGTGGGTAGTTTTCACTTTTTCAGGAGAAAAGTTAGGACCTCCGAGGTCGTCAATGGTAGTTGGCCAATACCAGGTGTCAAAATCTAAGCCTAAAATTCATCTAGAAGATTCTGTGGTGAAAGATGCTTCACGACGGAGGGGATTTTCAAATTGTGAAAATAGTAAAAAAAATTCTAAGTCTGGAAACACTTCACTTTGCAACATGGGAGATACTTGTGCAATCAACGTGCAAGTCAACTTTGCAGTGTCCATACACGTGAAAATGGTGAAATACAGTCATGCACTCGCGTTGACGGCAATGATGCTTCAACACAATCAACCCAACAAGCGACATGGTGATCACAAGAGGCGAAAATGGTGAAAATCATCCGGAAACTACCAAGTCTGATGACATTTGCGCCCCTACAGCCTAGGGGTGCCCTTCAATTTGAAGGCCCAAATGCAGTTATCAGTGGTTGCAAATACATTCATTCTCTCCAGAATTCTGTCAGCTTTCTAGCAAGCCATCAAGCGAATCCATCCAATTTGTGAAACTTCGGCAATTGAAGGAAGAAGCAGAGGTTACTGAGGATTTACATGTCAGAGATGACAATCAAATTTCAGAATCTACGCCCTTGTAGCTCAGGGGCGCCCTTGAATTAGGCTTGTCAGATGATAGAATTTTTAGAAACTATTTTCGAGGCATCTCTTCAGATTTAGCCCAGCTCCACGATGCATCCGTTTGAAAGTCCATGAGATATACTGAGCAACCGTGGCAGATGATCCTGCGAGCACGTAAAACGGAGGGAAAATAAAAGTCAAAATATCAAAATGTACCTCTACAGGCAAGGGGTGCCTATCCTTTTGGCCAGCTAGTTGAGGTTTTCGGCAGCTATCGTCTTCACGAGATCTGTGCAGAATTCTAGCTACGCTGTGAATCCAACCATCAGCCCTCGGGATTCGTCAAACGCCCGTAGATGAAGAATCAATGGAAAATATTGAAGGATAAAAACAAGCAGAAAAATGGCTAAGTATGGAAAATTGCACCTTTCTTGAGAAAGGCACCCTTCTACTGGAGGTCTTAGAAGCAATTTTTTGGCTTTGTCACTCCTGTGAACATCTCTTCCAAGTTGTTCCATCTCCGCAATGAAATCGTCAACATGTGCATTGGAGCAATCCAACTCCCGACAGCAAGGGTCAAAGTGGAGCTTTCTGTTAAAAGTTACAAATTGCAAAATCATTCTCAGAAGCTAAAATAGCCCTTGCAAGCTAGGTACGGTCTTAATCCAGCTCTCAGGCATTGCACATACAATCAATCTTTGCGGAATTCTTCCAACTATGCGATGGATCCAACATTCAGTCGACGAGAGTCATCAATCACCGGCAGTGGCAAATTGAAGCACAGAAAGTCAAAATCCAAAAAATGGCCAAGTCTGGTGAAATATGCACCCTTTTGGAAAAAGGCGCCCTTGAATTTGAAGCACTAGATGAAGTTTTTAGCTCTCGCAACTCCCAACAACATCTCGTCAGACTTGATCCAACTCCAGGATGAATCTATCAACATAGCTTCAGGATCAACCGGGCATCCACAATTCAGGGTCAAACATAGGCAGTTTGTCACAGCAGAGGTTGAAAATCTTTGAAAATTTTCTCTTAAGCTTGGGCGCCAAAAGTTAAAGTTTGACCATTTTAACTCTCAGTTGTGAGTTTTGCATGCAACCTCTTGCATTTGGCGTCCAAAATTAATGGAGAACTTTAGTTTGCGATGCATGCATGAGGATTAGCTCAATTAGGGTTGGCACACCTACCTAACTGGCAGTATCACCTCCAAAATGCTTATTCATTCAAGCATAGGCGTCACAACTTCATTATTTCTTGCAGGTGGAAGCAAAAATCAGCTATTTTCTCTCCAATGCCTTTTGAACGATCAAACGAAAGCCATTTTCATGTTCTTCGAGGTTCTTCGTTCAAGTTGCACAGAGGAATAATTATTCATGCTTCATCTTTTCAATAGATTCTTGCCAGATTTCATCAGATTGAGACAAGGAGGGGATTTTCTTGAAGATTGACAGAGGCAGAATAACTTCTATTTTCTCTCTCTAAATTCCTCTATCCTTGTCTTAGGTTTTCTCTTGCATGCTAGAGTAAACGACATTTTTTTTCAGAATCTGGTCATCTGGGTTCATTCAGCGTAGCATCAGCGGCAAAACCCATGTTCCGGAATTTTTCAAGAAAATTGCCCTACTGCTTCCATTTTTGAAGCACTGTGCTTTTTTTTCGAAGATTCTTTTGCATGCGAGCCTAAAACTCAAATTTTTAAAAAACAGAGGATCTGGGTCTTTTCAGTTCATTGGCGCCTACAAAACCCATGTGCCAAATTTTTCTGTAAAAAATTGCCCCTCAGCCCTCTAAAATTAGGGTTTCCAAAAAGAAAATCAAATTTTCAAAAAATGGAGAAATTGGGTTTGTTCAACTCGCATGCGCCAACAAAACCCATATCTCGAAAGTTTTCGAGAAAATAGCCCCATTGCCCCTTTGTAGCTTCTATGCCGAAAAATCATTGCATACCTGAGTAAAACTGTAAAAGTCAGTTTTTCGACCGAAAAATCATTGCATGCCTGAGTAAAAGTTAGTTTTTCGAATTTCTGACGACCTGGGTTGGCTTAGAATAATTTTCTCTACAAAACCCACGTGTCAAAATTTTTTGTGAAAATTGCCCCTCGACAGGGTATTTTTGGCCTCACCAGAAGCTATTTTTAGCTTTTCCGGAAAAGTAGTCAAAAAATAGTCGTGTTCACAGTCAACAGGCGAGTTTTTCGGAATGCAATTCACTCAGATTGAATTCAAGACCAAATCAATCTTGATTCACGATTTCATCAGAAAAGCTGACATCGATTCGCATCAAGCGCATCCAGAGGGTTGATTCAGACAATTTGACAGGCATAGACACTCAAAGTCCACATGGTTTCATACCTCATATAGCTGATAGCCTTTTGAGGCCAGTTTAGAGGGTTGATACCATTGGAATTCTGCGTGTGCAACGAGTTCATGTGCATTTTTCACAGCAAGAGTGTTCTCAGTCAAACTTCGCGGTTTCATCGTGCAATGCACTTTCAGTGTGAAGAAACAAGGAAAAGCGTCAGAGGCATCAAGATGCAGAAGAAACAGAGGCCATCACTCCAATTACGGAGCTGCCAGAGTTACGAATCAGTGGACTGCTAGTTGAAGTGTGTGGATATTTCTAGGATTGCTCAAGTTGTTGACAAGCGGTGAATTGACAGTTAAGACATGTGATGATCTCAAGATGATGAAGTGGTTAACAACTTGGAGGAGTTGATTGCTCGTGATCACATCCAGTGAACTACAAAGTCAGGACGTCCCACCTTTCCAAGATAGATATCAAACACAACAGTTAACTTGACGCCTCTTTCCAAGTTAACTCGTTGTCCCACCTATTGAGCATGTCTATTTTGGAATCATCTATGTATAGTTGGAGTTCTCATTTAGTTTTCAGTTTCAGTTAACTAATATTAGTTGTCAGTTAACTCTCATATCAATAAGGACTTGCGTGTTGTATAGTCCAATTAGTTAAGTTTAGAATCAATTAACTGAGGTAGTTTTTCCAGTTAACTGTTAAGTTGCATACATGTAGATTTAAGAATAAATCTTGCATGCTTGCAAGACTCATGTTAACTCGAGGAGATTTTAGGGCTCCCTACTCCTCTGAGCTTCTATGAATAAGAGCACCCTTGCTCATTTGTACTTGGACTTTTGCTCGTGATAGCGAACATGCTGAGCCACCTTGCCTGTAGTATCAGTATTCAGTATTTGTTCACATTGTAATTAGAGCTTTTGCTGCAATAATAAATTGCTGAGCCGCCTTTCCATGCAATATTGTTATTCTGTACTTGTTCACTTTTGTTAATATAAAGTTGATTGATCGTTTATTTGTGTGATAGGTCCTTCATACAATTTGTTGTCGTGGGTTATATTTGTTTCTAATAAGCTTGTTTCATATCTACACCTCAGATAGGAGTCCCTCCTCCTTGGGAATTTAGAAGTAAAGTTTATCGTGTGATGTTGTTATTAATAATCTTTGTTTCATAACTACACCTCGGTTAGGAGTCCCTCCTCCTTGGGAATTTAGAGATAGAGATTGTCGTCTAAGTGTTGTTTCCAGTAAGTTACTTTCAGCCTACACTTCGGATAGGTGTCTCTCCTCCTTAGGAATCCTGAGAACTAACTTACCGTTTGATGTCGTTTTCAATAACCTTCATTTCAGCCTACGCCTCGGATAGGTGTCCCACCTCCTTGAAAATCCTAACTTAAAGATTATCGAAAAATATTCCCTGCTCCTAAGTCCTCATGCTTTGTTTCTCTTGAGGAAATAGAATAGTTTAAGCATTAAGTTAGTTGTAGTTAAGATTTGTAAAACCAGATAAAAACCTTAGCTGCAATGTATTAGTTTTCTTAACCTTGTGCCTCTTCCAGCTGAGTCAAAATGATAGGATTTAGAACATTTACTTTTTCACACATATCAACAAAAGAGGGAGCTTCCCCTCCTAATTTGAAGAGCATTCATTACACACTGTGCATAGCTGTTTGTTGCCAATAGGCACTCTAGAGGTGCGAATTGTAACACCAACAGTTTTTTGGCACCCACCGTGGGGCACGAGGCAAGAAAACTTCAAGAAAGGCTAAAAGCTTTTATCTCACGAGAATGACACTCTGGCATCCTATTGCATGATCCATACAAAAGCAATGGATGATAACAACGATAATGCTGATAGAAATCAGTGACGTCAACCCCCATTACATTGGGGTAATAACATTGGACCTTTGGCTTTTCAGGTAAAAAATGAGTTACCTAAAGGGTCAAGGAAGCGCTTTCCCCGGTTTCATGGCGATGGAACTCAACACCCGGAGGAACATTTTTCTGCATTCACAATGGCTTGCACCGTCTTGCACGTAGCACATGAAGACATCGCGGTGCATCTCTTTGTCGAGACTCTTGTGGGAAATGCTTCCAACTGCTTTACTCACCTGGCCCTAGGCAGTATCACAAGCTAGGCAACTATGAGCAAGAAGTTTTTGGCGAGATTCCAGCCCGTTGAAGACAATCACTTGTTGTTCGCCCAACTTACAAATTTAAAGATGGAGCACAACGAACACATGAGGGATTTTTTAGCAAGATTTAATCATCTTGTTACAAGACTTTCTTCTACACTTGATCCATCATCGGAGATTCTGATGAGTTGTTTCATAAATGCTCTTCTATCAGAGATAGCCTTCTTCCTCAAGACGACAAAAGTGATAGAGTTGAAGAGTGCACAAGAACACGCCATCAAGTTGCAGGATAATATAGTCACTTCCGGCCTGATGAAAACAAATTCTATCAAATCTCTAGTTCAGCAACCGTACCAACTAAAAAGAGACAATCTTCATCCACGGTTGCCAACATCTCCATCAAGACCAACAATTGAAGTTGCACAGTGCAATATTTTGTTGTCTCCATGACACCGATGCACATACCGGATCCACATGTCCAGAGAATCTGAGAATGATCCAAATCATGGGATACACTGAAGCTGCTCCCAGTTCTAGTTTTGTACCAACACCAAGTTCGAACGTTGTTTCACCACAAACGAACAACTTCGATGGCGACTTCATTGCGGGGTACTTTGATAAAGAACTCATAAATCAAGAACAAGAAGAATGCTGTTAGTACGCTCCTGCGGTGAATCATGAAAGTGTTTCAACTTTCAACGCATGTGTTCACACGTGCTCAACACTTCAAGGCACAAAAAGAAGAAGAAAGGCGGAAATCAAATGAAAAGGGAAAAGAAGTGCCTTCCACTTCCAATCCCAAAACATCACATGCAAAAAAAAGCACAATTGCTCAAGATCCGTCTGCAGTGAATTTTGACATCAGAGCTTCCATGATGAAGACCAAGGTACAAATCTCTCAATTGGAATATCTTCAAGATCATCCAGAACAACTAGATCAGATTCTCAAGGTCGTAAAGAAGTAGGTTGTGCTCAAGTCATCTGTTCCAGTAGAAGCAAAGCCTGAAACAGGTCCTGGTAATTGTGTGACTCTGTCAGAGATAGAAATTGAAGACCAGAACATTGCTTGTTCTAAAAAGAGACTGACAGAGGATACAAAGTCATGGATAATACAGTTTGATGGAGGTTGTTTAAATACAATTTCAGAAGTAGGGGAATTGATCATCTTCCCTAAAGGACAGTTGCACCTGTCTGTGCAATTGGAATTCACTGAGGCTTAAAAAGAGGTTCTTTTCTTAGGCCTCAAAGGTGCCGAAGACATGGGAATCAAACTCCTATGTGTTAAAGGTGATATAGAGCTGATCGATGAGCCGGCTAAAGGATATTTTTAGGTTAGAAACGATCACCTATGGCATTATAGAAATCGAGTTTGGAACTCAATCGACTGGTTTGAAGAAATCAACATCCCAAGGATGGACGACAATAGAACTAATGCCTCCATTGAGGCTTAAAAAGAGGTGCTTTTGTTAGGCCTCAAAGATGCCAAAGACATGGGAATCAAACTCCTATGTGTTAAAGGTGATATAGAGCTCATCGATGAGTCGGTCAAAGGATATTTTTAGGTCAGAAACGATCACCTACGACATTATAGAAATCGAGTTTGGAACTCGATCGACTAGTTTGAAGAAATCAACATCCCAAGGATGGACGACAATAGAACTAATGCCTCAGGGGTATCAACTTTCCCATTTGCATCATATTCTAACTTTTGTTAGAGTACCTTTGCATGGATATATGAATACTTGAGAATCATCCTAGACGGATTGCCTCTTGCAATGCCCATCAAAAGAAAAGTGAAGCCTTTCAGGCAGAAATGACATCGATGGGAGGCTCTTCTTGCTGCCATACAACGAACAATATCCAAAGCACTTCATTCCTTCGAGGGTGGAGCAAATTTTCTTTAAGTAATTTATTTATGCTTTTTCGTTATGTCGTAATGTGTATCACCGTTTTGTGCAGTTTCGTCGTGTTTTAGGTGATTTCTTAGGTAGTCTTGTTTTTAGGTGATTAGGAAAAACTCCAAAGTATTAGGTGATTAGGGAAAAGTATTGACTCCATGCCCAACTAATAAGTCACCGGTCTACAAAAAAACTCAAAGATTCTCAGTTCTCCTATGTCGTAAGTATCCGACATGGTCACCAGACGGAGCCTAATGTTGTACCCAAAACAATATTTTTTGCTTCACTAAGGCATATTGATTAAAATGGTCTAAATCTTGTAAAAGTGTCGTCAAAACTCAATTTTTGGGCAATCCAAGTATGGGCTTTTTGTGGGTTTAATGTCTATAAGATACTGGCAAAATTTGAAAAATTTGAAAATTAGGGTTTCTGGACCCATATATTTAGGCAAAAAACCCTACAAATTGAATCTTGTCAGAATTGATTGAAAATTATTTTGATTGGCTTATTTCACATCACGATCACAGTGGTGAAGTCGATTTCAATTAAAAGTCAGTTTAAGCCTAGTGGGTAGTTTTCACTTTTTCAGGAGAAAAGTTAGGACCTCCGAGGTCGTCAATGGTAGTTGGCCAATACTAGGTGTGAAAATCTAAGCCTAAAATTCATCATAGAAGATTTTGTGGTGAAAGATGCTTCGCAACGGAGGGGATTTTCAAATGGTGAAAATAGTAAAAAAAATTCTAAGTCTGGAAACACTTCACTTTGCAACATGGGAGATACTTGTGCAATCAATGTGCAAGTCAACTTTGCAGTGTCCGTACACGTGAAAATGGTGAAATACAGTCAGGCACTCGCGTTGACGGCAATTATGTTTCAACACAATCAACTCAACAAGCGACATGGTGATCACAAGAGGCGAAAATGGTGAAAATCATCCGGAAACTACCAAGTTTGATGACATTTGCGCTCTTACAGCCCAGAGTGCCTTTCAATTTGAAGGCCCAAATGCAGTTATCAGTGGTTGCAAATACATTCATTCTCTCCGGAATTCTATCAGCTTTCCAGCAAGCCATCAAGCGAATCCATCCAATTTGCGAAACTTCGGCAATTGAAGGAAGAAGCAGAGGTTACAGAGGATTTACGTGTCAGAGATGACAATCAAATTTCAGAATCTGCGCCCTTGTAGCTCAGGGGCGCCCTTGAATTAGGCCTGTCAGATGATAGAATTTTCAAAAACTATTTTCGAGGCATCTCTTCAGATTTAGCCCAGCTCCGCGATGCATCCATTTGCAAGTCCATGAGATATACTGAGCAACCGTGGCAGATGATCTTGCAAGCACGTAAAACGGAGGGAAAATAAAAGTCAAAATATCAAAATGTACCTCTATAGGCAAGGGGTGCCTATCCTTTTGGCCAGCTAATTGCGGTTTTCGACAGCTATCGTCTTCACGAGATTTGTGCAGAATTTTAGCTACGCAGTGAATCCAACCATTAGCCCTCGGGATCCGTTAAACGCCCGTAGATGAAGAATCAATGGAAAATACTGAAGGATAAAAACAAGCAGAAAAATGGCTAAGTATGGAAAATTGCACCTTTCTTGAGAAAGGCACCCTTCTACTGGAGGTCTTAGAAGCAATTTTTTGGCTTTGTCACTCCTGTGAACACCTCTTCCAAGTTGTTCCATCTTCACGATGAAATCGTCAACATGTGCATCGGAGCAATCCAACTCCCGACAACAAGGGTCAAAGCGGAGCTTTCTGTTAAAAGTTACAAATTGCAAAATCATTCTCAGAAGCTAAAATAGTGTTACATCCCGATTGTATAGTTACTACTTACTATTACTGCATAGGGTAAAATGGTTGTAATGAGAATTCTGAAGATGAATAAAATATGTTGTTCCTTGTTATCAATATGAGTGTTTTCACATTTGATGATTGTCTCATTTAATGTTACTTCAGTTGATGTTATCCTTGGTGAAATATTGCATTTATGAGAATATAAGGTTATTGAATTGTAAATATTCTAACTTTTGAGATGTTTATGTATACTTCTTATGTTATGAACATTTGACTGCTGAGAGCATGTGTCAGTGGATGTAGGTATATATACCATTCCTCTAGGCGGGAGGGAAGTATCACTCAGGAGAAGATCTTGGTCGGGTAACCGGTAAAGTAAATTATCTGAGCATACACACATCACCTTAGAATGAGTGAACTAAGTCAGTTTGTGTGGGTTATAGGTAAGTCAAACTAAGTCTATGTGAAGTACATCATCCTTTTAGTCTACCGTTGCAAAGTCTAAGGGAGCTGTGAGCATTAGGGATCGTGGAAATAATGCTAAGGTGCTATGCTTCATTACAAGGTACAATTTAAATAATATCTGCTGAAAAAATAATTTTAAAAGGTTTCAAATCTGTGTATGTGTAATATCAGACCAGCAACGTTGATATCAGACCTGGTTAAATATTATCATTGTATTTCATTTAAAAGAAGGTACCAGCTGCTTATATTCTGAAATGAAATAATCATCTACTCATTTCCAATTTGCAATTTGAAAGATAAATTTGTGGGAATATTATATTTTGAATGCATTGTGGTAAAAAACTCAAAGACAACAATAGTAGCAGCTGTTTCACGATATGCTTGCATTGTCCAACGAAACAAAATAATCAGAAAAATGTTCCAAATAGGGGTGAGGGACTTTACAAGATGTGAAGAAGTTTGTGCAGAGTTGTAGAGTATGCCAAATGGCTAAAGGGTTAAGTCAGAATATTGGGTTGTGTAAGCCATTACCTATACCAGAGAGGCCATGGGAGGATATCAGTATGGACTTCGTTCTTGGTTTACCAAGAGCACAGAGGGGACATGATTCAATATTTGTGGTGGTGGACAAATTTTCAAAGATGACACATTTCATTCCGTGTCATAAGATCAGTGATGTTGTGCACGTCACAGAGTTATTTTTCAGAGAAGTGGTTAGACTACATGGTCTATCGAAGAGTATAGTCTCAGATCAAGATACCAAATTTGTTGGGTATTTTTTGAGAACACTATGGAAGAAGTTGAAGACCGATTTGAAGTTTAGTTTTGCACACCATCCGCAAACTGATGGGCAGACAAAGGTGGTAAATAGGAGTCTAAGTAACCTGTTGAGATGCTTAGTAGGAGATAAGCCCAAGGGATGGGATTTGGTTTTTCCATAGGCAGAGTTTGCATACAACAATTCTGTCAACAAGAGTATTGGTAAATCCCCATTCCAGATTGTATATGGGAGTAGTCCAAGAAATGTTTTTGAGTTAAGAATATTGATATAAGAGATAAGAGCAGTGTTGAGGCCGGATAAATTCTGTCAACTTGCATGAAGACATAAAAGACCATATCCATAAGATGAATTCTTAGTACAAGGCTAAGCCAAATCAAAACTAGAGATATATGAAATTTTAGGTTGGAGATGAAGTCATGGTTCACCTAAGAAAAGAAAGGAAGGTTCCCGATGGGAGCATATAACAAATTGAAAATAAATAAATTTGGACCATGTAAGATCCTAAAGAAGCATGATTCAATAAATGCTTATGAGATAGAGTTACTGAGTGGGATAAACTGTAATGTTTCCAAATTTTATGAATCAGCATAAAGTTAAATTATTAATTTAAGTTGTCGAAATTAGTTAAATTAAAAAGGACAACTTAAATTAATAGTGCAAAAGTAACTATGAGTTGGGAAAGTTAAATAAATTAAATAAATTAACTAAGTTACTTTTCAAAGTGAATTTTCAAAAAAGAATTCAAATTAAAAAGTGAAAAGGGGAAAGACGAGAATTCAAGAAGTCACAAGAGGAGTTACAAAAGGGAAAAGAATAAAAGTTTTGGGAGTTCATTTGCAGCATGCTTGGTTGAGTTTTGGTTCTTTGGAGAGTTGATTTGCAGAACTTGAAAACGAAAACCCTACAAGTTCAGAGAATTGGACGAAAACCCAATTCTACACTAGTGGAATCACCCTAGTTTCGTAGTTGATATTAACGTTTCAAGTTTGGAATTTTGTATCTTTTGCAGAGACAATTTTCAAAGGAAAAATAATATTTATTTGTTTACTGATCTGAAGATAATATCTTTCTTATCTCAGGTCGTGCAATTTTGAGGCAAGTATAATTTGGAGGTGACTGTGCAAATTTGGTTTGTATTGCTGGGCTCAAGAGTGAGGATATTTTGTCACCAAATTTAATGACAAGCTTCGAACCTTTCGGTTTACTGGTGTTTAAAATCCAGTCATAAAGATTCAAAGGAGCGCCATAGTATTTATTGAAGGACCTTTGCTTAATGTAATGTCCTCATTTTTGCCATTCGCCCTTCAATGTCCGATAGCCTATTTTCGAAAGTCCGTAGGCTTGTCAAAGGTAAAATTAGGGTTTCCTATGCTATTGGGATTCTGGAGCAGTTTTGAGGGTTTGCATGTATGAGTTTCTGATGCATGTCCGATGATGTTTTCTGGGTTTTTCGAGAGCTTTAAAATGGTGTGACATGCATCTCCGTCAGACAACCTTTTCCGGAATGTGCTATTTTTAGCCAGCACATTGGAGTTTTGAGATTTGGAGTGCGGATTCTTTCTAAGTTTTCTGAGAGTTTCGCAATGGTATGACATGCAAAGTGAGCGGAGCAACTTTTCAGAATTTACTATTTTTAGTAAGTTCTATTTTTAGCAGGACTCCAGTCGGCAGCAGCATAGTAAGCTTTTCACTTTGAGTGGAGCAATTGAGTTTTCCCTAATTTGGCTTTCTGAGGTGCATTTGTGAATAAATGATTTATTTAAATCATTTAATGATTTTAATATTTTTATGACCTTGGCCTAGCATAATAACTTCATGTTGTTTTTAAAAAGTGGTCATAAAAGGGAGGACGTTTCATGAAAGAAATATTTAATATTTCTAAAGTCAGTTAATTATTTTAAAGATGAAAGGCCACTTTGGAGATGGTTATTATTTTATTAAAAGTTTATTAACTCACTAGAGTTTGGACGCCAAAGTAAGAGGGAATAAATATTTTTTAAAAATTAAAATATTTTCAAGAGCCAGAAAGGGAGTTTTTTTATGGAGAAGCTGAAGGGTCACCTCAAAACTTATAAAAGAAGGCCTTCGCTCTCTCATTCAAATATCTTGGAAAATGTTGTAAAGTTATGCTACTGAATTAATTTTAGAATCCGGCTAAGGGAAAGCTTAGCAAGTTTACTCCATTCTTCGGGCATGAAACTATGGTACCCTGGATGGTTGTTTGAGGGTGTGCTTCATCCAGAAGTGCATATTGTGCATCAAAGTGAAGATATTGGTGAGAATTTCCAGTTTTAATGTTGCTGGTTCACATACAACTGAAATCGAATTTTGTTAGCAGCTTTGTGAATAAATTTTATTTCATTTTGGGCATTTGTGCTATGTGATTGTTGACCATGGGTGACCCTTTCCATGAAAGCTGAGATTTAATTTCAAAGAACCTGTTTTTTAAGAGCAAAATCGCCCTTCCAGCTAGGCCGTACCTTCTTAGAGCACATTGGGATTCGTGCTAAAATAATTAGTGAGATTTGATGTTGTTTCTTCATTGCATTTGGGGTGCCAACCTTCTAGAGAGCTGTTGCACTTCGTTCCAGTCAATTTGAAGGTAATTTGGTGAAGTTATGAACATTTAAGTGAGTTTACAGTTGCTGGTAATTCATTTCCAGAATTGTAGATTTTATATCAGACTTGTTTCAATTTGAATTTCCAGTCTTATCTTCATTAAGTTGAGTAGACATCTAATGTGGGATCATCCAGTATCTATGTGCTTTGAAGCTATTGTAATTTTCATGTAGTTTGCAGCTCTTTTTCATAGTGTAAGATTGTAAACAGTAGTACTGTTCCAGTCTATTATTGCTGCAATTATTTCATTAATTTAACATTAAGCACCCCTAGATGGTATACCACCAGTGTGGAGAATGAATGTTTGATCTCTCTTTGTACCCATTGTCAAGTGGTGAATCCCCACTTTTGAGTGGATGTCTGCCACAGCGGATGAATTGTTTATTTGTAATTTCATTCCCCCCACTGTTTTAGTGGAAGTGCAGAAAATCTCTCATGGCTGGTTATCCGCTTAAGTTCATTTCAGTTTTGTAGTAAGTACTCTGCCATATGCTATCACCTCGCCTTCCAAGGATCTTGGTGAACATTCTTGGCGTTGAGTTGCTTTCAGTTGCATTCAATTTCAGTTATTGAGTTATTTAGATCCTAGGGATCCTCTGACCATATACCCGCCCCTCCTCCCTCATTGGGTCTTAGGGCACATTCTTGGTTAGAGTTACTATTCCGCATCGTTTTGGTTTTGGGGCTAACCTTAACGGGCATGTGTTGCATTGTAATAGGAATTAAAATCAAGAAAAAATTGAGTGAGCATTTTACAATGGTATCAGATCCTGTTTTCCTGCCATCCTGTGAGTTTCAGCGCTTCAGTTATCAGATGAGAGTCAGAGAAGACCGATACTACATCAGTGTTGGCGTAAGAACTAACACCTCTGGAGTGTGAGTTTGTATGTACAGCTATGCACACTACGCAATGAGTGCTCTTCAAATTAGGAGGGGAAGCTCCCTCGTTGTGCTGGAATGCATGAAATAGAAAACTAAACTAATGTCCTATCCTTTTGTTCTCAGCTGGTAGAGGCACAAGGTTAAGAAAACCTAGAACGTTGCAGCTAAGTATTTTCTAGTTTCGCAGATCATGTAACTACAACTAAGCTAACATCTTTAAAATCTATCCAATTTTCTCAAGAAATAGAGCATGAGGAAATGGAGCAGGAATGTATATGTATTGTATGATAAACTCCAGGTGCGGGCTCACAACATGAAGGCAAGGTAGGCGCAACTATTTGCTAATCCGGGAAGAAGTTTATTAAAACAAACAAATGAACGGTAAACCTGGTACAGCTTCACAACATGAAGGCAAGGTAGGCGCAACTATCTACTTGGTTGAATGAGTCTACTATCACACACATCAAACGATAAGTTTTAAGTACAGTTTCGCAACATGAAGGCAAGGTAGGCGCAACTATTTGCTCTTCTGAATAGGCTTATAATAAACAAAACAAAAGGTAAGCAACTGGGACAGTAGATTGTATAGACGCAACACGCATGCAACAACGATCAAACCAGCAACCCCATTTAACTAAGATCGAATAAACACCATGACAATAACATGAAGGCAAGGTAGGCGCAGCAATTTATTATAACAACAATTACTCTTTGAATAGATACAATAATAGCAATACTACAGGCAAGGTAGGCGCAACATGTATGCTATCAAGAAAAGGTTAAAATACAAATGAGTTGAAAGCTCTTATTTATAGACTTCAAGGTGTAGGCAACCCTAAAATCACCTTGAGTCAACTAAAGTCTTAAAATGCATGCAAGATCTTATTCCTAAACCCTAATTGAATGAAACTATACAGTTAACTGGAATGCTATCATCAGTTAACTGAAACATCTAATCTAAATGGACAAGGTGCAACATGCACGTCCTTATTGAAAGCAAGTCAACTGGAATGCTATCATCAGTCAACTAAAAAATCTAATCTAATCTCCAAGTATATGTAGATGTTTCCAAGAAAGACATGCATGCAATGTATAACAGCAAGTTAACTCGGAAAGAAGCCTCGAGTTAACTACTTCTGATGACTCATCATTGTAAGCAACTGCATGGTCTAACTGAAAGTCTACTCCAAGTTTATCATCTCCTCCAGGAATTTATCAATAGTATCATCATCTGGCACTTTGACGCTGTCCACGATGATTAACTGCTTGTCCAACTCTTTGTCTCCATCTCGGATCTCCCTCTGACTATCTCTAACCTCTGTGGTCACCTTTCTGAAACTGATAGTCAACATTGTAAACTCCTCCACCTTGGACGCCTCTGGCCCTCCACATAGGTTATCACGAACGAACTCTTCGAACTTAGCTTGAACTGCCTCTAACTCGGCGTAGGTACCATCCTCATGCTAATAATGACATGGGATCTGAGTGATGTACTCGCTGATGAAACGAAGAGCTGCAACAACCTTTTCCTGAATCATGCTCATCTTAGCAGAAATCCTGTCATATGTCTCCACCCTACAAAGATACAATTCTCTCCAAGTGAAGACCTTCTTCTGATCTCCATCTGCTTCAATGGCGTCATAGATTCCTGCAAGCTGTGATATCAAAATTAGGTCCTTCGGCTTACGCTCGGCTATGCAAATCTCGAGCTCTTGAATTCTCTGGCGAAGACTATGTGCGTCAACCCTCAACTGATATAGCTCTGTGAGGAGGTGTCGACCAGCAACAATAAAGTCTTCAATCCAGGTATCCAGTAGCTTTCCTCGATTAACCAAGTGTTGAATCCTTTGCTGTTCTGCGGCGGTCTCTCGAAGTTGTGGGAGTAAAGGTGCTTGCCCCTCATTGCCATGAAGCAAACCCGAGATGTACCTGCAAAGTTGTCTGATCTCAGCCTTGAGAATTGCCTTATCCTCACCATCTTTCATGACGCGCTCCTCTAGATTACTCGCGACGACTCAGAATAGATTCACGTCGGTGTGTCAAGTATTCTTACCCAGATTAGTTTTGACGAAGGTAAAATCACCAACATCAACTTCATCCAAGTATTTGCCTTCTGGAGCAGTAGCAACCTCTATGACGATCTCTGCCTCAAGATTCTTCTCAATATTTATCTGCTTTCTGGCCCTCTTATTCAACCTGTTCTGATAGGGCTCACCAAACTCAGACAATTCAAGATTATATGAAGGCATACGCCTCTCCCTCTCCAATGACTTCTCGAGCCAAGATGAATAAGGAATACTGTCCTCTCGAGGTGGAGCCGTTTCTACAGTATCACCTGCTAGCGGATCCACTGGTATGAAGGTCTCATGTATCAGAGTCTCAGGCTCTGAATCAATATCTATGGGAGACGAGTGTGGTGAAAAAGGTGAACCTGGAGATGACAAACCGGCCTCAGTCTGAATAACTGGCTCTGGAAGTACTGTCTCTGAAACTGGTAGCATTGGCTCTTTCTCAACTGGAAGTGCTGGCTCTCTCTCAACCTTAACCCTTTGGTGATGCTTTTTCCTTTTGAATTAATTCCCATCTTAACCCCTTTAGGCGGCCTCATAGTAACCTTGACTTGAGGTTTAGCCCTAGAAGTAGAAGGTAAAGAAGAAACTACCACTGCTGGCGGCTCTGTAACTGGTATCACCCTTCACTTCCGCTTGTTCTCAAGGAAGTACATGGTGGTTTTGATAACAGACCTGGATAAGTCTTTCACTGAAGTGTTCAATGGGACATACCAATCAGGTTGGCGAAGTGGCTGGCGAGCAACTTGGTCTCTAATGAATGAATGAAGAAGTATCTCGCCATCATCATCAGACAAACCTTCCACATCTTCTGACAAGAAATCAGCAATTTGTGGAACAGTAAGCCTACAATAATGATGACGGCGCACCTCAAATTCATCCTCACAATTAACCCAAAAGTCCTCAAGCGCTGCCGAATGTGAAACATTTCGCTCCAACCTTGCTGAATAATGACCCAACGGATCATAGGCACGCTTCTGAGGAAAACACCCAAGCTGAAGTTTCTCTAACTCGTGTGCCATTAACTTGCAATCAGCAGCTGTTTTGCATTTGTAAATACCTAACTCAAACGGAAAGGTGAAAGCTGGCTTATGTCGATTGCGAAGAAAAGTGTGAACCTCATGTGCCTGTCTCATGAACTCCATGAAAAGAACCTTATCCGATGGGTACCTCGGTAGCATCAAAGGCTCTCCTGTATATCCATATACACGAATATGTGTGAAAGTAGGAAATTGGATAAACCAATCTACCCAACTCTCCGTTGCTGATTGTGCCTCTGTAGAAATCCTCACATGCATCTCATTATCCAAATTTCTGACTGTCCTCATAAGAAAGTGATCATTCACTGCTGTAAAGTCCTGTTCAGCTTTCAAAAACTCCAACTGAGGGTAGTATTCGTGCACTCGCTGAACACCAAGAACTCCATCGGTTTTTAATAATTTAAAGCTGCCTTGAAATGCAACTAAGTAAACTAGAAAAGTTACCATATGGAATTCATGAATCTTTAGGAACTTTGTAATCTGCTGGTGAAGACACTCGCTGATAAACATGGCCCAGTCAAATGTTTCTTTTTTATCAATAACTCGTGAGATGAGGTAGAACATCCATGTTCGGAAAACGCTTGCGTCTTCAGAACCTATTAACCGATTAAGGAAAGTTATCAAAATAGCAATCTCGTCCTTGAAATCCCCACGTGCAATCTTCCTTGGCATGTTGGTTTTCTGAACCTTCAACCATCGTTGAGCTACTTTCTTCTGTGATCTATCCTTGTCCTCTTCCCATATTCTGTCACAATCTGAAATGGATACAGCGAAATGATCTGAACGTGGAGGAATAGAAAAACATTTTTCTACATCCCTCGGCTTAAGGCTACAAATAATCCTTCCATCTGTCGATCTGATTTGTCTGGTAGACGAGTCATAATGCTTAACACAAGCAAGTACGAACTCAAGATCAAAGACTGAGATAGGAATGGACGCCGCTGCAAGTATCCCTGAACGTTCAAGATTTTTGATTGTAGTACTGCTGATACCCTCCAATGAGTTCAGATTGACGATGGGAAAAACATGACTTAAGTTGGTATCGGTAGTTTTCAGAAAGTTATGAAGAAAGACCTGTTTGGCCTTATAGTCTATGGGATTATACTGCATTCTGAAAAACTAGACTTTTGACTATAAAGTCGGGTATGTTTGGACCACTTTGGAAAAACTGAAAAAGCTCGGGGATAGGCTAAAAATAGCAAGGGGAAGTGAATTTTTTCGAACAAATTCTAAGATATGGGTTTTGTGTAGAATCAAATTCTAATGCAACCCAAAACGTTAGAATTGTGAAAAAATGGGATTTAGGCTTGCATGCAAAAGGTTTTCGGTTGAGATTTGAACTGGCAGTTAGGGGCACTGGGGGCAATTTTTCCCACGAAAATATGGAACATGGGTTTTGCGTAGAAATGAATCCTGAAACCACCCAGATCAACAGATTTGCGAAAAAACATGATTTAGGCCCACATGCAAAGAGAATTATGGAAAAAAGCACAGTGCTTCTAGAAAAGAGGCAGCGGGGCAATTTTCGCAAAATAATCTAAGACATGGGTATTGTTGTTGATGCTAAAATACTCAAACCCAGATGATGATTTTCTGAAAAATCTGCCGTTTTCTTTGACATGCGAAGAAAACCTAAGACGAGAATAGAAGAAAGTAAGACAGAAGAATAGAAGTTTTATTTTTTTGTTTTCTCTCTTCTTCTGTAAAAATTCACCTATGCTTGAAGTAGAACTGATAAAACCTGCATGCAAAATAGAAACCAAGTCTGAAATAATCTTCCCTTGAACAATCTGAATCTGTAGCTATGAAGAATACTGAAATCTGACACCTGTAGCACCTGCAGATCAATTTTATGCTCAAGAAAGATGTTTCTTGTCAACTCTGATGAAGAATAATGGACGCCATTAGCAAAATATATAGAAAAATTCTTCTAAGGCGTGTGGAATGCATGCTAAGCTTTGGAAATGGCGCTTGAAGTACAACTGGTGCTTCAAAACTCACGCATGGCCTATATTTGGCTTCAAACTCAGTTAACTGGATGTAGAACCAACCCAAGTTAGGGCGCCATCTTGAAGATTCAGTTAACTGATGCATGCAAACTAAGTTTAGCCAGTTATGACTAAAAAATAGGTAAAATAGAAGTCGACCTGAAAAAGAGTTTAACTGAAGATCAAAATTTGGCAAACTGAAAACTCTCTTCATGCGCACTTCTAGTTTTGAATTTCAAAAAGTCAACCTTTGACTTTAGTCGTCCTTCCTTACTTAGACATTTTCTGAAAATTTAGAATCTAAAACCTCAAATGAAGCTCATGTTCGATCATTGATTCTGGTTGACTGTCACGTCGTATCAACTGGCTGACAATCTCGATGAAGAGCAGGACCAAAACTGACAAGAAGATTCCTTGAGGTGGCAATTCAAAATTCAACCATCTGAGGCTTCAAAAAGATGGGCGCCCTTGGCCTCCAGGGGCACTTTTGAGCTCAGTGTTAGAATATTTTCAGGCATTTTCATCATTTTCACTGATAACTTGACTATATTTCACTTGACGTTTCCCGACATTTGACAAAACTTCAGAACATGTTGATTGGCTCACTGCAGAGCAGGCTGAATTCTGAGTAAAGGCTCTTGATGAACACTTTATATAAAAACATCATTTAACCTTCCTAAATAATGGGTGCCCCTGGCCTCCAGGGGTGCTTTTCTCAACCAATGTCATCCATTACTACAACTGGCAAAAATTACTCAACTTCCGGCTACGGATTGCCAAGACATCTTCTGAACCGGCTGAGACAAGGAACGGAAAGCTGAAGCTGACACGAACGAGATGAGTATCTGAAATCATCAAACAGATTTCATTAAAGGTCTCAAAATTGTCCTTTCTAAACAATTTTTGATCAAGTCTGAAACCTCAAGTTTGACCACTGATGGCGGCAACTCGGCAACTCAGATTCACCTGCTGACAGATGCATCGCGGAGCTGGACCAAAAATAGAAACAAACTTCATGGGTGTCACTTGATCAAAAGACTTCATCTGAATCTTCAAAAAGATGGGCGCCCCTGGCCTCCAGGGGCACTTTTTCTCTTCAAAGTTATCTACTTTGCATTTCCCTCGTTCTGTACTGAATTTCCATTTTCAGGCGTTTTACTCCTCCGTCAGACTAGAAGGCTAGCTCATTGCGAAGCTATCAGGAAACTGGAGAAGTCATCTTGGTAGAAAATTTCACAAAAAGTTGAATACAACTTCCATAATGATGGGCGCCCCTAGCTGAGAGTGGCGCTTTTGATCTCCAGACTTAGAATATTTTCAATCCAGACTTAGCCAATTTCACAGTACTTCTACCTCGTTGAAAATCTCCTCCGTCAAAAAGCATAATTTTCAACATCTTTTATCGTAGAGCGTTCTTCTCTGAGTTTCAGGCTTAGATATTAACACCTGGTACTGGCCAACTGCCATTAATGACCTCAGAGGTCCTAACTTTTCTCCTGAAAAAGTTATAACTACCCACCAGCCTTAAACTGACTTTTAACTGAAACTGACTTCACCACTTGTGATCGTGATGTGAAATAAGCCAATCAAAATTAATTTCAGCCAATTCTGACAAGTTCTTATTTTTTAGGGTTTCGGGCTAAAAATAGATTTCAGAAACCCTAATTTTCAAAATTTTCAAATTTTGCCAATATCTCCGTGGCATGACATTGACTCAAAGCCCATACTTTATTTGCCCAAAAACTGAGTTTTGACCTCACTTTTACAAGGTTTAGACCATTTTAAGCAAAATGCCTTAATGAAGCAAAATTTTTGGTTTGGGTACAACAATCAGAAAGCAGAAGAGTTTAGTTTCATTTTTTGAAGTTTTTGAAGTTGACACCTTTTCAGAGGTTTTGCGAAACCTTGTCTTGTCAGATTAAGGTATGGCTAATGAAGAAGAGAGGAAGTTGGCAAAGACTCTCTTTTTGGTTAGAAAGAGACTTGGCAAAGAATTTTAGTGAAGGGGAAATGAAGAGAATATTCCTCATTTGTTAGAACAATGTTTGAGACAAGTGAAGCCATCACTTTCAAAGGAAATGCAATTGGCATTGACTCTTGCAGTTAATGTTTTGAATCAACCCTATTGGTTGAGGCATCCAGATGAAGAAACTAAGCTGCTGATTTCTTCTTGTTTCATGGAAGTGATAAGAATTGTGGAACCACAATTGCCCTATGATGAAGAAACTATGAAGACCATATTCAGTATGATTGTGGAGAGTTTTCAAGATATGGATGAAACTGGAAATGTTTTGTTTCCATGAAGAGCTGCTGTCCTAAAGACATTTTCAGAAGTAAGAACTTGCATCCTTTTGATAGAATTGGGGATAGAAAATCAGATTTACCATTTGTTTGATTATCTCTTCACTTCGACTTGGAGTGAGCAAGAAGAAGGGGTGTTTGCAGTTGTTAAAAATGTTCTAATTGACACCATCAAAGAAGCTGATACTCTTCCTGAAAGTGTTCAATCCCTTCTCAAGAATGCCTATGAACGTGAAGAGAAGATTTCTCCTATTGTTGATTTGTTAATCAAAGAACTTCTCAGTCAATGTGAAGATAAGATGAAACCACTCATGAAGAAGATTGTTGAAAACGAAGAGGAGATTTCTGAAGCTGAAAAGGAGGAGGAAAGTTGGAATCCATTCGAATTCATAGTAAATGTTCAAGGAGTTTCCATTCATCCTGCAGTAGAGAACAGTGAGTCAACATGTGATAGGGAGCCTCAAGTTGATGATCCAAGGGAAGAATTTTTGGAAACAAGAGCTGACATGGAGTTGCATGAAGAGACCCTAAGTGCAGATCCGAATGAAGGAGAAGTTCAGATTGTAGAAGATATGTATTCAACCAGTGAATTGCCTTTTCACAATTCGGGAGAATGCTGGTTTGAAAGTCAAGAAAAAGAGGAAGCTGAAGTCTCTTCTCACTTCAAAGCTGATTTGACCAATTCCTTTAAATCATGTGTAGAAGACAACCTAGAAGGAGAAACTTCTAGTAGTCATAAAGCAGATTTCTCTTCACCTGAAAACAAGCTAAGGCAAAAAGCTAAGGAATTGGAAGGTACTATGGATGGAATAACAAAGAGTGTTCATCACATGCGAGACAAGTTGAGGAATACAACTCAAACCATTTTTGAAATCTTCATCCATCAAAGTTGTGCTACAACATCTCAGCCAGTTTATGAAGATTGAGTTCAAGATCACAAACTGCAGAAAATGGAATTCAAGTTTTGTCAAAACTTGATGGAGTTCATCAGCATGTTGAAAATCTGATTTATGAAGTGCCAAGAGGAGAAGTTGTATGTTGCATTTCCATAGATGAAATGAAGTCCATTAAGTTTGCCTTGGAGGAAATTAAAAGTAGTCTTTTGTACATCATTCGTGACAAAGACAAAGTGGCCAGAATTGCTGATAAAGCATTGGAGAGGAACAAGCTTACCAAAGCTAAGCTACAGGAAGTGCATGAGACTTTAATTGAAGTTGAGAATCAAATTTTTGCAGTTCAATGTTCATGGGAAGAAGAAAACAAAGGAAGAGCAGAAGAGCTCCAAGAAATTTTTGATGAGCTTGATCTCATACAAGAAAAATTTGACTTGGTATGATATCCTGAGAAGCAAGAGCATTCAAATTCTCATCGACAAGTTTTTCAGGCATTTGACAATATCTTGTATGAAGAAGATGCTAGCAAGATTTATGAAAATCCTCTTTTCGAAAATAAAGAAGGAATTTCTTCAGGTCATATCGAAGAAAGAAGAAATTTCAATTGGTCTTTCAGTAGTGGAGAGGTGGTTCGAGAGCTACATGAAGAGGAATCCACTGCGGCTTTTAGTACATCCATTCAACAAGGAATGGTAAATCAAGGAACATTAAGAAATGAAGATGTTTTTTTGATTCAATAAAAAAGAGTTGATTGGCGTACTGATGAGGACTTTATTTATTATTTGATGAGGATGCTTGTAAGGTTCTTGTCAGATTTCACTATGTCTCACATCTTCGGCAATTATCTGCTTTGGGAGTTTAGTGCGGGGTGGCTTTGGCTTCTGCATCCAAACTCTGTTGATGACCACAGCAACCCTCTCGAAGGAGGTGGAGTACATTTTATCCACCCTCTCCTTTGATCTGTACAACATCTTTTCGGAAGTAGGAATCCCAAATGCTTCTCCGATGGCATCTGGCATGAAGTTGGCAAGCAATTTGCCATCCGGAGAGACAATGGTTCTAAACTCCGATTTGTAGTAATTCACACACTCCATGATTAGCTTCGGGCACTGAATAGCTGGTGGAAAACCGGCGGCTGCGTAGATACCACTCTTCATGATGTTATGTGCCATGACTGACGGTTGATGGCCTTCCAGCCCGTACATCCTAGACTTGAGTGCATTTAGATTAAACGACCCAAGGTTGGTGTCACTTAATCCTTCCAACTTTGAAACAATTGCCGATTTTGGAAGAAATGACTTGGCGAGCCTTTTGATCATTGCCTGTCGGGATGAGCTAGCCTTGCCTGCTTCAGTATTTGCAGCTCTGCCTGCGGATCTGCTTGTTCCTGCAACATCCTTTGCTCCAGCCATCTGCAAGAATAAGATAGAATAATAATAAGTTAGTTTGCAGATTTTTAATAAAATAAAAAATTTCTGAGACGGCTGCGGATATGGAGTTAGCTTTTGAAAATGAAATCTCTCAGCATAAATTTCTAACTCCAAAGCTCAAACTGTATAAAAACTCTGAGCTTAGAAAGAAGCTTCCAGCAACTTCACTTCCGACTGGCGAAGAAAATTTGCAGCACACCAACAACTTTCAGCAATGTAGCTAATTTTCCAGCACAAGATAAATCAAACTTTTGACCACACTTCGTCAACTTCAGCAATTTGGAGAATGAAGAAATAAAGAGATTGCTGCAATTTCTTCTCAACTCCAACAGCAACTAGCTTTCAGCAGCTCGAATAAATTAAATCTGCAGCAACTTCGAGAATCTCTGCAACTTGAGAAATAAATCCTCCAGTAATTTCGCACTTTCAGCAACTCAACACTTCGAAATAAAAATAGAAATCTCACAGAACCTCTCTTCTTAGCAACTTTCAAAGATTTCAATCTCTCAAGAACTTCCTCAGCAACTCAACACTTCGAAATAAAAATAGAACTCTCAAAGAACTTCTTTTCTCAGCAATCTCGAAAATATTTCAATCTCTCAAGAACTTCTTCAGCAACTCAACTTCGAAAAATGTGAGAAGAAATGAGAGGAGAGACTGCTTAAATAATTCTTCTCGAAGAATCCTGCCAATTAGTGCTGGGGTTATTTTTAGCACCTTCATCAATTCTCCACTCTCTCCGTTTGGCATCTTCGATTTCAAGCGCAGTAGTGGGCTAGTCGTCAGCCAGTCATTATGGCAGTTGCCATTAATGAAGATTCTTTCCTTGTAAAAAAATTCGAATTTTTCCTTCTAGTCTGCCAGTTAACTGCTGGTGATTAAACATCTTGCGAGAAAATCACTCTGATTTGTTTGAGAACTCCATTTTAAAATTCTCGCAGTGTTTAATTAAATTCAACTCGAAAAAATCGTGGGAGTTGTAAATTTATTTCCAATTTGCTAAAATGTCTGCCATTTAAATCCTCCATTTCATGAAATTTGCCTTAAGACATTTTAAATTTTCTCTTTTAAAATAATTCAACCCGCTAACAGAAATCACTTGCTCGCTCAGATTAATCCACCCTCTGAGATTTAATTTCCCTTAGGAAAATAATCTAGTCAAAACGAATTTCCTCTGAAAATATTAAAATTTCTCTTAGAAAATTTTTTTTTGACTCTGTCAACCCATGGGTGCCTTTTAAACGGGTTCATTTAATTTTTTATTCGACCCATGGAAAAATATATCGGTCGCTTCCGCCTTGGAAATAAAATTTCACCACTTTATTAATCTCCATGCTTGCCTTAGGAAAAATAAATTTCGAGCTCACCCACATTCAAGGCGTATATTCTTCTCATTCACTTTTTTAAATTCCCACGCCTTAGGAATTTCTCCACTTCACACACTTAGTAGCGAATTTAAATCCTCACCCCCTTAGGCGTATATCTTTCTTGATGAAATATTTATTTCATTTAGAAAAATCTCTCACTTTACACCTCTGGCGCCCTTGACCCCTTGGCATTTTATTTTATTCAATTTTAAAATTTCCATGCCTTAGGAACTCTCTTAGCACTCTCTCAATTCTTTAGGCGCATTTTAGCTAGAGAGCTTTTATTTCCTTCCAACGCCTTAGTTTATTTTCAAGACTTCACTTTACCCTTGGGTATTTTATTTCGGCTGGGTTGCTTTTGTTCTAGGGCGCATTTGCTACCATGTGCCTTTATTTTCTAACACTTAGAAAATTTCTGAGGACCTTACTTCCACAAGGGCGCATTTTCATGTTTCTACTTTCACTTTCAGCGTTAGAAAATTTCTAAGACTTTACTTCTTCATGGGCGCAAATGGCATATGCTACTCACATTTCGTGCCTTAGACGTTTTAAGTCTCCAACAACCTTGGGCGCATTTGATACCTTCAGCTTTCGTTTTTGCCTTAGAAATATTTCGGATGGCTCTCACAATGCTAGGCGCATTTGAGAGGGTGAACTTTCATTTTCCATACTTAGGCGTTTTTTTGCCTTCTTTGCTTTAACTTGGGCGCATTTCCACCCATCCACTTTTATTTCCAATGCCTTAGTAACTTTTGAACATCAAGCCTAGCTTGGGCGCATTTTATAGGGTCCTCTCCACGTTTCCACACTTAGAAAATTTTGATCTTCCCATCACCACCTTAGGCGCATTTGACTAGGTGTACTTTTATTCTTATGCCTTGGGCGCTTTTGATGGCGCATTTACATGTGGGCGCATTTGGAGGGGGAAGCTCTCATGTGAGGGCGCATTTGAGGTAGGCAACTTTCAATTTCATACTTAGGCGTTTTTTTGCCTTCCAATATCCTTGGGCGCATATTGCCATGTCTATTTATAGTCGTGCCCTGACTTACTAAAAATAGTAAGTTCTCCGATTAGGCTCAAATTTTGCCAGCAGGTGCCTTGAAGTATGCTGATATTGGTGGGGTACTTCATTTTGACAATTTCTGGATTTCATCCCCTATAAAAGTGGAAACCCTAATTTGACTTGCATGTATCCCGAACGGTCTCTGTTTGATTTTGTTTCTTCTGCATGTCACTCTGTATGCTGAACTGAAGTGTTGGGTGGCTGGGGTGAAACTGCCATTTTATAGAAATTTCCTAAAAAGTGACTCATCCACTACCGGATGATTTTGCATGTCATATTGCCTGTGGGATCTCAAGAAACCCAAAAAACTGGTCTGCATGCGGGCATTGGCTAAAAATAGTAAGTCCTCGAAACTTGATCTTCTTTGCTTGCATGTCACACTGTTGTGAAGCTCTTGAAAAACCCAGAAGGAATATCCGGACATACGTTAGAGAACTCTGCATGCAAATCCTAGAAATAGCCTTCGAAGGCTGAACTCTGAAAGTGGTCGTTTCGGTTTGCATGTTATATCATTGTGAAGGTTTCAGGAAACCCAGAAGTAATCTCCGGACATGCAATGAAGAATCATATGTTTGACCCCTGAAAATGGCTCTTGAAGCTTGAACTGCTAAAAATAGCAAGTTGTCTGATCTGGCTCAAAATTTACGTGCAAGCAGCTTGATGTGTTCTGAATGTGTCGAAGCTGACAGAATTCCAAAATCCTGCTGATGCAGTCCCCGATTGAGTACTTACTATAAATAGTAAGTTGTCAGAATTCGATAAAAATTCAGTGGGACTTTGCTGGAAGCCTTGTGATTGTTGTACTAAGCTCAGATTTCAATTTGATAACCTGGTTTGACCTTAAAAAGCCTGAGGGATAGAAAACCCTAATTGTGCAGACTTAATCAATATTTTAACCTAGGTGAAATGATGGGACATCCCCGAAAGGACGAAAGACCAGAGAGAGAGTGAACCAAAGCCCAAAAGACCAGAATGGAGCAAAATTTAGGGGGTCCCCATTTGAATGGGGTGATGTGTGAAAAAGGTCACAACACAACCCTTGAGGGCACAAATAGCATGGGAGAGGGAATTTCCTCAAACCTTGGGCGCATTTAGCCCATGCTACCTCCAACTTTGACCTTGGGTGCATATGGCACATGCTACTCCCATATGAGGGCACATTTAGGAGTGTGGGAAGGAATTTCCATGCCTTAGAAACTTTTCATCTCCTCCTCAATCTTTGTGGGCGCATTTAGCATTTGAAGAGGGAACTCATGGGCGCATTTGGCATGTGGTGAGGAAACTTTTTGCCTTAGAAACTTTTCTTATACCATGTCTTCTACCAAGGGCGCATTTGAGGTAGGGTGAGGGAATTTGTTCAAGCTTGGGCGCATTTAGGCATGTCTACTTCCATTTTCCTTCACCTCGAACTTTTTCATGCTAGCCTTCATGCCTTGCAAGCTTGGGTGCATTTGAGGGGTGGTGAAGGAACTTTTATACTTAGAAACTTTTTGTGCCAAGCCCTTTACCCTAGGCGCATTTGGAGGCATGAGGAGGAATTTCAAATGCCTTAGATTCTTTTTCTAACCTCTTTCACACCTTTTACCTCTTGGGTGCATTTAGCCTAGTGTGAAGGAATTTCCTCAAGCCTTGGGCGCATTTCTCCCTATGAGGAGGAATTTTAACACTTAGCAATTTTAGCAACTTTCTCCCATGAGGGGGCATTTTCCATATCATCCTGCCAGTTTCCATTCTTAGTAAATTTTTGGGAGAAGTGAGACTTTTGTGGCCTTTTATTTGTTCTGAACCTGGAGCTGGCGTGTTATGCTTCTTGTGACCTTGCCAGCTTGTTTATACCTATTGCCCGAGCTCATTTGCTATTTTTAGCCCTCCTGCTATTTTTAGCAAACCCTAAAATTGCTTGTCTTCTGCAGCTCTGTTTGACTTGAAATTTGCTCCACCTATCCTTGATAACCTAAGTGTCATGTTCACACCTGCCTCGGGTACAGACCTGCTATTTATAGCTGTGTTCTGGAGGCGACTTACTATAAATAGTAAGTGCCCGTATTATGCCCAAATTTCACCAGTAGATTGCCTGAAGGATGCTGATCGCAGTGGGATATCTTCGTTTTTCGAAATTCTAGCTTTTCACCCCTCTTTTTAGGCATCGAAGATGGAAACCCCAATCTGACTTGCATGTGCTCCAGACTGTTTCCAATTGACTTGATTTTTGTTGCCTGTCATCTACTTGCTAAACTGAAGTGTTGGGTAGTTGCTGGAATGAAACTGCTATTTATAGTAAGTGTCCGGAAAGTGACCCATCTGATGTCGGATGAGTTTGCATGTCACAGTGCCCATGGGATCTCAAAAAACCCAGAAAAACCCAAAAAACTGGTCGACATGCGGGCACTGGCTAAAAATAGTAAGTCCCTGAAAACTGATCCATTCCGTTTGCATGTCACATTACTGCAAAGGTCTTGAAAAACCTAGATCCATTCTCCACTCATGCATAGGAAAATCATATGTTTAAACCCTGAAAATGGCTCTGAAGCCCGAATTGCTAAAAATAGCCAGTTGTCTGAATCTGTTCAAATTTCTCATGTAGGCACTTTGAAATTACTTGGAAGTGCTAAAGTAGTTAGAATCCCGAAATCCCGAGGAAAAGACCTCATATCAGGTACTTACTAAAAATAGTAATGTTAACTCCAGAATTTGCATCCTAAAAACTAAGCACCTAAACACTTAGAAATTCTGGAGAACATTGGAACAGTCACTAGCTTGTGGGGTAAACTATGAAGGTGACTGAACCTCCGAGTTCTAGGCCGGTTCCTATTGAATTCTTCGAAAATGGATCACCTATGCTACTTGAAAAACTTACAAACTGATAGGGAAAGAGATAGAAAGACTTTAATGAAATTCTTAAAACTGTTAAAAGAAGGTGATACACCAAAGAAAGATGGAGGACCTGATATTTTGATAAACACAATTACAAAACTTATAACATGTTATTGATCACAGCTTCTAATGGTAACTGCATGCTTAAAAATGTTTCATATGAAGGTCTATATGAACTGAAACTAAAAGGACTGAATCACAATCAGTAAAACTTCAATAAAACACAACATATAACCTATGCAAGATGAGGAATATGCAGAAATGAGACATTAAATCTTAAGGCTCTTAAAAGAACACAAAAAAAATAGCATCAATCACACAAGATACACCTGATAAACAATAGAAGTAGGCCAAACTCCAATGTATTAAGCTCTAAAAGGCTTCTCCACAATTAAGTCCTCTGATACAGCTAGAAAGAAATAAGCACAATCCACAAAAATGCAAAGGCTCAGCTCTCCCCAAAACTGACTGCCAAAAATGACAAAGGAGATCCAATATAAAGGAAAAACTCCCACCTAAGACCCCTAAAATGCAGGTGTCGGATGTGAGAAAAATCCCTCCCATAAAGGACTCAAAACCTCCACCTAAGAAGTCCAGATAGTCTAAAAGACCTATCTGTCCAAGGACTAAAAGTGATCACTCCAGTCTGGCCATAAAAGCCCCTTAAATGACTCCAATGACTCATAAAAGAGTCCAGTTTTAAACAAACACCAAAAACATGTCAAAATGCCACCTCTCCCTCTTTTCCCAAGTCACAACTTGACTTTTCAACCCCTTATCTCTCCAAATCCGAAAAATGGACTTATTCTTTCAATCCAAATCTATTTTATCTTAACTTTGCATCTTAATTTTAAATAATAATTAATCGATTTATAACACATCAATTAATTATTATTTAATTACATCATTGCAAAATTTATACAAGAATAACTCTTTTATTAAATACTTTAAGTAATATAGTAATATAGGTAATACACTACTATATTACTTAAAGTAAATATTTACATGTTATGAATTATAATGTGGATTTGAAAAACATATCCGATGCAAACTCTAAAAGCCACGGACCTCAAAAAATAATACAAAAAGTTGAAATTATGAAGCCCTAAAAGAAAAATAAAGAACTTTCGATCTTTATTTGCATTTGATATCTTTTGGAGAAAACGTGAGCTGCTTGGAAGAGGGTTTCGAAACCCTAGAGAAAAGCTAGGAAAAATGGAAAAAATTCTGCTGTTATGGCTGCAAGTTCTGGAGGAAAACGCTGCATCTGAGAAGTCTTCAATCTTCAAAGCCGCCATTTGTATTGTGTAAGAGTGATTTACGCCATTCTTAAATGCATTTTTATTAATATCTGGGAGTTTCTGGGTGCAATATTGCATGCTTTTCCTATCAATTTTTGTTCACCATTTTTACAAGGTTTCAAAACCACGCACTTCTAATGTATTCTCTATTGGAATAACGTGGCTTTGAAAAGAGATTTGCTGCTATCTTCTTTTCTCATTTTGCAAACATTGTCTGCTGCCTCTACTGTATTGGGAGAATGATCTATGTTGTTAAAAGTTTTGCTCATTGTATATCCGCCATTGAAGAAAGAAAACATACACTGTTTCCTTTTGTAACATACTGGTTTTCATTGTCATTTCTGTTTGTATTTGCTCTGTTTCTCCCTTCTCTGTTGTTTCTTCTATCTATCTCTTAAAGGCAGTCATAAATATATTTTGAAAACTAACACTAAATTCCATTGAAATTGGTTTTCAATTCCAACTTCCTTGTAAACTTCTGCTTTCTGAAGCAAAAGGTTTCAAACAAAGTGAACGTCCCTTTAATACTTCATATTAAAAATATTTGCAGCTTTGATCACCTATGTATAATGACAAAAAACATCTCTTACTGATATGCTGGGCTCAAACCCTTGTGGGAGCCTCATTTGCATCCACATATTAGTAACAGATGTGTTTGGATCTATACATGGAACAAACATATTAGCAATAAAAATACCTTCTGTCTTGATGTTGAGTGTAGCTTACTCTTTTTTGTAACAGAATGCATCAACAGATAGCATATGTGTAGTAGTAACTTAGTTAGGATATTCAGTCATTGCTTAGATCTTTCGGGATCTAATACCACTTTTCTTTCTCTTATGCAGTTACTAAGGAACTCAGGGGCAAGGAGCTGGATGTGGAATGACATCAAGGGACACATAACCAGTCAAAGCAAAAAAGGCAATGACTGGTTATCTCTAACCACATTTATTCTATCTGTTCATGTATTACTTTGTGCATATGCAAGTTAGTAAGCTACACTCACGGCTTGTGTGAGATCTTTTTTCCTTTCAGCATTACAATCATTTAATCAATTGTAAATGAAAATTGTACATATCAGTTAATGATAATACAATGAACATTATTCTTCCTTCTCTTTGTTCAAAATAAAAATAATTGGAAACAGAAATGATCTGAAAACAAATGAATGAGAAAAGAGCAGCCTGTGAATTCTTATGTAATGTTACTATTTAGGCTAAATTTCAGCATGTGTAGAAATTTAGTAATAAGTAAGTTGTCAGATTTCAGCGAAATTTCAGTGGGAACTTGCTGGAAGCCTTCTAAAAGCAATGTTAAGCTCAGCTGTCAATTTACCAACTTGACTCAACTTCAAACTATCTTGAAGAATGAAACCCTAATTTCACAGACAGCCAAAATTTCCAACTTAGGTCAAACAATGGGACATCCCCGAAAGGAGAAAAGACTAGAGAGAGACACACACAAAAAAAACTCAAAACCAAAGCCAAAAAAAAACCAAAATGGAGCAAAATTAGGGGGTCCCCATCTGGCATGGGGCGATGTGTGAAAAGGTCACAACAGGACCCTGGGATCATGTTCAGTTTCAATTGGTTTGGCATAGTGATTTTGGAATGCCAATTGAGTTGCTTGAGGACAAGCAATTTTGGGAAGGGCGGACTGTAATGTCCCTATTTTTGCCATTCGCCCTTCAATGCCTGATAGCCTATTTCTGAAAGCCCGTAGGCTTGTCAGAAGTAAAATTAGGGTTTCCTATGCTATTGGGATTCTGGAGTAGTTTTGTGGGTTTGCATGTATGAGTTTCTGGTGCATGCCCGGTAATGTTTTCTGGGTTTTTGGAGAGCTTCGGAATGGTGTGACATGCATCTCCATCAGACAACCTATTCCGGAACTTGCTATTTTTAGCCAACACATTGGAGTTTCGAGATTTGGAGTGCGGATTCTTTCTGGGTTTTCTGAAAGCTTCGCAATGGTATGACATGCAAAGTGAGTGGAGCAAATTTTCAGAATTTACTATTTTTTAGTAAGTTCTATTTTTAGCAGGACTCCAATCGGCAGCAGCACAGTAAGCTTTTCACTTTGAGCGGAGCAGTTGAGTTTTCCCTAATTTGGCTTTCTGAGGTGCATTTGTGAATAAATGATTTATTTAAATCATTTAATGATTTTAATATTTTTATGACCTTGGCCTAGCATAATAACTTCATGTTGTTTTTAAAAAGTGGTCATAAAAGGGAGGAAGTCTCATGAAAAAAATATTTAATATTTCTGAAGTCAGTTAATTATTTTAAGGATGCGACGCCACTTTGGAGATGGTTATTATTTTATTAAAAGTTTATTAACTCCCTAGAGTTTGGACGCCAAAATAAGAGGGAAGAAATATTTTTTTAAAATTAAAATATTTTCAAGAGCAAGAAAGGGAGTTTTTTTATGGAGAAGCTGAAGGGTCATCTCAAAACTTATAAAAGAAGGCCTTTGGTCTCTCATTCAGATATCTTGGAAAATGTTGTAAAGTTATGCTACTGAATTAATTTCAGAATCCGGCTAAGGGCAAGCTTAGCAAGTTTACTCCATTCTTCGGGCTTGAAACTATGGTACCCTAGATGGTTGTTTGAGGGTGTGCTTCATCCAGAAGTGCATATTGTGCATCAAAGTGAAGATATTGGCGAGAATTTCCAGTTTTAATGTTGTTGGTTCACATACAACTGAAATCGAATTTTGTTAGTAGCTTTGTAAATAAATTTTATTTCATTCTGGGCATTTGTGCTATGTGATTGTTCACCATGGGCGACCCTTTCCATGAAAGCTGAGATTTAATTTCAAAGAACCTGTTTTTTAAGAGCAAAATTGCCCTTCCAGCCAGTGTGTACACTCTTAGAGCACATTGGGATTCGTGCTAAAATAATTAGTGAGATTTGATGTTGTTTCTTCATTGCATTTGGGGCGCCAACCTTCTAGAGAGTTGTTGCACTTCGTTCCAGTCAATTCAAAGGTAATTTGGTGAAGTTATGAGCATTTAAGTGAGTTTACAGTTGTTGGTAATTCATTTCCAGAATTGCAAATTTATATCATACTTGTTTTAGTTTGAATTTCCAGTCTTATCTTCATTAAGTTGAGTAGATATCTAATGTGGCATCATCCAGTATCTATGTGTTTTGAAGCTATTGTAATTTTCATGTAGTTTGCAGCTCTTTTTCATATTGTAAGACTGTAAACAGTAGTACTGTTCCAATCTATTATTGCTGCAATTATTTCATTAATTTCACATTAAGCACCCTGTTGTGACCTTTTCACACATCACCCCATGCCAGATGAGGACCCCCCCTAATTTTGCTCCATTTTGGTCTTTTGGCTTTTGTTTTGCGTCTCTCTCTCTCTCTCTCTGATTTCTCTGTTCTTCTGGGGATGTTTCTGTATTTGACCTAATTTGAAATTTTGGCTAAGTCTAAAGTGAATCTGTGAAATTAGGGTTTTGTTCTTCAGGCTAAATTGAGATCAAATCAAGTTGGTAAGTTGACATCTGAGCTTAGCATTGCAGTCAGAAGGCTTCCAGCGGACTCCCACTGAATTTTCATCGTGTTCTGACGACTTACTATTTTTAGTAAGTGTTCAATTTGGGAGCTTTTCATTAGGATTTCGAGATTCTGACTACATCAACGCATTCAGGCAGCTTCTGAGTGCCTACACATGAAATTTGAACGGATTCAGACAACTGGCTATTTTTAGCAGTTCTAGCTTCAATAGCCATTTTCAGGGCTTAAACATACAACTCTCCGATGGATGACAAGAGAATTGATCTGGGTTTTCCGAGACCTTCGCGATGGTGTAACATGCAAATCAAGATGATGACTTTCAGAGTTCAGCCTTCCGAGGCTAATTTTAAGGTTTGCATGCAAGAATTTTCAATGCATGTCCGGATATTCCATGTGGGTTTTGCAAGAGCTTTGCAGTAATATGACATGTAGGTGGAACGGATCAGTTTTCAGGGACTTACTATTTTTAGCCAATGCCCGCATGTTCACCAGTTTTCTGGGTTTTTCTGGGTTTTTTGAGATCCCACGGGCACTATGACATGCAAACTCATCCGACATCCGATTGACCACTTTCCGGGCACTTACTATTTTTAGCGGGTTCACTCTTGCAGCTCCCTGACACTTCAGTTTCACAAGTAGAGCAACATGCGACAAAAATCAAGTCAAACTAAGGTCATTTGAGCCACATGCAAGTCAGATTAGGGTTTCTTGCTTCGAGACTCAAAAAGAGGGGTAAAAAGCCAGAATTTTGAAAAACGAAGGTATCCCACTGCGATCAGCATCCTTCAAGCAGTCTACTGGTGAAATTTGGGCATAATCCGGGCACTTACTATTTATAGTAAGTCGTCTCCAGAACAGGGCTATAAATAGCAGGTCAACACGAGGGGCAAGTGTGAACAGGTTCATCAAGTGATGAGGACCACTTGGCGAAAAATTCAAGTCAAACGGAGCAGTGGAAGTCAAAAAGTCAAGGGCCTACTATAAATAGCAAGTGGCTATAAATAGCAAGTTGGCATGTAGGATAGGCGAAAACGAGTCCACCAAGCAAAGGAGGTCACATGGTGTAAAATGCATGACAGACGAGGCTGTGGAGGTCAAAATAGCAGAAACTTACTAAAAATAGAATGTGAAGGCAGGCTAAAGAGGTCAAAATATTCTAAGTATAAAACAAAAGCTCCACCATCAGAAGGCGCCCTCAACTCAAAATGGAAGCATGCTAGTGGAAATGCGCCTACATCAAGGATGATAGCTTGAAAATTTTCTAAGTATGAAACAGAAGTAGCTACCCCTAAATGCGCCCTCAAGCAAGGATATCAAGCAAGAAAATATCTAAGGCATGGCAAATTCCTGGAGACCCCCTTAAATGCACCCTGTCTTGAAGAGATGGTGATAAAAATTCTAAGGGATTGAAAAATGGAAGCTTGACCCTCCAAATTCGCCCAAGATGAGAAGCAAGAAGTTTGAAAAAGTTTCTAAGTTTAAAATGGAAGCTTGACCCTCCAAATGCACCCAAGGTAAGTTGAGGTGTTTGAAAAAGTTTCTAAGGCACAAATGAAAGCTCCCTAGGCAAAATGCACCCACTTCAAGCAGCCTATATGGAGACTTCAAATAAAATTTCTGAGGCAAGAAAACGAAAGCATCAAAGGTGAAATGCGCCTTCAGCATGGAGGATGTTTAAAAAAGTCTCTAAGTGTTTGCAAATTCCTCCTCACCCCCTCAAATGCGCCCAGGTCATAGAGGAAAGTCACAAAAAAATTCTAAGGCATGGAAATGGAAGTAGCCCCCCTAAAATGCACCAAAGCAAGGAATGAAGGCATGGAAATTTTCTAAGTCACAAAATGGAAGCTTGCATGTGGAAATGCGCCCAAGGTTGCTGAAAGAGTAAAAACGCCTAAGGCATTACAATTGAGAATGCCACATGCTGGATGCGCCAAGAATGAGGAGAGTGGGACTTAGAAATTATCTAAGTCATGAAAATGGCGGCATACCCTTCTATATGCACCCATGAGGGAAGTGAGGGTTGAAAGTATTCTAAGTCACAAAAAAAAAAAATGAAAGCTCAATGGTGGAAATGCGCCCAGCAAAGGTGAGTAGAAGGCCGAAAATATTCTAAGGCAAAAACAAAAGCCACCCAGCTAAAATGCGCCCAAAGTTGCCAAGAAATGATGTGAAAATATTCTAAGTATGAAAGTAAAAGTAGACATGCCTAAATGCGCCCACTTTAGAGAATGAAATCTCCAAAGGTGAAATGCGCCCATGAAATGAAAGGGGACATGGAAATTTGCGCCCTCAAGGTGAAACAAGATGACTTCAAATATTTTCTAAGGCAAGGAGATGAAAACTCCCTAGGCAAAATACACCCAAACCTTGGGGAGATTGATAGATGATAGGAAAAATGCCTAAGGCATTAAAATTGAAGCTTGCATAGCTAAATGCGCCCTCGAGGTAGAAGTTAAGTGGCTGAGACTTGAAGGAAATTTCTAAGGTGGATAAAATAAACTAGGCCTTGTGAAGTGCGCCCAAGATGGAGTTGAAGACATTTTTATTTTCTAAGGCAAGGGCAAGGACAAGGGATGTGCCTAGAGGAGGTATTAATATTAATCTTTCCAGATGCAAGGTGATATAAGCTGGAGGAAATTCTTCAGAAAAATATGAGGAACACCAGGATTTAAAAATTGAGGCTGCAGGTGTGAAGTGCACCCGGAATCAAGATGAAACAAACCTTAGTAATTTTTATTATTTTTTCAAAAATAATAAAAATTAAACTTACCCCTTCGTCTGGATACACATGAAAATTATGATTTCTAAGGGGAAATTTCTTCTGGGTATTGGATATTTCTCACTGGGAGATGATTTGAGGTTCTTCCACACCTTGCTCGTGTTGTTTCGGTGGAGATTTCGGCCTGGCACCCGTTTAACAAATTTCCTAAGGCTCTGAGGGATAAATTTTCTAAGGCATGGAAAAGGAAAGCAGAGTGGGTCAAGTGCATTCAAGCTCAAGACGAGTGGAATTTTATCTAAGTCACCAAGCTCCTAAAGGAAGGTGGATAAGGCAAGTGAATGAAATTGCTAAAGCAGGAGAATGAAAACAACAAGATGGCATGCGCCCTAGCACAATGGGCCCATGATAAAAGTTTGCTAGAAAATGATGAATTTTATCAGACATCAAGTAGACCTTGGAAGTCAGAACGTGGGGATAAGGTAAGTAAAGGGTTCCGATGCTCTTCTTTTGTTTTGCAGGATGAACGTTGAAGCCAAGGCATGAAGATTTGATGAAGCTGCACAACGTTGCAACTTTGCAAAGAAGAAACGACAATGAAGATCTGGCTAAGACACTAAGAACGTGATGCAAAAGAGGCAAATGCGCCCAAGGCAATGGGCTAAAGAAATATGAAAGTTGCAAGGAAGAAGTGTGTTCTGGAGTCAAAGCAACAGGGGGGCCGAACAGGAGGAATTCTTTGCTCATCACTTTCATATTGACCACGTACTCACCTCTCCTCCTAACGCAACAAAATTGGCAGACAGACAGTGGGAACACGTTTCTGGACGAGAATCTTCTAGAAGAAGATAGTGGGCATTAATTGCTCGTAGTGGTTCCTGCAGAGGAGTGGAGAATCTTTTGTGCATTCATTGCCTCACTACTCTCTGTGGCGGTTTTTAGGGCGAAAACCCTAATTAGGACATATGTGGCTCGATCTGAGCCCTTCATTATAATTCAATATGAGCCATCCGTTGGACTGGGCCAACTATAAAAAGGGCATCCCCCCTCATTTGTAACTTAGTAGACATTAGATTGAAAATAGAGAGTATAGAAGTTAGAATAGATAGAGAGATAGCTTAGAAGATAGCTTAGTTTGGAAAGGAAAAAAAACTTTCCCTTTGAAAGTTTTGTAAACGGTTGTTGTGAACACTTTTCATAATATAAAGAGTTTCATTGCATGGTGGTTCTATCTTTTGTTGTGAATAGCTAGCAAGGCCTTTTCGTCTTTCCAATTCAAATTGATAGAGTAGAGTAGACTTTATTTTATGCAAGTAGTTGTTAATTGTGGAGTGTGGCGTCGTGGTTTGAGCATATCTTCTTTCATCCATACCACTAGCGGGCTTGCTGATGGTAAGTTCGCCTTGTGTGGTCAACTAGAATATCAGTACCTAACTTCGGTTGTGATTCGTGTGTTCATTTGCATCGTTGTGACGGAGTGCACATGTTGAATCACAATTTGAACATCTTATTCTTCCTTTGAAGATTGCATCAGCTTTGTCAGAGTTGTCCGAAGGGAGACAAAGCGAAGTTTGGTTTGAAGATTGTTTAAGCCGATCCTCGTCCTCCACCCTTTAGGAGTAGATGGTAGCATCCCTAATCCTTATATCCTTTTACATTCAGCATTATCCGGTTAGTTTAAGAACCCGAGCTTCATCGACAAATTTCTCGGAATTTGAAGATCCTTTCTTCTGAATGAGCAACTCACATAAGTCCCCTTGGAATACCCAGCATATTCACATCAACCAACTGAGTCTATTTGCAATAAAAGGAACCTTGGAGTTGAACGCATGAACTTTCACGCAATCTTAGCATGCGGAATACTTTGATCAAGAGGGAATAGAGTGACCGATGGACATTTTATTCTGTGTTGGTGTTGTCATAAAAAACACGTCAACACACCCCTGGATGGTATATCGCCAGTGGGGAGAATGAATGTTTGATCTCTCTTTGTACCCACTGTCAAGTGGTGAATCCCCACTCTTGAGTGGATGCCTGCCGTAGCGGATGAATTGTTTATTTGTAATTTCATTCCCCCCACTGTTTTAGTGTAAGTGCAGAAAATCTCTCATGGTTGGTTATCCGCCTAAGTTCATTTCAGTTTTGTAATAAGTACTCCGCCATATGCTATCTCCTCGCCTTCCAAGGATCTTGGTGAACATTCTTGGCGTTGAGTTTCTTTCAATTGCATTCAATTTCAGTTATTGAGTTATTTAGATCCTAGGGATCCTCTGACCATATGCCCGCCCCTCCTCCCTCATCGGGTCTTAAGGCGCATTCCTGGTTAGAGTTACTATTCCGCATCGTTCTAGTTTTGGGGCTAACCTTAACAGGTGCATGTTGCATTGTAATTGGAATTAAAATCAAGAAAAAATTGAGTGAGCATTTTACACTTATGTATTTCTTAATGGAATCTAAAGGAGATTAATACTGCCCCCCAGTTCAATATTTGACAGTCGCATTTTTTAATAGCCATCATAGATTATTTTAGAAGGAGCGTCATATTCTAGAGATTGCGGTAATATTATTTTAAAAGAAAACTGCCACCCTTGAACATGGAATCGATTCAATGTACAAAGAAAATTCAAGAAGCCGTTACTTTATGAGGAGCCGTCCTAGTTTTTTAGTGAACTCGTATTTCTTCTGAGTCGTGGTGCTATTTTGGTGTCTAGAATAATATCGGGAGTTTGGGGGCCATATTCGAAAAATGGGAACTGATGTGATGAGTAGGATGTAAATTCCAAACCTGGTTGTTGTCTTTATAGAAGGAAATAAAGCCAAATGGTATATATTATAGGTTTGAAGTAATATTAAAGCTGAATGTTTGATAGAAGGTATCAAGACACAAAAAGAGGATGTGTTGGGTTGGTATGGATTGAAGCCGTAATATGGTAGTTTCACTGAGGATTTAATATTTGAAATTGCTATCCTCTATGTTTAATAGCCGCTTACATATAGTGAAGGTGCCATGTTAATTTATGCTAGCTATAGAAAGGGTGATAGAAATAAAGAGGATAGATGGCAGTAAGGGTTTTGAACTTGGTCAGCACTGGGAAGTCATGGCATTTCTACTTGACACCAAGTGATGAAACAGATTTATATTTTGGAGTTATCATGAACGGTCGGGTATTCTCAGCTAGGAGTCGTATTCAAGAAATACTTGAGATTTAGAAGCCACATTGAAGGCAAATAATATTGAATAGTTATCGAGGAGTGTTTTAAAGGAACACAAATTTAAGGGGAAGTCCTTCAAACAACAGGAATTCAATGTCAACTGGATTATAGAGGTTGCAGGTTATTTCAAGGAGTGCAGTGTATTAAAGGAATTGCGAATAGAGGAAGAGCTGCAGATACAGTGAAGCCAGTCTAAGACACAAAGTTGTCCAGTTAAAGGTTAGTATAGCTGGTAAACAAACTTCTACAGTCATTGCCAATTACCCTATGAGTTTCGATTTGTAATTGGTGAAGATATGTTAGTCTCAGAAAACTGAAGCTGCCGATGGATGATACAAGACTTCAGGGAAAGTCCTGTTATAAATATTTTACTAGGTCAGCAATGTCATAATTATTAAATATTGCATGTAATGAGTTTTGAAAATCTATGTTTTGTAGTAAATCTCTCTGATTAAGATTATTAGTTGAATACATGCATATTTGGTATCTCCGTGCTTTGTATTTGGGATTCTAAGGAGAATTATTATTTATAGTTGAGATTTTAAATTCACAAGTTGGGCATGTATTGAATTGAAGAAAATTGTATGATATGATTCATTGAAAATATAATGCTTGTGAGAAAACTCCTATTTTGTAAGTGGATGCAAACAATCATCAATATAGTGAAAGTTATTTGGAAACAAGTCAGAGCAGCAGAATTACATCTGTTTGATGAAATGTTTGAGCAGCTAGATAGGTAAAATCAGAAAAAAGAAATTATAGACCATTTTGGGGCAGGTTATTACATAAACATCTCTCTTATATTCAACATTGTTGATTTAATAGAATATTATGAAGGAGATATGAAGGATGCACCAATAAAAGAACAATGGAATATTTTGGCACCTACTTCAGAGAAGGAGGAGATTGAAGACATCTTGGATATCTGAGTGGGTAGAAATACAAGAAATAGGCAATATGAAGAATATTTGGTTAAGTTGAAAGGAAGGCCTGTCGAAGATTCATCATGGCTATCTAAGGCAGAGGTTGACCGTCTTGCTTTCCCTCATAACACTTGAGATGTGACAAGGTCACTTGTCAAGCTACCCCAGGTATCTGATGCAGGAGCATCCAAGGTGTAAGAGCAATCTTGCATCCCTTGAAAAAAAAAATTATTTTGGTTTTTGTTAGGTTTGGTGGGCTAAAAATAGCAGGGTTATTATTTTTAGTAAGTTGTCATTTGTGCATGTATAGACACGAAATCTTACACAAAGCTTTGGAATGGTGAAATGAAGCCAATGGTGAAGAAATCACTTCAATAGCATTTTTCATTTGTGAGATATTAATGTTTGTCTTAAAAATCCCCTTAAAATATTCAAAGTCAATTTTGAGGCACCTAGAGGTTCCAGATGGGCCCAAAAAATGGTCAAAAAGCAAAAGATCCCTAAAGGAACCTTTCGCAGCCCTACTGCTTGATGAGATCTTTCCAACGACGCAGACGATTTGTCAAACTGATGCCCGAGCGAAAAGTTATGGCTCCTAGAAATTGGACTAAACTTTGGAAATTTCTTAAGGCTGGAAAAAGGGACAAGTGGATTGGTTTGGCACCAAAATGGAAGTCACAATTCGTTGGTAAGTGGAAAAATCATATAAAGTGGTCACAAATGGGAAGAGATTCATTATGGATGAGAAGATAGCCGATTTTCCTACTTTTTCAGAATAGAGTGGAGGTTGAGATTTCAGTGGTCATTGTTGCCATTCGCAGAATTGCATGTTTGGTTTTCTACATGTATTTGCAGCCCATTTTTTGTAATAGTGGTGTGATGATATCATTGTAATAGATTTCATGAAGATATAATAAAAAATTTAGGTGGTTGTTTCTGAAATTTGTTTATCTATGTAAGGTTGTGTTCGAGGGAGTCTCCCCTCATCAAATAGGTAAGTAAGAAGTGAGATGTACAGATTCAACTATTTGTAGCTAAGTTGCTACTTCTAGTTTAGATCCTAGTTTGGGTTCATGGATTTAGTTCATGGATCTAGCAAAAATTGTTCAAGGGTTGGGTTCGTTCATACAAAAAAGCATATAAAAATCATAAAGTTAATATATATATATATATATATATATATATAATCTAGAAATTAAGAATATTAAGAGTCAATATGCATATTTCCTAATATTTTAATATAAAAAATTGCTTATGAGCCTTATACAATATTATAAACTTTACTAATTAAATTATAAATAAAGTTAATATTAATATATTATTTATATTAAAAATGAATGTAATAACTATAATAAATCCGTATGTGATTAAATTTCGAACGCTCTTTATATAAGAAAGAAATTTTTATCACCATAGAAAGGTAGGGCTTTCACCAGTCATGGTTCTTTATTTAGGTTCAAATTCATTCATGATCTATCTGTGTTGCAAGGGAACTGGTTTTTTCCATTGAGATTTGTTAGAACAGAAGTCCATTAGAGACATTTGAAGTAATATTTGTGGGAAGTAGAAACCCTTATGAATTTTTTTGATGAAAATATACACACCCATGAATGTAATGTCCCCTTTTCGGTCCATACCAACATTTTTGGAAATGCTGACCTTCTTGGAGAGTGCTAGATTTATTGGAAGGGTATTCTAATAGTGGCAGAGAGTTCTTGGAGCCAAGATGAGTAGAATGGTACCTTTTGTGTGCAGATTCGACATTATGGGAACACTCCACGCTTCTTGGAGAAATTTGTCATCATGGTAGAGTATCAATCTTCATATAGACTGATATCCTATGCCCTTAAGGTATTGGTGGTGTGTTCGGAATTCATATTTGGGCTTATTAATATTTCTTGTAACTTTGGTGATTGTGTGCAAAATAATTAAATTATTAAATGATTAAATATTTAAGTTATTGAAAAGTGGAAAATTAGAGAACTTGTATTTGATTATTTAAATAGGTAATTAATTGAGTTTAGAGAAAAAGGTGAATATTTAATTAAAAGTAATTTGTAATTACTTCTGAGTTGGATGAAAAAGTATTAGAATGGAATTATTTGAAACAAGGCATTCATTTTATTAATTATTAATTTCTAGAAACCCTCATTTTGGAGAGCTTTGAGCTTTAGTGTAGCTTCTACCTTGAGGAGGAAAACGCTCATGATTTATTCATGAATTGGGAGATTGAAACCTTTTGGTTCTCATTGTTGGCTTCATACAAGGGTCAAATTTGTGTTTACAGGGAATTATAGGTTATTACAAGTTTCAATAGATCCGAAAACATAAAAAACTATATATTTTCTATATTTTTGCAGGCATCAATATTATTTGAATAATACAAAAATCTTTATTTTATTTGCAGGATCAAATAATTGGTACCAATCATATAGCTTTGACCAAGCCGAACCCCAAAGGCAAACCACACCATGCACTTGAGGAGATCAATTTTATATGGGTTCTTTGCTGCAAAAGCATCATTGATGGTAAGGTTTAAAGGAGGTTGTGGGAACCTCTAGCACCAATTACACCCTATAGAATTCATTCAAACACTTAAAAAAGAAGAATCGCAGCCAGCAAAAAGGTATCATGTGGTAAAGTGTGAATCACAACATAGAGGGAGGTCAACGATTGAGTTTGTGAGTCCTTTTGACCATGTCATTGCTAGCCAAGAGGTGACGTGGAGGTTGGAAGCCATTAGTTGTTGTTGTGTAAGGGGTTGTATGTAATGTTCCCCTTTTGGCAGTAATCCTGTCAGTGGCTCATCAGCCTATTCCAAAATCCTGTAGGCTCGTTGAGTGATTCAAAGGGTTCTAGTTTTGGAGGTTTTGTGGTCATTCTTCAATATTTACTATTTATAGTAAATACTATTTTTGGCAGTTAGCAGTTGTCAGCTTTCATTCCATCATGTCATCTGGAGCAGTTACTCAGAACTAAGCCTTGGCCTTTTGAAAATATTATTTTAATGAATTTCTTCATTTAATGGGCAAATTGTTCTAATTTGCAGTTGACCCCTTGGCCTAAGGAATTAACTTCAAGTTGTATTAAAAGAGGGACTTAAAGGGTGGTGCCTCATGAAGAATTTAAAAAGGTTTTTATTTAATTCTTCCTTGTCTCAAGTGGGACGCACTTTTGTGAAGAATTATATCTTTTTTTCAAAAAGAATATGTGATGGCTTTTGGCGTACCTTCTCTGGGATTTGTACAGTCTTCTCTATTCCTTTAAAAATGAGGCTTGACTCCAGCATTTGGTTATCTCATATTTTGCTAAATTTATGCTATCGAAATGATTTACCATTTTATACTTCGAGGAATGCTGACCTCCTAGTTCTTATCTCAATTTCGTGTTTGCAAGATAACACCTAATTGAGTTGTTGCTGCTTCTTATTCAGACTAGGAGATAGAGCTTCACGGTGAAATTTTGGAGTTTTTACCAGTTTTTGCAGTTGTTGTTTGTACACAGCTGAAAGTCGAATTCACTCACATCTGCTTGTACAAATTTTGTTTTGTTCTAGGCAACCATTCTTACCAATTTCCAGAATTTAATTTGGAGTGTGGTTTTTTAAAGAGCAAAATCGCCCCTCAAGGAGGGTCGTACCTTTCTGTTTGCATTGGGATGCGTGTCATAAATAATTGCTGGTGTTTTGAGGTCGTTTCTTCATCTCAATAGGGGCGCCTAGCTTCCAGTTGATCATAGCCTTTGGTTGCACGCAATTCAGAGGTATTTTGATTGAGTTATGAATATTTTATGAATTTTTGTAGTTGCTGATTGCCATTTCCAGAATTGCAGATTTCTGAGATAGAAGCAATTCATTTGTTGTTTCCATCTTCTTTCTTCATTTCTTATTATATTCTAACTTGGAAACATTGTATAACGTGGTGCTTTGGAAAATGGTGAAAAACAATGTAATTTGCAGCTCCCTCAATTGTACAAACTGTTAACAGTAGTACTGTTTTAGTTTTTAGCTTTGCTGCAATTTTTAATTAGCTTCACATTAAACACCCCTGGATGGTTTACCGCCAGTGTGTATAATTTGATTTGTAATATCTTTCATGCCCACTTTCAAGTGGTGAATCCCCACTCTTTAGTGGATGCTTGCCGCAACAGAAGAAGTATTGATTTTGTAATCTTTTCCCCCCACTGTTTGGTGGTAGCGTGGAAAGTTCTTTGGCTGGTTATCCGCCTTGTTTTCATTTCAATTCAGCAGTAGTACTCCACCATATGTTAGCACCTCACCTGTCAAAGGATCTTGAGTGCACATTCTTGTTGTCGAGTTTAATATCTCTTTTTCAGTGTAATCTCGTACTCATTGATTCAGTAGATCCTAGGGATCCTCTGACCATATGCCCGCCCCTCCTCCTTAACTGGTTTTAGGGTGCATTCTTGGTTAGAGTTCTTTCATGTACGTTTTGGGTTATGCTAACCTTAACGGGCGATTGATTCTATTATAAATGTTTATTGAAAAAACCAAAAAATTTGAGAGAATATTTCTGTGGTATCAGAGCAGAAGTTCTTACCATCCTGTGTTTACTAGTATATCAGTTGACAGATGAGTGACAGAGCAACCAGATACTTCATCAGAAACCAGGCCAGATCTCAGTTATAGTTTCCGCCAATGCCAGAAGCAGATACATTGTCAAAAGTTTTGAGAGAAACGGGTAAAACAATTGACAATATGTCAGAAAAACCTCATCTTTCAATGGAAGAAAAAGATGCCCAAACAGAAAAGAAGTTTGACAACATGTTAGACATGATGGTACGTTTGCTAGCTAGATTGGATCAGCAAGCTAGTGAAACCCCTATTCAGCCCCAGCAGAATCAAGCTGGTGAAAACAATAGTAATAATGGTGTTAATGGAACTTATGTTCTTGATGGTCATAATGCTTCAGCAGTTAATGGAAGGGATAGAACTGTTGGATAGCATGTCACAAAGACAAGAGGATCTTCATCTAGACCTCTTCTTTCTATATTCACTCCGAGAGATGAATAACCACCTGAAGTTGGGGTACTTTTTGCTGATGATGCTAGGCAAGCATATACGGAGTACATCTCCTTACCCCTTGAATTGAGAGATGCATGGACCTTTGATCAATTCATGAATCAAAGGAGTAGAAGAAATGGTGGAAGGAATGAACATCGTCCTCTTATGAATCATAGAAATGACTTCCAACAAGTATTGGGTAAGATTACCATAGACCACTTTGATGGAAACAATAATTGTGCAACTAGGGCGTGGGTGCAAAAATTGGATAACTATCTATCACTTAGACCTATGCCGGAGGAGGATGCAATTAAGTTTGCCACATTACACTTGGATGGAGTGGCTCACGAATGGTGGACTCACGATTTGGTTACTCTTGGCCATAACCTCATCAATACCTATGAATAGTTTACCAATAAATTAATTGAAAGATTTGATACCAAAGATCCTGAGCTGAGTTTCCGAGAATTGACACAATTAAAACAACACGGATCTTTAGATACTTATGTTGCTGATTTTCAAAGGCTGTTAGTAATGGTGCCTAACATTACTGAAAGAAGACTTGTGGTTTTATTTGCGTAAGGTTTAATGGAGCCTTTGAAAGGATGGGTCAAAGCCTTTGATCCACCATCATTGGATGAAGCAATCAAGAAAGCAAGGAGCATGGAGTTGGCTGCTCCAAGGCCAAAATTTCAGTCTAAACCATTCAAAAGGGATAAGAATAAGTTCCTTTCTAATCAACCCAACAAGTATCCACAAAGGATATCTAATGAACTCCGTGATCAGCTTAGAAAAGGAGTTTGTTATACTTGTCATGAACCTTGGACAAGAGGTCACCATTCTTATGGGAAAGGTAAAGTACAACAAATGGAGGGCTATTCTGATTATGGATCAGAATCTGATCCTTATGATCAGCAGTATGAAACAACAAGTGATGAAGGAGAAGAAGCTCCAGAAGAGGAACCAGAAGTTGGAAATGGTAGCGCTTTTGCCCAACTATCTAGTTTCCAGAAGAATGAATCCTTTCGAGTTAGTAGAGTGGTTAGTTCTTAAAGGATTGTTGCTCTAATTGATACAAGAGCAACTCATAATTTCATTGATGAAGGCCTAGTTACCAAAAGAGGATTGAAGACCAAAGATTTTGAAGGATTCAAGGTAATGGTAGCAGATGGCTTTACCATATCTTGCACTAAGAAAATTCCTAATTTTTCTATGCAATTGGGAAATTATGAGGTGAAGGATGACTTCTATGTTGTCGGCATTGGTGATACCGATGTTGTTTTGGGAATACAATGGCTGCGATCTCTTGGAGAGATCACTTTAAATCTGCAAACCATAGAATTGAAATTCCAAGCTGATGGGAAGAAGGTTGTTTTGAGAGGCATGTCCAATGGATTTCCTCAAATTGTGTCCTTGAAAAGAATTGAGAGGCTGATCCGTCATGATCAAGTTGAATGGGCAGCAGAGTGTATGATTTTACCAGCTGATCCAGTGGTAGAGAAAAGACAATATCCACTTGATATACAAGCACTTCTTTCTAAAAAGAGTAAGGTTTTTGGTGACTTACCTTCAGGCAGACCACCTAAAAGAGGGTGTGAGCATGTGATTGAACTAGAAGAGGGTACAAAGCCGGTCATCACTACTCCTTACCGTTATCCAAAGAAACAGAAAGATGAGATAGAAAAGACTATCAAAGAACTTTTGGAGGTAGGGTTTATTAGACCAAGCAAAAGCCCATTTGCTTCAGCAGTGGTATTGGTCAACAAGAAAGATGGTACAATGCGGATGTGTGTTGATTATCGTGCATTGAATCAAAAAACCATCAAGAATACATATCCTATTCCTAGGATAGATGAGCTTATTGATGAGCTCCATGGGGCTATGTTATTTTCGAAGATTGATCTTCGATCTGGTTACCATCAAATCAGAATGAGAGAAGGGGATATTGAGAAAACAACTTTTAGATGTCACTATGGCACTTTGAGTTCCTTGTCATGCCATTCGGTTTGACTAACGCTCCAGAAACATTTCAATCATGTATGAACAAGACTTTCAGGCAGCAGTTGAGGAAGTTTGTGCTTATCTTCTTTGACGATATTCTCATTTTCAGTAAGTCTTGGGAGGAGCACCTTCAGCACTTGGAGGAAGTGCTTAGCATTCTAGAGGCTGAATGCATGTTTGTTAAAGAATCTAAATGTGAGTTTGGGATGTCTGAGCTTCTCTATCTTGGCCACATTATCAGTTCTAAGGGGGTCAAAGTTGATCCTGAGAAGATTAGAGCCATGGTTGATTGGCCACCTCCACAAAATGTGACTCACTTGAAGGGATTTTTGGGCTTGTGTGGGTTTTATAGAAGATTGTTAAGGGGTATTCTCATATGGCAGCCCCTCTCACAGATCTCACCAAAAAGGGAGCCTTCCTATGGATAGACAAAGCAAAAGGAGTGTTTGATAAATTCAAACAAATTATGAGTTCATGTCCAGTATTGGCTCTGCCTGATTTCAAAAAGCCTTTTGAATTACAATGTGATGCTTCAGGTGAAGGAGTTGGAGTTGTTCTTATGCAAGACAAACACCCTATTGTCTTCGAGAGCAGAAAATTGAGAGGAGCAGAAAAATTATATTCAATTTATGACAAAGAGATGCTTGCCATTATGCATGTTTTGTCCAAATTCTGCCAATACTTGGTGGGAAGTAAATTTGTGGTTAAGATTGATCATAATAGTCTTAAACATTTCATGCGCCAAAAAGATTTGAATGAAAGGCAACAAAAATGGGTAAGCAAACTTCAAGCCTATGACTTCGATATTGAGTATGTTAAGGGAAAGAACAATGTAGTTGTGGATGCCTTATCCAGAAGGCCTCATTTGCAATCACTTTGTGAGCTTTCAGCGGGATGGAAAGAGTTGATTGTTGCGGATTATGCAAAAAATCAGTTTACAACCAGCATTATGGAAGGTCATTTGGTTGATGAAAGGTATAATTTGGTTGATGGTTTGATCACGTATAAGGGTAGAATCTTTTTGGTACCCAAATCCAAGCTTAAGAGGAAGATTTTTCAGCCATTTCATGATGTTCCTCTTGCTGGTCATCAAGGTATGTTCAAGACTTACAAGTAGATAAGAGAAAGGTTTGCTTGGAAGGGAATGAAGGAAGAAGTCATGAACTACATAAGGGAATGTTCTACCTGTCAAAAGAATAAAAATGAACATTCTTTTCCAGCTGGTTTATTGCAGCCCTTGCCAGTTCCAAATCAGAAGTGGGAAAGTATCGCTATGGACTTCATCACCGGTTTACCCAAGGTGCAAAGCCGTGATTGTATTTATGTTGTGGCGGATAGATTAACTAATATGCTCATTTTTATGCTATCACTACTTCATTTACAGCAGCTCAAGTAGCTGAGTTGTTCTTTTGAGAAGTTTTTCGTTTACATGGTTTGCCCAAGACCATTGTCAGTGATAGGGACAGCAAGTTCGTAAGTGTGTTTTGGCAAGAGATATTCAGGTTGAGTGGTACAATGCTCACTCCAAGCACTAGTTATCACCCGCAAACAGATGGGCAATCCGAGATTGTCAACAAATGGTTAGAAGGCTACCTTATAAATTATATTTCAGGGCAGCAAAGGGCTTGGGTTAAGTGGCTCCACTTGGGAGAGTTTTGTTACAACACTTTTTATCACATGTCAACTAAGATGTCTCATTTTATGGCTCTCTATGGGTATGATGCTCCTAACTTTGTAGATTTGGTGTTTGGTGATAGTAGAGCTCCCCAGGCAAAAGACATGCTTCAGCACAACCAAGACATCTCAAAGTCACTAAAAGAAAATTTGCAGCAAGCCCAAAATCTGCAGAAGTTGTACACTGATCAGCAACATATTGAACGTTCATTTGAGGTGGGAGACATGGTTTATCTGAGACTTCAACCCTACAGACAGTCTTCCCTCAAAAAGAGTGGTGCAGAGAAACTGAAGCCACGTTTCTATGGTCTGTTTAAAGTCACCAAAAGAATTGGTGAACTGGCATATGAGTTAGAACTTCCAGAAGACAGCAAAGTTCACAATGTCTTTCATGTGTCCCGCCTCAAGAAAGCACTTGGGCACAATGTCGTAGCTACTTCACAACTACCTCCCTTAGATGAAGAAGGGTAGTTAGTGTTGCTTCCAAAAGAGATCCTTGATAGTAGGGAGCGGTCTTTGAGGAGGCGAACAATCAAGGAGTATTTGGTATGATGGAAAAATTTTGCCTATTGAAGATGCTACTTGGGAAGGTGAAAATTTTTTGCAGCATCCAACTTTGCAGTTGCTTGAGGACAAGCAATTTTGAGGGGGGCGGACTGTAATGTTCCCCTTTTGGCAGTAATCCTGTTAGTGGCTCATCAGCCTATTCTGGAATCCTGTAGGCTCGTTGAGGTGATTCAAAGGGTTCCAATTTTGGAGGTTTTGTGGTCATTCTTCAATATTTACTATTTATAGTAAATACTATTTTTGGCAGTTAGCAGTTGTCAGCTTTCATTCCATCACGTCATCTGGAGCAGTTACTCAGAACTAAGCCTTGGCCTTTTGAAAATATTATTTTAATGAATTTCTTCATTTAATGGGCAAATTGTTCTAATTTGCAGTTGACCCCTTGGCCTAAGGAATTAACTTCAAGTTGTATTAAAAGAGGGACTTAAAGGGTGGCACCTCATGAAGAATTTCAAAAGGTTTTTATTTAATTCTTCCTTGTCTCAAGTGGGACGCACTTTTGTGAAGAATTATATCTTTTTTGAAAAAGAATATGTGATGGCTTTTGGCGTACCTTCTCTAGGATTTGAACAGTCTTCTCTATTCCTTTAAAAATGAGGCTTGATTCCAGCATTTGGTTATCTCATATTTTGCTAAACTTATGCTATCGAAATGATTTACCATTTTATACTTCGAGGAATGCTGACCTCCTAGTTCTTATCTCAATTTCGTGTTTGCAAGATAACACCTAATTGAGTTGTTGCTGCTTCTTATTCAGACTAGGAGATAGAGCTTCACGATGAAACTTTGGATTTTTTACCAGTTTTTGTAGTTGTTGTTTGTACACAACTAAAAGTCGAATTCACTCACAGCTTTTTGTACGAATTTTGTTTTGTTCTGGGTATTTGGTCCATTTGTTTCTAAGGTCTGGGCGACCATTCTTACCAATTTCGAGAATTGAATTTGGAGTGTGGTTTTTTAAAGAGCAAAATCGCCCCTCAAGGAGGGCCATACCTTTCTGTTTGCATTGGGATGTGTGTCATAAATAATTGTTGGTGTTTTGAGGTTGTTTCTTCATCTTAGCAGGGGCACCTAGCTTCCAGTTGATCATAGCCTTTGGTTGCACGCAATTCGGAGGTATTTTGATTGAGTTATGAATATTTTATGAATTTCTGTAGTTGCTGATTGCCATTTCCAGAATTGCAGATTTCTGAGATAGAAGCAATTCATTTGCTGTTTCCATCTTCTTTCTTCATTTCTTATTATATTCTAACTTGGAAACATTGTATAACGTGGTGCTTTGGAAAATGGTGAAAAACAATGTAATTTGCGGCTCCCTCAGTTGTACAAACTGTTAATAGTAGTACTGTTTCAGTTTTTAGCTTTGCTGCAATTTTTAATTAGCTTCACATTAAGCACCCCTGGATGGTTTACCGCCAGTGTGGATAATCTTATTTGTAATCTCTTTCATGCCCACTTTCAAGTGGTGAATCCCCACTCTTTAGTGGATGCCTGCCGCAGCAGAAGAAGTATTGATTTTGTAATCTTTTCCCCCCACTGTTTGGTGGTAGCGTGGAAAATTCTTTGGCTGGTTATCCGCCTTGTTTTCATTTCAATTCAGCAGTAGTACTCCACCATATGTTAGCACATCGCCTATCAAAGGATCTTGAGTGCACATTCTTGGTGTCGAGTTTAATATCTCTCTTTCAGTGTAATCTCGTACTCATTGATTCAGTAGATCCTAGGGATCCTTTGACCATATGCCCGCCCCTCCTCCTTAAGTGGTTTTAGGGCGCATTCTTGGTTAGAGTTCTTTCATGTACATTTTGGGTTATGCTAACCTTAACGGGTGATTGATTCTATTGTAAATGTTTACTGAAAAAACCAAAAAAATTGAGAGAGAATATTTCATTGTAGGACTCCCTAATTACCTAGCAGCTCCTTTTACATGTTTTTGCAATCTAAGTTTTAAGATCTTTCACAAGAAGTCACAATTGTTAGAAAAAGGGATTGCAATAGTTTAGAAGGGATGTTGGGGATGTGGAAGCATCCTTTAGTAGCTAGTAACATTCAACATGATCAAATTTAGCTACCCACATATACCAGATTTCTCTTATGTTATTTCAATTTTAGAGAATATTAATGTGGTGCAAAAATATTTTATGAATATTTAATTCACCATTATTGGCATCACTTTGGCTGTAATAACAAATTTCATCAGTATTTATTTATTTAATTATGACGTTGGAAAAACAAAAAAATATCAGAATAGTTGAAAAAACAAAAAAATATTCTTTTGTAGAATTGCCAGAAATTATATTAAAAAAAAAAGTGGATGTTGCCTAAGATGTTAGAAAGGTATATTTCAGTGGTATTAGACCCATTTTCTTGCCAGCTAGGGGTTTTTTTTTTTTGAAATATTCGGAAGTCAACTTCATGGATGAAAGTGATAGAGAAGTAAGATACTATTAGAGGGAAAGGAGAAGAGATCTGGATTAGCCAAAAATTATCACAGATTAGTAGGGCACAAAAATTCCTAGAAAAGACAAAGAAGCAATGGGACACAATAGCAGGGATACAAATGATGCTCGATTTGAGAGACTAGTTCCAGGACAAGAACATTTAGCTCACATGATGGCACAACTTGTCTCTACCATGCAAAATGATAATATAGTGAGGCTACACAATGGTGAAGGTAGTTCATTAAGGGAAAATATTCACTAGAACTTTCAAAGGATAGTTGTTGGTTCTGCTGAAGGACCTTTCTAGTCTAATTTCATTTGTAGGGAAGAAGCAATTGTTGAGCCAAAAATTCAGACATCTATAACAAATGACATAGCAACCAGCTATAGGGAGTATAGGCTCCTACCAATTGAAATTAGGGAGGGAATATCACTCACTAATTTTATGGGTTTTAAGAAAAACAGAGGTGGTCGAAGAGTTGAAACAAGACAACAAGCAAATCCAAGGGATCTCCAACATGCAATGGGGAAATTGACACTTCTCACATATGATAGATCTAATACATGTACAACACGTTCTTGGATACAAAAATTAGACACTTTTTTATCATCGAGACCTATGATGGAGGATGAACCCATCAAATTCACCACCCTTCACCTCAAAGATGTAGCACAAGTGGTGGTATCATGGGTTGATCACTCAAGGAAACAATCATATACACACATATGTTGAGTTCAGTAATAGGTTGATTGAGAGATTTGTAAAATCCCACCCTTATTTTTTCCACAATTTTTTCACCCATGAGCGTTAGCTGAAAGCAAAGATAAGCAACTGAACAACAACCCTTCACTTTTTGATCACCCAAATCCCAGAGAGGGCAAGGTGAGAGCATATGGTGTAAGGGATCTTGCAAATACTAAAAGTAACAATGCTAATTGAAAAATCACCTCCCACTTTCTGATCACCCAGATCCCAATATGGGCAAGGTGAGAGCAAACCATAGTTATGAGACTCACCCGGAAGCGCCCAAACTCGGCGAGTCCCAAGCCGAGCACACCTGGCCGGGTCCTGGGAGCCTAGACGTGGACGCGGCCGAGTCCGGCCGAGTCCTAGCCAGACTCGCCAGACTCGTCGGACGCGCCGAACTCGCCGCTTCCTAGAGAGTTCCGAGCCTTGGACGCAGCCGGCGACAGCAGAAAGAAAAGTGAACAAAAAAACATAAAATTTGATGTTTTAAGTTTGTTTTTTTTTGTATTATATTATCTCCCCAACCCTAAAAGCAACCTCATTTCATTCATTTGGCAAAATAGGAGGAGAAGAGAGAGTTGTGAGGAAAAATAAGAGGAGAAGAGAGGGCAACCAACAAGCTGTTGAAGACAAATACAAGGCCACATACCATTTGGGAAGCTTCATAACAGCAAGAAGGTGCATTGAGAGCTCATTACCAGTGATTGGGAGGAGTTTGCATTGCATTCCAAGCCAAATATAAGAGGTAAGTTTGATTTTTATTGGTTTTTTTTGTGTTTTTTTAACAAATAATTCATTGTAATTTGAAAAATCATTGTTTTTTTTAGTTTGCATTTTTTTTTTACAAACCCTACTTGCAATATAAATAATTTTATAAACCCTACTTGTTATTGCAGCCACATTCATTTGCAAATCAAAACATATTATTATTTTCACAATGTCTCAAACCCCAGGCAGAAAAGACCCTGCTTGGAAACATGCTGAAATCTTTCCCGGAATGAAAAAAGGGGAAGCAAAATGTAAATACTGCAAAACAATATATCATGGAGGCATAAATCGATTAAAATACCATATTGCACGCATACCCATCCATGATGCAGCGGGATGCCCTATAGCACCTCCTGAGGCTGTCCGTGAAGTGCAGGTGCAATTAGAAACTTTTGAATTGCAAAAAGAGATGAAAAAAAACAGAAGCATGAATTGGTGAGTTTGGGAGTTGGACATGGACTTGGTGCTGTTGGAGATGCTTCTTCCATGCCTCCATACCGTCCTAGTGCTAGTGCTTGTGCTAGTGGTACTGCTTCTGCACCAGCTATCCCTGTGCATACTCCTACTGCTGGTGGCGCTAGTACTGCTAGTGCTAGTGGTAGTGGTAGTATTATTGGCCCTAGAGTTCGTAAATCTAGGGTGGACTCATATTTTGTACCACGCACTACTCCTGGTTCCCAACCGTCACTTGAGAGCATGGGTTGGAACAAGGATGTACATGATGCAACAAAAAAGACAATTGCAGACTTTTGGTACTACTGCACCATTCCCTTCCATGTAGCCAGGTAATTCTTTTTTGTTTAATTGTTTTAAAATTTATTATTTTAGAATTTAGATGTATCTCATTATCGAATTCAAATTTAGTGCAGTTAAAATTTTAAAACTTCTCATTTTACAATACTTATGTAAGTAACTTATTAATTTATTTATGACATGTTTTAGGTCACCTTTTTGGAAAAACATGGTTGATGCCATAACCATATGTGGGCCGGGGTTCAAAGCCCCTTCTGAAGATGAATTAAAGGGCCCACTTTTGAATCAAAAAGTGGAAGATGTGAAAGCACAATTAGAGGAGCAGCGTGAGCAGTGGAGGAGGATTGGTTGCACCATCATGACTGATGGTTGGACCGATAGGAGAAATAAGACGCTGCTTAATTTTCTAGTGTCCTCCGGAGGTAATTGTACTTCCCTCAATGCATTGAAATTTGAATTTGATTTAGTGATTAATAATTTAATATGGCTGATTTTTGTTTTTTAATTTATTGAATAACTGGTTTTGCTTATTCTTTCAGGTGACACCGTTTTCATTAAGTCCATTGATGCTTCTGCCCAATTCAAAAATGCCACATATCTGTGTGAGGCTATAGAGGAGGTGATAGCTGATGTGGGGGAAGAGAATGTAGTGCAAGTGGTGACAGATAATGCAGCAAACTATGTTGCTGCTGGTAGATTATTGATGGAGAGGCACCCTACTATATTCTGGACTCCATGTGCCGCCCATTGCATTGACCTCATGATGGAGGATCTTGGCAAGCTCCCATGGATCAAAACATGTGTGGATGCAGGTAGAAACATTTGCAAATTTATATACAATCACACATGGGTGCTTAACCTTATGAGGCAATACACGGGGTTGAGGGAGTTGTCTCGTCCTGGCATCACTAGGTTTGCAACTAATTTTATCACGTTGCAATCCTTGATTCGGTCAAAGGCAGCCTTAAGGCGCATGTTTGTTGGTGAGGAGTGGTCTTCCTCATCGTTTTCTACAAGCACTGCAGGGATTGGTGTGGCCAATTGCATTTTTGATGAGCAAGGGTTTTGGACACCAGTGGAGGAGATTGTGAAGGTAAAATTTAATTCTTTATTATGTTTTAATTTTTAATCATATCTTTTATTTGTTTATTTTCATTCACACTTATTTGTGAAACATGTTTGCACTTTGCAGTTTATTGAGCCCTTGCTAGTTCTCCTACGAGTTGCAGATGGGGAGAAGCCCGCACTGGGATACATATATGAGGGCATGGATAGGGCCAAAGAGGCCATTAGATCAGTCTATGGTGGAGTTCAGGATAAGTATCGTCCCATTTGGGAGATCATTGATAGGAGATGGCAAAACCAACTTCATAGGCCCATCCATGCAGCCGCATGTTTCCTAAATCCGGCCTTCCAATTCCGCCGTGATATCCGTGGAGATAGAGAAATTCTTAGTGGGCTCTACTCGACGATAGAGCGGATGTTGCCCGCTGTTACTACACAGATAGTGCAGGAGATAGATGCCTTCAGTAAGGCACGAGGAGACTTCTTTGCACGTCAAATGACCATAGACAGTAGGACAACATTACTACCAGGTAAAAATATATTTAAGGGCATAATTGTCATCTTTTTATATTGTATTTTATTATTAAATGTTGAACTTGAAACTTGAAATGAGATTGATTTTGTTTCTTTTTCTCATCTCAGATAGCTGGTGGAGGTTGTTTGGTTCTGATGCACGGAACCTGCAGAATATTGCCATTCGTCTATTGAGCCAGCCATGCAGTTCATCTGGTTGTGAGCGCAATTGGAGTATGTTTGAGCACATACACTCCAAGAAGCGCAATAGATTGACAGTGGAGAGGATGAATGACTTGGTCTATGTTCATTACAACCTTCGGCTCAGATACAGGAAGCTTTTTGACCACGACAACACCCCGATCAATCTAGATGAGGTTGATCCACAGTCTGAGTGGACCACTGAGGCTACAGATGCAGTCTTTAGTGACGAGGACCTTGATTGGGTGGACCAGGCAGAGAGAGAGGCTGAGGTTGTAGCCATGGCTGAGGAGGAGGCTAGAGCACGAGGAGACATAGCTGCTGTTGGTGAGAGTGGCATGGAGACTCAGACAGAGGCAGAGACTATGGCTGCAGCTGCAACATCATCTAGGAGCGTTAGACGCCTTCGTAGGAAGGATGTTGGCTCCACTATGCCATAGAGTCATAGAGTCATAGCTATTGTTTTGATATTTCATATTTGTATGGAACATTTGATGTTATGGATTTCATATTCCATGACTTTTGTATACATTTGACTAGTTTTATAATCTATATATCTAAGTATGCTATTTCCTTCAGCAACGCAACTACAATTTGTGTACTTTATACTTATGTGATCATTGTATACTTGTGTATGTGATCAAATTTGCTTTTATTTGTGTTGTATTCAATAAAGGGTGCTTGAAACAAGTTTTAAATCCTTAAAAATCTCTAAATTTCTAGGTTTTTTTCGACTTTTTTTCATTTTGCCGAGTCCGCGCCGAGTCCCCGAGTCCCGAGTCGAGCCGCCCTAGCCGAGTCCGAGCCGAGTCCGAGTCTTGTTACTATGGAGCAAACAGTGGTTGGCTTACAATACTAAGCTTTCTCTAAACTACCACTTCTTCAGTGGGGTGAGTAGAAAATAATAAGTGCTTGAAAGTAAACAAGTAATGCTTTTGGCGGCAAGCTAGCCACTTCCACTTTTCAGTGGGCTACAAGGAAAACAATGCACTTGGCGGCCAGCCAGCCACTTCCACTTTTCAGTGGGCAACAAGAAATGAAATATAGGAAACTCGACTACTTATTTAGCGGAAGTGTGAAGAACATTAAGCAAAAGGCTCAACCACTTTCTAGCAAGAGCAACCACTTATGCATTGGGGTAAGTATCCAAATACCTGAAAGTAAAGAGCTGAATGGTACTACCAAATCAGCGTTACAACGAGAGTCTGACACAAGATAATAAGGAATGAACTAGTCAAAATGATAGCCAAATACATCAATGATCAATCCCTGCAACATAAGATCAATTAGGCATCATAAAACATGAAAGGATAAGGTTATATCAAGTCTGATATAACAGTAACAGCATTCTAATATACTTGGACAAAGAACACGAAACTCCAATCAGCCTTCAAGAAAAGACCACAACTCTCTCAAAACCCATCGGAAAGAACTCAAATCTTTTGCAAATGATAGAGAAGGCCTAGGCATCCCAAATCAAGTATCAAGCCACCACCAACCAAAGTGAATAGTCTTGGCATGAATCCCAATGCTCGTGCTGCAAATGGTATGACTTCCTAGACAAGTCGGCCTCCTCTCTAAAATAAAGTTCTCCTAAAATCACCTAACTTGGGGCAAGGGGTTGCCCAAGCATGAGGAAGACATAGGATCAACACCCACAAAAAGTTAGCAACTCCTCCGTCCAACGTGAGCAAAAACGTGGGTCAGCAAGGCAATGACCAGCAACATAAGAAGTCTAATAAAACACTCCAAAAACCTCCAAACAGTAAATAAACACACCAACACAACCAAAAATCTCTAGAAGACATCAAAGCTACTCAAAACTAAAGCAAATGAGAAAGCCATCACCATTGTTCGCTCTACTACAACCCCTGAGATGAAGCTGCAACACTATTCAGATAGGAGGTATCTCTCAACCTCGAGACTGAAGATAGCTTGGAGGGATTTTGTCCTCAAAACCTCAAGAGTCCAATCACCATTTCGGCAACACTTTGTTATATCAAATTAGCTAACCAAATGAGAGAAAGAGAAGCATATAAATAGGCTCCAAAAACCTAAAAGTTTGAAATCCAATTTCCTCCAAAAAGGGACGTCACTCTCAAGGAGGAATAAAATATACTTTAAAATCACTTAAGTCTCAAATTTAGGTGTCCAACTTTGATTTGCATAAATTCACTTTTTAAAATGCATAATTGTCCAAACTTGGCATCCAACACGAGTCCCCCTTTTAAAAATAACTTAAGTTGTGCTTCCTAGGTGTGGGGGTCAAAAAGCACTTAAGCAAAATAAAACAACTTAAGTTATCAACCTTTCCTTTTTCGATCCAAGAAAGCTGGAGAAGCCACCTCTGAAAATATCAAGACGCCAAACACTACACTACCAGAAATAGTAACCCAGTGCTAAACTACTGCCAGAACTCACTACCAGAAATAGCACTTACTAAAAATAACATACTACTAAAAATAGAAAGTGTAATAGTTTACCCTTAATTGGCCAATAATATTTTTTTGATTTTGTAAGAACCCACACCTGGTGGACTCTAACGAAACCAAGTTTCTGCCTTATATTTAAATAAACTTTGGGTTTATTAACTATGCTTGATGTGTTAGATATTTTCCAAAGACTTTTCCAAGTAAATAGAAATGCATGGGCAACAAAGAATAATGCTGATTATTATAATTCAAGAGCAGCTGTAGCAAATCTTTATAATTTCATTCTCAAATCAGTTTTACCAAGGTTTGCAATTACAACATATTCATTCCAATTCATAATATTTTACTTGAAATACAATCAATATCATACCCGGTGTGCAAACTAGCAAGAAGCTGGTCTGAAAGTGCATTAGCAGCAGTATTGGAAAGTCTGATATAACTTACAACAGCACACCCTCATTAGATTAGATGCCCAGCCATGTTGTAGAAGCAACCCAAATGCCAACGTTTTGCTGCAAGGAAAACACGTCTAGCACCAAGGAGATGAAACAGCCTTCCAAAGCAATATATTTTGCCCAGAAATCACCAATATAGCAACAGCTATGGCTATCAATGACTATCTTCAGACCTGTTATAGAAATCCTTTAAATCTGCTTGAAAGCCCTTCAATATACTTGCAATTTCTTCTCAAATAAGCCCAGATTTCAATAAAGTAGTAGCAAGATACGAAGTGGTAAAGAGCAGCAATAAACCCCTTTAATATCTTTCACAAATCTGCTCAAACACTATAGCATTTACTGTTCACGCGGTACTGTAGCACGGCACTGTTCACGTGCACTGTAGCGCGGGTACTGTTCACGCGTCACTGTAGCAGCCAACACAAAGCTTGGAAATTGATTGTTAACGGCTGCCAATGATGAATCTTCGGGTCTGCACTTGAAAGACCTTCAATAATCTTCAAACCCTAAATAAAATCTTCACCTTTAAGCACAAATAGAACTTCTGGATGAAGCTCTCCTGAATGCCAAATTCAATGGATATTTCACCACCTCAAATGGCTGCAACACTAAAGAGTTTATTGTTCTTTAATGGCTGGAGAGACAGAAACCCTAGGCTTCTCCTTCTCAGAGAAATTCTCATCAAAACAAATGCTCAATCCAATAATCATCTCATAATCAGTTTGATTTGTCTTGGCAGTATATATATCTCCTTTCAAGAATTCGACCCAAAGCAATCTTTTAATAATCATTTAAATAAATGATTAATTTCGCCCTTTTTGACTTAGGACAAATATTTAATAAATGGCGTCCCCTTTTGATTAATAATTAAATGCTCATTTAATTATTATTTTAACCCCTCTTTTATAAAGTATTAAATACTTTATAACTTGCCATTTAATAATTTTAATATTTCATTAAAGTGACTTTATATTATAAAGTCAAATTAATAAACATTTAATAAATATTAAATGCCCAAGTAAACACTGTATGTTCATCAGATCATCAAACTAGATCGAAACTGAGCTGACCAACTAAACCAGGTGCCCTGCTAAAAATAGCAACTCCTGCCTGCCTGACTTACTATAAATAGTAAGTATCTGTAAATCACTCTGGAAACGTCTGCTAAGGCCCAAACCTGAATCAATTGAAGGAGTAACGTCCTGAAACTCTGGATAACTACCAAGGAAGACCCTCTCATCACATTTGTCAGCCTACGAGGGTCAAATGATAGGCTAATCCTTACGAACTCTGATGCTCGCAAAATGGGGACATTACAGACTTCACCATTTATCTTTTCAGGCATTCGTCAAATAGTATAACTAAAAGTTGTTTTGAGCATGCCTTTCAAATTTAATGCAATATTGATAATTGATTTCTTACAAACATTCAACATAGAAAACTTCACCAATGCGAATACAATGAATATAAACATTTATGTTGCCAGCACTCATTTAAATATCACATATATTTCTTTGTCTCAAAAATTTACATTTCGGGTTAATGTCCACACAAGTAAAAAATCACAAAGTAAACTTCTGACCTGATGCTTTGAAGGGCCCACCTTCTTACCATAGAGCCTATCTCGATTTTAATTAAAGAGCTTCCTTAAACAGAAATATAAATCCACTGGACCATTCCGCCTTGCTTCCTCAGTAGAATACAATTGTTTCAGATTTATGAATATATTTTGTTCATCACCCCTTTATTTGAACTCCTAATTTTGGTATTCATAGTGGCAACTATGAACTATTAATTCACTTCCTTTCTATCCTTAATAACATAGCATCGTATATTAAGCAACTCCTGATTAAAGTTAAGCTCCCACGATTGCTCTCCTACACCTTTTTTTTATCAATATAATTTCAAGACTCTTCCTAGAATATGCGCACCATTGTTTTGTCTTAGATTCTTCGGCTAGCTTAAAGTTTAGGAAGCAATATTTGTTTAATGTCCCCTTGATATGTCACAGCTTCTAATTTCCACGTACTCTTCAACGCCATGTCAACAATATCAACATATGTGTTTGAAATATTTTATTGCAAAGTCCCGACTTATAATCTTCCTCTTTACCCATATGCAGCTTAATTTTAATCTCTTACTAGGCAGCGTGACTCCAGTATCAGCTCCTTAGACTAATTATGGCACCTCTATTATTCTTTGATCTGTTTCTTTGGTACTCCTGAATATGCTCTATCTTGCCTTCATTCACTACGATTTTCTCCCTAAACATTTCCGCATCATTTGAAACTCAGTTTCAATAAACGACACTACCTTCTTATTTATTTTGTTGTAACTTAGTCTGTTTCCCTTTTAACATTAATCTTTAATACATTCACAACTCAAGACATTCACGACTCCTCTATTTCTTCGCTACAGGAGCTTGATTTTGACGCAGAACTTCAAATACAATCCCTAATAATGTTCGCTTCTTTCCCATGGATGATTGCAAAATATTGCTTTTTTTTCTATATTGACAATTTATTTCTTCTTCTGTAGGAGTCGAGACAAGGAATATGAAGCAACTATTTAAAGAATGAACGTTTCTTCCTTTTACTGTCTCTCCAGCAATGAATACAACTATATTTTTCTCGAGCTCAATTTTGCTGAGTTAATAAAATATGCAATCCAGATTAAATTGATAAACTCATACGATAAACTCTGAAGGCTCCCTGTGATTTAAATGCGGTATCACTTCTTGTAATTTTATGCTCAACTTCTCCATGCGGTTACCAAGTCTCCTTATACAAATATGACATCAACTTAATTTATTCTCAAATCAGAACAATTGAAAACACATATGATCAGAATTGGACCCCACAGTTATTCCTGCAAATACATTAGGCACTTGATTGAGAGAACCATAGTGATTTGTTCATAACTGTGACTTACAACTTCCCAATACTCAAGAATACTCAACAAATTCTCAAAGCCTTGATACCGAATTGAAATACCAAAAAATTAGTCTTCAAAGACTACACAAAATTTCATAAAAAACCAATCAATTAAAAATCCAGCGAGAAAACTGAATGTCTTCTCTAGCTATCAACCTAGACAGATCTTTCACTGCCAAAGCCAGTCTTTTCCTAGAGGTCTCCCCACCTCAGCAAGGCTGTGAACTATGTCCACCACAAGAACCCATTTCAAATTCCAAAATCCAACTTCCTAAAACAAAAGCTCCGATAATCTTTTATTCGTTTCCAAACTGTAACTTTTGTGCCTTCTTCACTTCTCCTTTTTTCTCCTTTTCCAATTTTAATTCAATTCTTATTTCAAAAATCAAAAGTAACTTTATTTAATTTATTTAACTATTCTAACTTAAGTTACTTTTGCTCCACTTAGATAATTAAAGTTGTCTATCTTAATTTAACTTTTTTTCTGACAACACTAAATTAATTATTTATTTGCAATGCTGACTTATAAAATTTGGGGACATTACAGTCCACCGTTCTCAAATATTGCTTGTCCTCAAGCAATGTCGACACAACCACGAAACCACCTAAACCAACTGTGATTCTAGGATCCCAAACCAATCTCTAGAAATCACCACCAAGTTGTCGTTGCGCTGCTCTGATTATAACAATTAGCTCCTCATCATAAATCTGAATTCCCCCCTCCTGTAGCCCTACAAAAGAATCAACCTCTGTCCCCAAACTGAATTCCTCTGAAAAATAAAATCTGCACCATGAGAATTCATCTGCCAAGACACCTCATTAAAGTTCACAACTGCAATCCCACTGCAAAAAAGGATCCTGGGAAACAAAGCAAACACTTCGATCAACAAGAGAAAATGGTTCTCCTCTACAACCACCACAAAGTTCCATGAATGATGAAAATAAATTTCTGATAAACTGCTGATTGGACAAGATGCAACATAAACATCTCTGGAATAAGTTGTCATAGAATCATTTTCTTTAATACCACCTGATAGCATCTCAAGAAGATTCAATTTCCAAATGCCAAAATAACATCCATGAGCACTCCAAGTTACCCATAAAGCTGAAAACATCAAAGCAACATCTGGAAATACATAAATCAACAACTTGAAAGGATGGTCATAAACATCACTCATCAATGTGGAAATATGCAATAACCAACTTATATCAGAAAAATCTTCCAAACTACGCTGCCACATAAACTGTGAGTCCTGAGAAGCCATCAACTCGTTAGCTAATTTAATTGAAATCATGAGTACAATGCTTGAACAGCAACTGCTAAGAAGAAAAATTCTTGTATTCATAGAGTTTGAACACCATAAATTGATTGTAGACTGTTCCCCAGTGATAGAAATATCATCATCATTAAACTCCGGCTGATTAATGCTCCGCTCATTAACTGAAAATATAGACCAAGCCATCTGAATGCAAGTGACAAAAATATTATGTTGGCTGATTGGAAAACGAAGAGAAGCCTCAAATCTGCACTTTTGCCTAAAGCCCATTTCATTAACCCAATCTTTAGTTATACCTGGATCCCATATTTTGTATTCATCATCAACCATATCACTAGAATTAGAATTTGATTCATCCTCCATCACAAAAAGTGGATTATCAAAAGTCAAATCTGCATCCCACTCAAAAAGAGGATTATCTGAAAACTGAAAAGAGCTTCTATCAACTTGATTCAATTGATCCTCTTGCTGTTCCAACTCTCTACTTTCCAACTTAGAAGCTTGTTCTAAATCAAAATCAATATAAAACTCATCAACCTCATCTATTACCTGTTTGATTTGCATAGCTCTTTCTTCATTTTCTTGCTCCATTTTCTGATTTGCAGCAGCTAACTGAAATTTTGCTTCTTGAAGAGTGTTGTACCCAAAATAAAAAATTTGCTTCAATAAGGCATTTTGATTAAAATGGTCTAAATCTTGTAAAATTGTCGTCAAAAATCAGTTTTAGGTCAAACGAAGCATGGGCTTTTTGTGGGTGTATTGTCCAAAGGATACTAGAAAATTTTGAAAATTAAGGTTTCGGGCCCCTCTTTTTAGGAAAAAACCCTAAAAATAGGATCTTTCCAGAAATAACTGAAAATAATTTTGATTGGTTTATTTCACTTCACAATCACATTGGTCAAGTCAAAATCAAGAAAAAGTCAGTTTTGCTCTAGTGGGTCTACTTCACTTTTTCAAGAGAAAAGTTAGGACCTCCGCGATCAACAATGGCAGATGGCCAGATACCAGGTGTCGAAATCTAAGCTTCAAACACTTCAGCAAAGATTTTATGGCGAAAGATGCTTCGTGACAAAGGGGATTTTCAAAAGGTGAAAAATGTATAAATATTCTAAGTTTGGAAACAGTATGCCTTACTACAAGGGAGATGCCTTTGCAGTCAACACCCTAGTCAACTTTGCAGTATTCATGCATGCAGAATGGTGAATGCAATCACAACAGTGAACATACTCACATTAGTAGCAACAATGCTTCAATGCAGTCAGAGTAGCCCAGCAACACGGTGATCGCGAAGTACGAGGAGGGAAAATCATTAGAAAATGATCAAGTCTGGAGCCAAAAGCGCCCCTGCTAGCTAGGGGTGCCCTTGAATTTGAAAGGCCAAATGCAATTGTTAACAATTGCGAAACCAATTGTCCTCTTCAAAATCTAGCTGGCTTCCCAACTAATCATCAAGCGAGTTCACCGGATTCATCAAACATTGTCAAAAGAAGGCAAAGGCAAAGGCAAAAGGTGTTGAAAACGAAAGTCATCAAAGAGGACAGTCAAACAAGGGAAAAAGTGCCCCTATAGCCCAGGGGCGCCCAAGAAACAAAGCTATCAGATGCCAGTTTTTGGATTGGCAATCTCCAGATGATCCCCTCTGATTCGGCCCAGCTTCGCAATGGATCCTGCAGCCAATTCACAAGACATATCAAACGACAGCAGTTGTTGATCAAACAGGCACGTGAAATGGAGGATGAATTGGAGTACATCAAGGAAAAAGTGCCCCTGCTAGCCAAAGGCACCCAAGGTTTCAAAGGCACATATTAACTTTTCGGGGCTTGTCACTTCCAACAAGTCCACTTCGGAATTCTTCTAGCTTCGCGATGAACCTGCCAGCCAATCCAGGAGATCTATCTAACGCCCAAATTTGAAGATCAAATGAAGAACGGAGAAAGACAGGGAAATGAAGTTCGTCAAAATTTGACACCACTGATGTGTGAAAGCACCTCTGCTGGCCAAAGGCGCCCAAACTTTTGAGGCACCAAATGCAACTTTTTGAGCAAATGGCATCTAAGATGTTTGTCTCAGACTTGATCAGGCTTCGCAACGAGTCAGCGGATTAATCGGAGTTGCCAAACAGCCGGAATCGGGATTCAGACAAAAGGATTTAGTGATGGCCAAATTGTGAGTTCAGAGCACAAAAGCGCCACTACTGACTAGGGGCACCTGGGGTTTTGAGCCCTCAAATGAAGTTGTTAGGGTTTGCCAAGATATTCATCCTATTTAGAATTCTTCAAGCTTTCCATTGAATATCTCAACCTGATTAGAAGAATTGTCAGTAGCCGACAGCTGCAGATTGAACAAAGAATGGAGCACGAAGGACAAAATTAGAATGTTGTAAAAATGGTTGTCTGGCAATAAAAGTGCCCCTGCTAGCCATGGGTGCCCAAGATTTTAACATGTCGATGAAATTTTTAGGGTTTATGCCCTCTAGAAGATCATGTTCAGTTTTGATCCAGCTCCCCAGTGAACCTGTCAGCCAGCTCACGAGATTTGTCGAGTGTCGAGAAATGCAGAGTGAAGGGAGGTGAAAATCAAGTTTGAGATGGTGATAATCTTTGAAAATTGTCTAATGAGCAAAAGCACCCCTGCAGGCTAGGGGCGCCCAGAGTTTTGATGATCCAGAAGTCAAAATTAGGGTTTGCAACCTCAAGAAGTTCCTTTTCAGTTTTGATCCTGCTCTTCAACGAGACTGTCAGTCAGTCTACTGGATCTGTCAGTCATTTAGAAACAATGATCAAACAGAGGCTTCGGTGACATTTGCAAAGGCCAAAAATTGAAAATTTCAAAAAAGTTTCTAAGTCTGGAGAAGTTGGCATTTAAAGTCAACTTTGACTTGATATTTTTGAAGTGAATGTGCATGCTTCGGCCACCCTAAATTTTAGGGATTTGACAATTGAACTCAAACAAGTGATCAGTCTTCAGTTAACAACTCCAAACTGAACTCAAACAGTGTCCTTTCTCCTGTGCATGATTTTCAACGCCTAGTTGAGGGATTGTCTTCATTTTGTTGACAAAATTGAGGTACAATGAGGTCGCCTAGATTCCTAAAAATTAGGAATAAAGCATGAGATGCCATTATTGATGCATTTTCATTTATACAAGCATTTGGCCATCCATTTTCATACTTGCAAGCTAAGTCACAACATTCGAATTCGAATTTGAATTCGGCAACATTTAAATTCGGATGAAATTTGGCAAGGATAAAATTCGAAAAGTATAAAATTCGGATCAAATTCACCTTATGTAATTTTTTATTTTTTTAATAAATATAAGTAATATATCCATAAAATTGTTTAAATAGTTTAACATTTATAAATAGATTTGAAATCATTACAAAAAGATGACACATTTATAAAATATAAACCATAAGAAACATGTGAAATCACGTTTGCGAATATGTTCTTTTGTCAAAAAGGTACAATAACAGTGAAGACTTTAGAACTTCAAAAAAGCTCCAAGTCATCGAGAGCACTTCGTTGAGATGCTAAATCATCATCATCTGTATCACTACTCAATTCATCATCTGCAAAGTCAGGCTCATCTACAACTGGCACTGCTCTGTCTTCAAGATTTTGTTGTGAGGAAGCATCCTTTGCTGATTTGTTCAAGAACAATTTTAAATTGCTGCGAACATAGACAAGATCTCCCAACTTTCCAGACAACAATTTATTCCTTTTTTTGGAATGGATGTGATCAAAGCAACTCCAGTTTCTCTCACAAGCTGATGAACTTGCTCCCTGACTCAAAATTCGAACAACAAACCCTTGTAGCTCAGGAGTTTGTCCTCCATAGTCCAACCACCATCTATATCCAAGTATACGTGCCAAGTCATATTTGGCTGTTGTCATTCCAAACATCCCTTCTCCTTTCTTGTATTCCCAACATTGATATCTGATTAGTGCTGAAATTGTTGCATTTGATGCATACTTTTCAATGGCTTCAAAAAGCCCTCCCATAATTTCAGAATCACCCTTTCTATTAATAGAAAACAACTTGTTACACCCCGAAATTGTATAGCTACTATTTTAGCAATGCTTAGAGAATTATGTTTGTAAGAAAGAATTTGGATGAATAAAATGTGTTGAACCTTGTTATCAATTTAAGAATCTTTTACATTTTATGGTTGACTCATTCTATGTTCTTTGATTGATGTTATTCTTGGGTAAAACAATGCATGAAAGAGGATAATTAATCTTGCTTTTTGAAATATTGATTTATTTACTGTAAAATGTTATGAGCATGTAACTACCGTGGTTTTGTGCCAATGGATGCAAGAACAGGAACCATTCCTTCAGGCGGAGGGGAGACATCACTCGAGAGAGGGGCTTGGTCGGATAACCGGTAAAGTAAATCAGTTGAGCATACACACACTTCACTAAGGGTTTAGAGGAACTGAGTCAAATAGGTTTGTCTTGATAAGTCATCCTTAGGCTTTAGGAGTTTTGGATTACTTCTTTGTGCTTTGTGAGTGGTGTTACTTGTAAACCTGACTTACTATTCTGTGACCTTCAATGTGGAACATGAATTGATATATGTACGTAGGCAGGGTGTATATGTGTATACATGTATCTCTCATATGTATGTATCAATATGTATGACATGGCGATACAGACTTATGATGGGAAAATTATTATGCCATACGCATGTGTCGACATGGCATACATACACATACATACACATGACAGTATAAATGGATTATACACATCTATAAACATATACACACTACCTATGATGTTTAAATTATAACATTATTATATTACCTTGAATTTACAGTTAAACATATATATACATATTTGCACAAATAGGTATAATGAAAGTATGCTGACTAGCTCGCAATACACGTATTTGAATGATTTTATGCAAATGTGTATATGTATATTTAAGTGTAAATATATATAGATAAATATATATATATATTTTGAGGAGAAATAAATCTATAATAGACTATATATAATATAATACATTATATATATATATATATAAAAATTTGTATATATTTTATATATAAAATCTTTGGAAAATAAAAGACTTAGCATTTTAAGTCATTTGGTAAATATCGAATATTTTCTACCATGGGAAATAAACTTTGATTTGCGTTAAAATATATGGAATTCTTTTCACCCTGATTAAGCTGGGGAAATACGCCAAAAGGTGTCAAATATTTCGTGTGGCAATAGTCGAAACTTTTGAAAAGAAATAAATTTGGCGTTGCTGCAAACGTGTGCACGAGAAAGACCAGGTCGCGAAAATGATAGAAACGCAGCTCCAGAAATGTATGGAGAAGCCTAAAACTAAGGCCAGGTGGGACGCATTTGTGCTGGGACATTTTCCCGCAATGAATAACAATCCGCCAGTTTTGGACGCCATTGCAGGAAGACGCCTGTAGGTGTCACTCTACCATTTTTACCATGTGATGTTTGAATCATTCTTCACAAAGAGAGGTCGACTCACCTTCTAAAAGCTGAATAAGCTTCTGTAATGCTGCCACCATGAGTTTGACATTTTCAAATAAAGAGAGGTGTCAATTCTCATGCCAAAACTGTAGCATGGCATGAGAATCCGAACTCTATAAATAAGAGTTCATTTGCTTATCATTTCACCAATTCACAACTTGCCTTTACTAAATTCCGAATTTGCCTTTTGTGAGTCACAATTCACCATTGCCATTTTGTTCAAGCCTTGAGAATTTCATATGCTGCATATATGCATGTACACACCTACTGTAGAAATCAATTTTGAGAAAAGTAGTAACCAGCATTACTAGAAATTATACTCCAGTCATTTTGAGCTTCAACTAAAGTAGTTAGTATCTGGAAAGAACAATATAAGAGAGGGGTTAATTAAAAGAAAGGAATAGAGGAGCTATTACTAACTGAATCAGAAGCATTCACAAGCAGCAAGGAGGCCAGCTTAAGGAAACAGGCATGAGTGTCACATTCTTTAATATCTTTGTTTTTAGTTTATAAATAGAAGAAACCATATGTTTACTTTATGCATTAAATTGTATTATAGTATAGGTGGACCAGTCAAGTAAAAGAGAAATTTTGTTTCCTGTTTATAACTGCATAGACTAAAGGGAATGGTTTGTCTGCATTTTAAGGGAATATCTTGTGCGCAATTTAAATATAAGGGAAAAAGGGGAAACTGTTATTCCACTTCATTTGGGAAAGGGAATTTGTTTGGATGTAGTGCATTTGTGTGTATACTGTTTGATCTCCTTATATAAAGGAAACGAGGGAACTAGCTATTTATTACTAGGACCAGGATGAAACCAGTACCAAGCTTAGTCTAAAGCTTAAGGTTAGTAGGTTAACTGGAAAAAGCTAAGTACTCCGTGGATAAAGATTTCCGGAATAGGAGTTACCTGAGGGACACTTGTTGACTGCAATTCATTTCTTAATTAGGTAGATTGTTGTAGGGGGGTTTGGGGCGATTGACTACCCATGGTAAGGACTTAGCCTACACGTAGGATAAGACAGCCTCAAGTCAAACTGAACCTGACTTAGTGCATGTGATAGATGACCGTCAGTTTTATACTGTCGAAACACTTTGGCCAAAGTAGTGTAGTACACCTACGTCCACTTAGACTATGAGACGATTACACTGTCAATTCACTATTGTCCAGATTACATACTAGATTGAGATTGTGGGATTACAAGGATTTAGTTATGTAGGGCACAACAGTATGCTCAGTTGGTTAAAACAGAATCGGTTACCCAACCAATCTCTTCGTAGAAGGGAGGGTCGTCTACTTAACAGTAAACGTCCGGGGGACCGCATTATAAGTCCGTGGTTGGCGGAAAAGCACCTGAGTGATGTTTCTCCTCCATAGTAGACTTCTGATGTACCAAGGTTTGAAAGGGAAGAACCTGGACTGTCTTATGCCTATTTGCTCAAAAGCTTCTGAGCTATGTTTTATACTTGTATGTATTCTTACTCTGTTATTTACTTGGAAAGAAAAATAATGATGTATTTTGTACTTTGTTATTCACTTGGAAAGGAAAGTAATGATGTATTGTGTCAAATGTTTCTTTAAAATGAAATGTTGCAATGAAAAGAAAAGAAAGAGTTTATTTACTTTATCATTGTGTATATTTTTCCTTGTATATTATTTGTGAAAGTAGAAAAAATTTAATTACCTAAGATGGGGTTGTTACATGTGGTATCAGAGCTACCAGGTTTAGCTCTAGAACCTATGAGTTCACCAAAGTTTTCCCTTTCCAACATTACCTAATGTTGTGAAAATTCTTGTGTTAGGATGGTACGTGTTAGATTAACGGCAAGAAAGTCCGTAATTGGGAACGAACGCTACCTAAAGACCAAGAAGGAAAAGGAGGCAATTGTCAAAACAATTGAAGGAACCAATTATGACAACGCCGTTTGGTTAAGTGATACAGAAACATTCATCCATGCATTTTCTCGAGTCAATGATGAGAAGAGAAAGATGAAGTTGGAGGCTATGTACAACTACCTTCCCTCCGTTTTATCTCTATCCAGAGACATGCCGTCTGAAGAAAGCACCAGCTCAGCATTCATATTTAGGGATGCTAGAGTCTTTCCAATGGCGGAAGTTATCATGATTTCTTCAAGCAAAGAGTCTGAGGGATACACACCAAGGACCCCGCCAGTAAAGAAATGGTCTCATGAACAAATGTCTGCAAAAGGCATGGACCATAAAGTAGATGAACACTTTATGGACACTACTTCCCGAAATTATGTATCGGACAATAAATCCGAAGGTTACTACCCCTTTTGGGATAGAAATGACCAAATAAGAGAAGAACAAAATGAAAGAGAACTACAATTCTCTCAATCTGTAGAGTATGCACCACTTAGTTATGTATCTGAAAGTGAATCGGAAGGGTATTCACCCCTTGACTACTTGAATAGTCATTCGATGTAATCTAATGGATTCTTTGGAATCCCCCTTATAAATAAAATAAAACGAACTTTTTCTATCAAATCAAAATGTCAAAATTTTGTGTGAAAACAATTGTTTGTGTGAATGATGCTCTTATGTTTTCTTATTTAAGTAACGTATAACTTAGTCTAACTTGAAATTAAAAATTCAGGTTATAACTTCATTAAATCTATGGTACGAGTCTACGAAAGAACTCGAACCAACCCCAAAGCAAGTCAGGAAGAAGAACCATCATCAGTAGGAATGGAAGCTAAACTTGATCAAATCTTGGCCAGATTAACCAATCTCAAGCAAGAAAAAGTAAAAGATAGGGTTGAAAAGGAAATAACCATAGAAGATCAAGAGGAAAGTTCTTCACGTCATGATGAAAGGGAAAAGTCACCCACCAATTCTATGGAAAGAAATAAATAGATGATATCCCGTGAGCTAACTAGGGATATGAAAAAGATATACCCACCCAAGTTCAATGGAACTGCTGGAGGTGACGAAGCCGAAGTATGGCTTGTTCAAATGGAAAAATATTTTGAAATCCGAGACTATGATGAAGTTACTAAGGCTGCATTGGGAGCCTACCAATTAGCTAGAGAAGCCTCCAATTGGTGGATGAACAAGAAGCTGGAACTCGACATTAGATCATGGAAACTGACCTGGAATGAGTTTGTGGAAATCTTCCGCAACCGATGGCTACCCCAATTATACTATGATAAAAAACTGTCTGACTTTCAAGAACTGAAACAAGGAACCATGACGGTTCATGAGTATTGGGAAAAGTTCATTCGTCTTATCCGTTATGTTCCAATCTATCTTAAGGATGAATGATTCCGCATACGGAAGTTCATATTAGGATTCAATCATCAGATTGGAAGAGAAGTTGACATGCACGATCCAACCACTATGGACTTGATGTATGAGAAAGCTATCCGGCAGGAGCAGAAACTTAAGGCAGATTCCTACCACTAGGATAGGAAAGAGTAGAGGAAGGACAGTGAGGTAGTCAGCAGGACAACATCCAAGAAGGAAGAACCCGCTTTTGTTTCAAGGAAACAAAAAGGGAAACGATCTCGGTTCAATGGTAAAGACTATAAAGGAGATCGCAAAAGAAGTGACAACACTAGCAAGGCTGGTGATGGCACAAGCAAGTCCGGAGTAACCACCAAAAAGAAAGGACCAAGGGCCAGGTGTTTTATTTGCAAAGGTGATCACTATGCAAGTGAATGCCTTGATAGAACTTCCAGTTCACAGTCACGAGGAAATTCTCTGCCCTCGTAGCAGGCAATGTTCCAGCAACGGATTCATGTTGCGGTGGACGATCGGCAAGCAGACTACCAAGTTACTCCGATCGAAGTACCAAGTAACTTTTTTGGCCTACCTATTTCTATATTGATCGACACAGGTGCAACTAAAAGTTTAATTTCACCTAAAGTAACTAGGCAATTGTCTAGAAAGGCGGGACCCATGGAAAAGGCATGGAATGTAAAATATGCAAACCAAACAAGAGCAAGGGTTGGCCAATGTCTTTTTGAGGCTAGGTTAGAATTACCCAACCTTATCACTGAGGTTAACCTTTATGTCGCGCCATTAGGGTCTTATGATGTGATTCTAGTAATGAATTGGCTGTGGAGACATAGGGTTGTTGTAGACTGTCAAGCTAAGACTGTAAGATGCCTAGATGATCTAGCAAATCGGGTAGGAATCCAAGGGATACCAAGGGAAGTAACAATACGGCAAATCACAACAATGCAGCTTGTGAAAGCCAAGAAGAAAGGTTGCCAACTTTTTGCAGTTAAAATTGAAGAACTAGGGCAAGATGATGGAAATTATATGTATCAAAGTTCCCGAGAACTAGAAGACGGAGAAATGGAAGAAACAGGGAGATCGGATATGGAGAAATATCCTATCCTAAGAGATTTTGTTGACGTATTTCCTGAGGAACTACCAGGTCTTCCAACTAAGAGTGTTCAATTTTTCAATCAACATTGTTCCAGGATCTGAACCGGTATCTAAGGTACCGTATAGGATGACTACTACTGAGCTCATGGAATTGAAGACACAATTGGATGAGTTGCTATCCAAAGGATTAATACGGCCTAGTGTATCACCATGGGGAGCACTGGTGATATTCGTCAAGAAGAAGGATGGTACATTACCTTTATGCATCGATTATCGAATGCTAAACAAAGCAACGGTAAAGAACAAATACCCGTTGCCACGTATTGATGACCTCTTTGATCAGATGAAAGGCACGGCATTATTCTCAAAAATAGAAGCCCTTTGAATTGCAATGTGACGCTTTACGTGAAGGAGTTGGATGTTACACCCCGGAATTTGTACAGTTACTATTTTAGTAATGCTTAGAGCATTCTGATTGTAAAGAAGGCTTTGAATGAATAAAATGTGTTGATCCTTGTTATCAATTTGAGAATCTGTTTACATGTTATGATTGGCTCATTCTGTATTCTTGATTGATGTTATTCTTGGATAAGCAATGCATAGAGGAGAATAATTAGTCCTGTTTTATATTTGATTTATGTATACTGCAAATGTTATGAGCAAGTGACTGTCGTGGTTTTGTGCCAATGGATGCAGGGACAAGAACTATTCCTTCAGGTGGAGGGAAAACATCACTCGGGAGAGGAACTTGGTCGGCTAACCGGTAAATTTGATCATATGAGCATACACACACTTCACTGGGGGTTTTGGGAACTGAGTCAGATTGAGCTGTCTTAGTAAGTCACCCTTAGGCTTAGGAGTTTTGGATTACTTCGTTATGCTTTTGAGTGGTGTTACTTGTTGACTGAATTACTATTTTGAGAACCTTGAATGTGAAATGTGAACTGATAAGTTATACTGATGCCTGGAATTTACAGTTAAACGTATATATACATGTTTGTACAAATACGTGTATTAAGGGTACTCTGACTGGCCTGTAATACACGTAATTGGATAATTAAATACAAACATGTATAGATATATTTAAGTGTAAATATGAATATGTTTATAAATATATTTAATATAAACATTATTATAGTTTTACCAATAATAAAATATATTGATATATCTATTGTAATATTTAAATATTACATAGATATATAAATATATTTAGATAAGGTAAAATAAAACTATAATAAGTTATATTAAATATAATGCAAAATATATACATAACATTTTAATTTATAATTTAAAATGACTTTGCCTTGGAAATAATTAAAATTTACTTATATAGTCATTTGGTAATATAATGCATTTACCATGAGAAATAAAAGTATTTTGAATTCCTTAGACTATTGGAGAAATACGTTGGAAAGTATTATGGGAAATTTAATTGATAAAGACTATAGTCTTATTAAAAGATTTAAATCTTAAGGCATTTTAAAACTTTGGAATAAAACTGAAACTCGCGGATTCCTTCACACGGGAAAATACGCGAACTGTATACTGGTCGAAATAATGGAAATGGAGACAGAGAAAAATCCCGCGCAAGCTTCTCACGCCTTGTACCTGGTCACAAATACTAATGTGCCACCATTTTGGAAGGCGTGGGCGGAATAAGGCCAGGTGGCTACGTTTTTAACCTTGACGTTTTCTTCTAAAAGATTTACTGCCATTGTTCATGAGTGGCGCCATTTTTGGGGATACGCCTGTAGGTGTCAAATCTGCATTTCTTATCAAATGGAAGTTTGAAACATTCTCTGAACTGTTGGAAGTCGAATCACTTCTCAAAGGTTGAGTAAGTATGGAAAATTCGCCACATTTCAATTTGAAATATTCAAACAGTAAGTTCTGTCAATTTACATGCCAACATAAGTGGAAATTGTTTGGCTGAGGGCTCTATAAATAGCCGCCCAGTTCATTTAGCAACACACCTTTTGGAATTCCGAATTTTCTCTTGTGAGAGCTGCATTTTGTCATTGACGCCAATTGCTATCTACTCCTGCAAATTACGAATTTCTTTTAGAGAGCTGCAATCCATCCTTGTTGTGATTGTATTGCTGAGAGCCATATTCTATCCTTATTGCTGATTGTATTGTGAGAGCCATATACTATCTTTGCTGTGATTGTATTGTTGAGAGCCATAATCCATCATTGTTGTATTGCATTTACCTAAAGAGTCATACTCTACTCATGCTGTGAAAAGTATCTGGAGAAGACTGAGAAGAACTGTGAAGGAAGAGCAGAAGCTACTGATTGAGCTCATTCGCAGCAAAAGAAACAGGCATGAGAAATGTCTTTAATACTTCTGTCATTTGAATTAAAATGAGTTACTTGCTTTGATTATGCTTTGCATTATGTTATGAAGTAGGAAAGGAAAATGTTAGAAGGTCTCTGTTTTCTAAGGAATTATGTTAAATAGGGAACAACTTAATTTCATTAGAAAAGGCTTATTGAATTGGGAATAACTTGTTTCATAGTGAAAGCATGGAATAGCTTAAGAGCTTGTTGAAATGAAATGGTTTAATTTTATAAAAAAAACCTTGTTGAAATGGAATAGCTTGAATTCATAGGAAAGCTTGTAAAAGAAAGAGCATGAAAGGGAAATGTTTGAAATACTTTTTAAATAGAAGTATATTATGAATTGTATTACTTGAATATTGCTTGAACTCCTTAAATAAAGGAAAAGGAACTAGTTATTAAATACTAGGACAAGGGTGGAACCAGTACCAAGGTAGTCTAGAGCTTTAAAGTTAAATAGGTTAACTAGCGAAAGCTATGTACTCCACGGATAAAGGATTCCGTGTTAGGAGTTACTAGAAGGATCCTTGTTGACTGTATTCCATTTCCTGTTTAATTAGTTGATGTAGGAAGTCTAGGGACTACCCACGGAAAGGACTCAACCTACGCGTAGGATAAGAAAGCCTTAAGTCAAATTGAACCTGACTTAGTGCAAGTGATAGATGACCGACAGTTTAAGTACTGCCGAAACACTTTGGCCAAAGTAGTGTAGTATACCTAACGTCCACTTAGACTGTGAGACAAATTACACTGTCAGTTCACAGTAGTCCAGGTTACATGCTAGATTGAGATTGTGAGGGCACAAGGATTTAGTTATGTAGGATTACACACTATGCTCAGTTGGTCATACAGAACCGGTTACCCAACCAATCTCTTCGTAGAAGGGAGGGCCGTTTACTTAACAGTAAACATGTGGGGGACCGAAATATAAGTTCGTGGTTGGTGGGAAAGCACCTGAGTGATGTTTCTCCTCCATAGAAGACTTCTGATGAACCAAGGTTTGAAAGGGAAGATCCTAGATAGTCTTATTTCTATTTGCTCAAAAGCTTCCGAGCTATGATTGAAACTTGTAAGATTCTTACCTTGTTATTTAAATTGAAAGAAAAGTAATCTTGAAATGCGTACTCTGTTATTTACTTGGAAAAGAGAATAATGATGTATTGTATCAATTATTTCTTTATGATGAAATGTTGCATTAGAATGAAATGAAAAGAAAAGTTTATTTACTTTGTCATTATGAATATCTTTCCTCGTATCTTATTAGTGAAAGTAGAAAAATTTTGTTTACCCGGTTTTGGGGTTGTTACATTGGAGTAGTTCTCATGCAAGACAAACACCCTATTGTCTTTGACAGTAGAAAATTGAGAGGAGCAGAAAAATTATACTCAATTTATGACAAAGAGATGCTTGCCATTATGCATGCTTTGTCCAAATTCCATCAATACTTGGTGGGAAGTAAATTTGTAGTTAAGATTGATCATAATAGTCTTAAACATTTCATGCGCCAAAAAGATTTGAATGAAAGGCAACAAAAATGGATAAGCAAACTTCAGGCCTATGACTTTGATATTGAATATGTCAAAGGAAAGAACAATATAGTTGCGGATGCTTTATCCAGAAGACCTCATTTGCAGTCACTTTGTGAGCTTTCAGCAGATTGGAAAGAGTTGATTGTTGTTGATTATGCAAAAAATCAGTTCACAACCAGCATTATAGAAGGTCACTTGAATGATGAAAGGTATAAGTTGGTTGATGGTTTGATTATGTACAAGGGTAGGATCTTGTTGGTACCCAAATTCAAGCTTAAGAAGAAGATTTTTCAGTCTTGTCATAATATTCCTCTTACTGGTCATCAAGGCATGTTCAAAACTTATAAGGAGATAAGAGAAAGGTTTGCTTGGAAAGGGATGAAGGAAGAGGTCATGAATTACATAAGAGAATGTTCTACTTGTCAAAAGAATAAAAATGAACATTCTTTTCCAGCCGGTTTGTTGCAGCCCTTGTCAATCCCAAATCAGAAATAGGAAAGTATTGCTATGTATTTCATCACTGGTTTTCCCAAGGTGCAAGGTCGTGATTGTATTTATGTTGTGGTGGATAGATTAACTAAATTTGCTCATTTTTATGCTATCACTACATCATTTACAGTAGCTCAAGTAGCTGAGTTGTTTTTTAGAGAAGTTTTCTGTTTGCATGGTTTGCCTAAAACTATTGTCAGTGATAGGGACAACAAATTCCTAAGTGTTTTTTGGCAAGAGATATTCAAGTTGAGTGGTACAGTGCTCACTCCAAGCACTAGTTATCACCCGCAAACGGATGGGCAATCTGATATTGTCAACAAATGGTTAGAAGGCTACCTCAAAAATTATGTTTTGGGGCAGCAAAGAGTTTGGGTTCAGTGGCTTCATTTGGGGGAATTTTGTTATAATTCTTCTTATCACATGGCAATTAGATGTCTCCTTTTATGGCTCTCTATGGACATGATGCTCCTAACTTTGTAGACTTAATGTTTGTTGATAGTAGAGCTCCCCAGGCGAAGGATATGCTTCAACAAAATCAAGACATCTTGAAGTCACTTAAAGAAAATCTGTAGCAAGCTCAAAATCAGCAAAAGTTATACGTTGATCAACAGCATGTTGAACGTTCTTTTGAAGTGGGAGACATGGTCTATTTGAGACTCCAACCCTACAGGAAATCTTCCCTAAAAAAGAATGGTGCGGAAAAGTTAAATCCACGCTTCTATAGTCCATTTAAAATCACCAAAAGGATTGGTGAAGTGGCGTATGAATTAGAGCTTCCAGCTGATAGCAAAGTTCACAATGTTTTTCATGTGTCTCGTCTCAAGAAGGCACTTGGGCACAATGTGGTGGCTACTTCAGAGTTACCTCCACTAGATGAAGAAGGGCAGTTGGTGTTGCTTCCAAAAGAGATTCTTGACACTAGGGAGCGATCATTGAGGAGGCGAACAATCAAAGAGTATTTGGTGAGATGGAGAAACTTGCCTATTGAAGATGCTACATAGGAAGGTGAACATATTTTGCAGCATCCAGCTTTGCGGTTGCTTGAGGACAAGCAATCTCGAGGAGCGCGGACTGTAATGTCCCCTTTTCATCAATGATCTTATTAGTTGTTTATCAGCCTATTCCGGAGTCACGTAGGCTCGTTGAGGTGAATCAAGGGGTTCCTTGCTTGGAGGTTTTGTGGTATTTCCTTGCTGCTTACTATTTATAGTAAATACTATTTTTGGCAGTTGGCAGTTGTCAGTCTTTAGCTCATCATGTCCTGTTGGAGCAGTTGTTCTGAGTTGAGCTTTGGCCTTTTAAAAGTATTATTTTGATGAAATTCTTTTTTTCAAGGCAAAATGTTCTAATGTTAAGTTGACCCCCTTGGCCTAAGGTGTTAACTTAAGTTGTGTTTAAAAGAGGGACTTGAAGGGGGGTGCCTTCATGAAAAAATTTGAATAACTTTTTATTAAAGTTTTATTTGCCATAAAGTGGATGCCTTTTGGAGAAGATTAATTCTTTTTTTAATTTAAAATATGTCAAGGCTTTTGGCGTCCCATCTGAGGAATTTGAAGAGTCATCCCATCTTCTTTAAAAATGAGGCTTTGCTCCAGCATTTGTTATCTCATGTTTCTGCCAAACTTATGCTGTCGAAGTGACTACTCATTTTGCACTTCGAGGAATGTTGACCTCCTAGTATCAATTCAATTTCGTGTTTGCAAGATAACACCTAATTGATTACAAGCTGCTTCTCAAATCAGACTAGCAGATAGAGCTTCAAAGTGGTGAATTTTGGTGTGTTTTCCAATTTTCAAGTTGTTGATATTTACACAGCTGAAAGTCAATTTTACTCAGCTTCTTGTTTGATTTTATTTTCGTTATGGGCATTTAATAATATCATTGCTAAGGTCATGACGACCCTCCTCAGCAAGTTTTAGATTTTTATTTGAAGTGTGGATTTTTATCTTGAAAAATCGCCCTTGCTAGGGCTGTACCTTCCTATCTGCATTGGGAATTGTGCAAGTAATTTAATGGCTATCTTTTGATGTTGTTTCTTCACCATGACATGGGCGCCATTGCATTTGATTTCACTTGATTCAGAGGTAATTTGCTAAAGATATAAGCATTTCATTGATTCACATGTTGCTGATTTACAATTTCAGTTTGCTGTATTTAATTATCAGACTTCACAAAGATCAGTTTTGAGCTTCTTTTGCAATATTTAAGAGCTTTCTAGATTGAGATAATCATTCTTCACATTGTGGCTTTGTTCTATCATTGTAATACTCGTAAACTGCAGATTATTTGATTGTAAGGTTGTGTATTAGTAGTACTAATCCAACCGTATATTATTGCTACATTTACTTGTAATTCCTAATCAAACATTAAGCACCCTTGGATGGTTTACCACCAGTGTGGAGAATAAATCTTGTATCTCTCATCTTACCCACTGAAAAGTGGAGAATTCCCACTCTTGAATAGATGCCTGCCGCAGCGGATGAATTGTTATTTGTAATTTCTCTCATGGCTGGTTATCCGCCTATTTTCTTTCAATTCAGCAATTAGCACTCCACCATATGTTAGCACCTTGCCTATTAAAGGATCTTGAGTACACATTCTTGGTGTTGAGTTTCAACTCTCTCTTTTAGTTGTAATCTTTGTAACTATTGATTCAATAGATCCTAGGGATCCTCTATCCATATGCCCGCCCCTCCTCCTTAAGTGGTTTTAGGGCGCATTCTTGGTTAGAGTTCTTTTATGCAACGTTTTGGTTTAACCTAACCTTAACGGGTGCTTGGTTACATTGTAATTGTTATTAAAAATTAAAAAAAATTGAGAGAGTATATTTCAAACTCGAAGCTTGCTCCTCAATTTGTTGGGCCTTTTGAAATATTGGAAGTTGTGAATCCAGTTGCTTATAGGCTTGCTCTGCCGCCAGCTCTATCCCGCATTCATAACGTTTTTCATGTCTCAGTAATTAAGCCATATCACCCAAATGTTACTCGTGCTCGATTGGCATGCTCTGCAGGTTCTGGATACAAGGGCAATGCTAGTGGAGCCTATCAGGATTCTGGAAAAGCACAACGTTAAGTTGCGGAATCGAGAGATAATGCAGTACAGGATCTAGTGGGATCAGTATTCTGAGGACAACGCAACGTGGGAGGACGTTGATGATATTGATAGATCATTTCCACACCTTGGATTCTAGCCTGATATTTTCTTTCATGCATTTCTATGACTCTTGATATGTGGATGATATAGACTATGTTGTGTCTATGTTTGCACTTAGACATCGAGATGATGTCTCTCCCAAGTGGGGAAGGATGTCACGTCTCTAATTTTGGTGATGCCTACTTTTGCTTTATGTGGTTTTTGCATTATGACTAAATGTATGTGTGTGGTAGATTAAATTATAATTAATGTGGTTAAATTTCGTGAAAAGTTGCAATGAATGAAATATCGTCTTATTTTGAAAGTGATGCAAAATGGAAAGGTGTTATTTAGAATTAATGCATTATGATCTTATGAGTTAAGTTGATTTGATTCTATCTGGATACTAATCTCATTTTGGTTGTTTGAGTGTACTGGAGTTGCAAGTTATCGAAGACCAAGGGTGTGGGTAAGGTAGGGGAGATTAGCTTCTTGGCAGAGAAAAGCAGGAATGGTGCTCCCGATCACACACAAAACACTTAATGTCATATAGATGCATTTAGCATGTGACTTGGATGATTGTTTTATTATTGGTAATTTTAAATGGTTATTGTTTTTATATTCATATATGCAATTAAAAGAATGGAAGAATCAATTCTAGTTTAATTAAATAATTATATATGCAATTAAACGTTAATTTGTATTATTTAAAGTAATCAACTGGATAGCAATTTATGTCAATTTCCTTGCTTACATTTCCATATTTGATTGCAAATATAAAAGTGTATTCCAATATTTGTTTTTCCCGAAAAATGCTAACTAGTAATTAAATAGGATTAATTATTAAATTAAAAATAAAAGTTGTGCAAGAAGTAAATTTTATTTAATTCTTTATATTCAAGATAAGGTTTTCAGGGAAAGGAGGAGAGATCTTTAAAAATGAGAAATGAGGTAACAGGAACACAACCGTTTTTTACAATCTTCTTGTTGCTCTGCAAAAATGGGAAAAATGGGTGCAAGAAAAAGGGGTTTTCTTTCTCTGTAGCATTGTAAAATAAGCTTTTTGGAAATTGGAAAGAAGATACAGGCAGAACCAAGGAGCAAAGAAAATTCTACTGTTGGGGGTTTCAGCAATCAAATTCAGGGGAAAGCAAACTCCAGGTTTTTAATCTATTCCAATGCATTTAAATTTTGATTATAAGCTTGGAAGAATTCACTGTGAAAGATTAAAAAGAATCTCTTAAAAATTGTTTGTTCTTGTTCACTGGAAATTGGGTGCTTGCTGTATGAATTTCATGGTTTCAACTGTGCAATCTGTTCTTTTCTCTCTTCTTGTTGTATAAAATTTTATATATTTATATATTTACAAATATATAAAATTTTATACTTGATTGTATTCCCAACTTCTGCAAAATTTTGAGATTGGAAATGAATTCCAGATTATGTGAATGAAATAAATATATATATCCTCATATTTATATACACATATATTTAATTATGTATATATGTATATATATATATATACAAATAATATTATTGCTGATATTTCTTATTGAAATTCTGAATTGAATCGTAACCAATGAATAGATGTTAAGTTTTTTTTTATTTTAGAGAATGTTAGAAAGGAGGGGAGGCTGCTCCACAGCCCGCGCCCCCCATAAGGGACGCTGCGCTGTGGAGGCAGTGTCCCCCATGGGGGGCCGCGGCTGCATAAGCCAGTCCCCACCCCTTCACCAAACATTGGCTTGCATGGTAAATAAAACTTGGCCACTACGGAAACGTTATGCGCATTGAAATTTTAATTCGACTTATATATATATATTTTTCTGTTGTGTATATTTTAATCTGTGGTAAATAAAATTTGTATTTTGTACAGCCGTAAGTGGTAGGATGCACAACAATAAACTGATTTTATATATATATATATATATATATATATATTAAATCCATAATTTATCTTTTAACAAAACACATGTAAATATATATATACCTCTGTAAATAGATATATATATGTACATTTTATGCACTTTTGTTGTAGGATTGTATGATATGTTGGCTGCAAATGCATTATTTTCAGTTAGATATAATGAAATTCTTGTGAACACATACATTGTTTTTATTTATATAGATATATATTTAGATATATATACATATATATATGCCCATTTGTAATAAGTATATAAACACCCCGATTCTGAGGTAGAGTAGTGTAGGTTTGATGCTGTTCTGAATATGTAACATTGGCTGAATGATATAAGTTTCTATTTTATTCTCTTTTTGTATAAATATATTCTTTCAATACAAAGATTGCAATTACTTTATGAATAAAAGCAAGAATATTCTATGACAAGAATGGATGGTTAAAATCAGATTAGAACGATCAAACTTTCTATTTAGAAATGGTATATCTTTTATCCATTTGTTATCTCAAATTTGGAGTAGCTACGTTACTATTTATTCACCTCTTTAAGTGCTTATACTTCTACTTGACTGAAACCCTTTTGGTGTTGTGAACTTGTTATCGTTAAACCACCAAAGTTTGAAATGATTTGTGATGTTTTGAAAACAAATGGAAGTCAAGCATTTGAATTTAATTACTGGCACTGAAATCAGGATAGATTGAATAGAGAAAAACAATGTAAACAAAATTTGATATGGAAAATCTTCTTGCTAGAAAACCTATCATGAATTTAGACTATATCATGAGTTTTCTTAACAAATGCATAAAACCGTAATATTTCAACTGTATGTAACACATGAGAAAGTATGCTTTATTTATTTATTTTATGAGAAACTTTCGGGATAGGATGCCGAATGTGGGTACACAAAGACAGTAGTTTATCCTTTTCATAAACTACCGTTTATTTTTTTCTTTATGCTTGGCCAAGCAATGTACCATTGAAATAGATGGATTAAAAGCCTATAATTTTATGTTATTATGTCTCTGTCACATCCTGCTTGCAAGAAATATGTTTTTCTAGTTTAGGAATGCATATAGGCAAACAGGCATGCATCGAGAATTCCCTCTTGCTTTATTATTCCAGGTTGTTTGGCTCCTCGTGCAGGGTCGGGGATTTCTTCAATTAGGAAGAAACCCGAGGAAGTCATGTACTTCGTGGTTGGGCGGAAAAGGCACCTTAACCACGCTCTTGGCCTCAGCGCAAGAAGATCGGTGGTGTCAAGGCGGATGAGGTTCAGAGGTTCTGTTACTATGGATTTACTTCATATATTATTTTTGTATGGCTTGAAAGCCAATTTGTAAATTGTAACTCTATTTCAAGAATGTAATTAATGATGTATCATTGAAATAGATGATTTGTAACACCCATTTTTTGTGTATGTAATTGGAAAAATTGCAATCCATTTAATTTAATTGCTTTGAGCTCATATGGATATTATTTATACACATGTATCTCATTTACTTTATTTTTTGATGTTCAATGAACATGGATGTACTCAATTAGGAATGTGTGGAATTTTCATGCTTTACATTTTTAGATAATCCACTTCTTGAGTTTGATATAGAGATATTTTATGATAACCCACTATTTGAAATGGAGCTCTAGGATAACCTTGTTGAGAGGCATGCATAGGAGCTTCACCAGATAGTAATGATAGTTTTGAGCTTGCTGAAATTTTCAAACCAATAGTTAAAGTAAGCCATTTGATTTCTTTTGAATTATAATTCAAGACGTAAAAGCAATGATGTTTGTAGATGTTTGAAATCATTACAGCCCTTCCAAGCTACACACATTTATTGTCAAAAGGAGGGTGAAAGAATCCAAAAATGTTTGCACATAAGAAAATAGAACCTAGATATTTCATTGGAAGATCTTCATTCAAGAATAAAGAGCTGTCCTCCATTTAGGGATTGTAGTTTGTTAGATAGGACAACAACAGTTTTCTCTTTTTGTATTGATTTTGATTCAGTCTCATCTCTCAACATTGGTATTCTAAGGAGCTGAATCTACATGGGTCTGATAGTATATTTTGGAGAAGATTGCTTGACAGATTTATAGCTTCTTGTTGTACCAAATTGGTGCAACAAAAGTATGGTGAAGAGTTCTTTAGATTGATTTGGAATCTTGGTATTTGCAAATGATTTTTCTTGGGAAGATTTGGAGAATTGAGTTCACATTGCTTGAGGACAAGCAAATTTGGGAAGGGCGGATTTGTAATGTCAATTTTTTCGATCTATTCCAACATTTTTTGGAAACTCCAACTTTCTTGGAAAGTGCCACATTTGTTGGAAGGGTATTTTGACAATGGCAGAGAGTTCTTGGAGCCAAGATGAGTACAACGGTACTGTTGATGTGTGTTTTATGACAACACCAACACAGAATAAAATGTCCAACGGTCACTCTATTCTCTCTTGATCAAAGTGTTCCACATGCTAAGATTGCGTGAGAGTTCATGTGTTCAACTCCAAGGTTCCTTTTATCGCGAATAGACTCAGTTGGTTGATGTGAATATGTTGGGTATTCCAAGGGGACTTACGTAATTGTTCAACTTCGTGAAGCAGATGAAAGGTTTTGACTATGATGCTCTGATATCTAAACTAACCGGAAAATGTTGAATTTAAAGGGAATGGGGATAGGAATTCTACAATCTACTTCTAAAGGGTGGAATGTAGGGATCAACTTAAACAATCTTCAAACCAAACTCCATTTTGCCTCCCTTCGGACAACTTCCACAAAGTCGGTGCAATCTTCAAAGGATGAGAAAAGTGTTCAAATCATGACGCAACATGTTCATACCATCACAACGATGCATATGGACATATGAGCCACAATCGAAGTTAAGTGCTATTACTTCTGTTGACCACACAAGGCAAACTTACCGTCAGCAAGCCTGCTAGTGGTATGGACGAGAGAAGACTTGCTCAAATTAAATGCCACATTTCACAGCTAACAACTACTTGCATGAAATAAAAGTCTATTTTACTCTATCTACTCTGAATTGGAAAGATGAAATGGCCTTGCTAGCTACTCATAACCAAGAAGAAATCACCAAGCAATGAAACTCTTTGTATTATGAAAAGTGTTCACAACAACCGCTTACAAAACTTTCAAAGGAAAGTTTTCTTCCCTCCTCAATCTAAGCTAACTTCTAAGCTAAATACTATATGCCTCCTACTCTTTAGCTCAACTTTATCTCTAATCCAATTCTAACTCTAATAGATTACAAATGAGGGGGGATGCCCCTTTTATAGCTAGCCCATTTCAGTGGACGGCTCAGATTCAATTACAATAAAGGGCTCAGATTGAGCCACCTATGCCCTAATTAGGGTTTCTGCCCTAAAAACCGCCACAGAGAGGAGTGGGGCAATAAATGCACAGAATATTCTCCACTCCCCTGCAACAACCATAATGAGCAATTAATGCCCATCATCATCCTCCAAAAGATCCTCATCTAGCAAAGCATTCCCATTGTCCTGTTCTCTAACTGCAAACTCGATCAACCGGGCCAATACCGCCTCAACCTCCTGAACTGAAATTGGTGGAATATGGTTGAGCTGAAATTCCAAGACTGCTACCGTTTGTCCGTGCCAAGTGTAAGACTTACTCCATGCCACCAAGGCGTCCTGGGTATTCTGAATTATACTAGAGAAAGTGGAGACATTCTCAAAGTCATCCTGGACAAGCGACCTCGCAGCTGAGAAGAATGGAGCCAATTTGTTTCTCAAGCTATCAACAGTTATTTCCTCTGGAGCCAGCCCCCTAGCAAATATGGCCTCCAGTGTATTAAGGACTCCCTCCAAGATGTTGCCCATTGCCTTCCTGGTTTTGGCCGAATCTGCCCTTCCTGCATCATGAAACCCACGACCCGTGACCACCGAGGAGTACCAACTGGTGAAATCATACTTGTCACCCTCCTGAATTACACCTCCATCCACCAAAGTCTGTAGAGGTATATGCATCAAAGCCCCTAGACAAAGAACAATCTTCGTCTGATAGATGCGGGTATCGCCTCAGGCTTGATCCACCATATCCATGCGCGCCAAAATATTTGAGGCCTGCTGATAAGCATCGGCGAGGTCCTCCATGAATTTCTCTGTCTCAGCTCGAACATGGCTAACCCATTTGTCCGCCTCCGTTTCCATTTTCTTTAAGTCCTCTAAGCCAATAACCGATTCCCTCAGAAGCTCTAGTGGGAGTTCTACTGCTGGGTTTGCCTACTCACCTGGACATGCTAGACTCTACACATATCCGATCAAGGTCTTATCCTCCTTCTTTAACTTCTTATATTTCCCCTCCGTGCGGAGCAACTGGTCTCTTAGTGCCTGATAGGAGTTATCAAACTCCTCAACAATTTGGGCTCCCGTAGGACGACCCAACTCTATAGTGGTGATCACATAATTCTCAGGCCTCTCCTCGGCTCGATCACATTCCTCCCTTGGGACAGCAACCTGAAGTGTGCGAGAGCTCGACTCATCAGTTGAGATCTTTGAAAACTTCCTGGCTCTCTTCTTCTCCAGTGGCACACTAATCCTTCTGAGGAACTCCTCCATCTCAATAGTTGGATTTGTATCATCCTCAGGGTCTCTTCTCATTCTATCCGTAAGCCAATTCGGCACTGTCTACTGTGGATTGCAAGTGACAAGGGGTTGCTCCTTTGTTGCCTCCACCTCGTATACTTCCTCTCTTCTTACACTGTTCTGCTTAGGCTCATTAGCCTCTACGAGCTGAGTGTCTCCGAACCCCTAGGTCCCTTGCTCTGTGTTTTCTTCCTCTTCCAATGCCGTGTCCAACATCTGTTGGAAACAGGTATCGGCCACTGTTTCCTCCTCTTCTTCCTGTTGGCCGCCCCTGGATGCACTCACACTTATACTATCTGACTCTTGGACGTTGGGTTGATCAACCTCCTCAAATTCTCGCTCTTCATTCAATCTTGCCCTTTGATCAGCAAACATCGAAATTTCCCTCAAACTCGAGGATTGAGTTTGCGACTGTGCGGGTGATGCTTGCTCCATCCTCAAAGGTATTGGTTGGGTCAGCACCTCATCTTGTGCCTCTGGTGCTTGAGCAACTTGTTTTCCCCTTCTTGCCGATAGCGGCCGTTGATCACCCATCAAGTTATAAGTAAGGGTGACTACTCTGCTTTTGAGTCTACCCACATGTCTATCGACCCAAGCCCTCGTGAAAGTCATCATTGGAATAGAGAGCATGTCCAAGTCCATGATTTCTGGCTCGGACCAATCAGGTGGTGGGACCGGAGTATTCCTGACTGACTCATAGTCAGGCTGTATGACATTTACATCTTCTTCCACCTGGTCGGGAACTGGAATGACTTCACACTCCCTGATTAACTTGAGAGGGAGTCTAGTGAACATCCTTCTCCTTATTTCAGCCTCATCAACAGCATTTGCCCAAAAATCTTCTATGTGAGCCTTGTGCCTGTACTCAACATTCTGCACCACTCCAATGTTTTTGTAAGGATCGAAATCATGCCTGTCTGTGTGATATGAGAGATGAAAAAATTGTAGCTCATCCTCTACCTCTTGAGCTGCCTGCAAGGAGGGGCACACCTCAGTGGAATTCCCTATGGCGATAGGAAAATCCAGTCCCTTCTTCCTCTTCTTCTTCTGGATTTTATTGTAGGCAATGAGTTGCCTAGATACTTCTAGCATTACTATGTGGTCAGTGGGGTACCTTGGCAACCGATATGGATATGCGGTGAACCCTTGCAGCCTAATGTATGTGAACTTCGAAAATTGGATGAGCCAATATCCATATTCCTCGATCAATTCCTGCGCTTCTTTTGAGATTCTCTGCTACGTTCTCCGCTGAAGGGTCCTTGCAATATGCATTGTGAATGCATCATCTGCCCGCTTATAGCTAGCAGGGTTAGTCAAATGTAACTGTGTGCAGGCCTCATGGATTTTGAACTAGTCAGGGGCACAGCCAATTGGCTCTTTGTACGTGATCCCTCGGTACTTGGTCATCCTTGCCAGCATATATATCACGTACGAGCTCATATAAAAAGTCTTCGTCCTCCTCAGGCTCCTGAACTGTTCATCAATGTTGTCGCTAATCATCCTAGCCCAGTCAACACACTCCTTCCCTTCCAAGATGATCTCGATGAAGTAGAACATCCAAAGCTCGAAGATGTAGGCCTGCGCACTCCCATTTATTCGACTAAGCATCAATATCAAGTCACAGTACTCTTGTTTCACCTCTCCGGCAATTATCTGTTTTGGGAGTTTAGTGTAGGGTGGCTTTGGCTTCTACATCCAGACTCTGTTGATGGCCGCAGCAACCCTCTCGAAGGAGTACATTTTATCTGCCCTCTCCTTTGATCTGTACAACATCTTCTCGGAAGAAGGAATCCCAAATGCCTCTCCGATAGCATCTGGCGTGAAGTTGGCAAACATTTTGCCATCTGGAGAGACAATCGTTCTACGTTCCGACTTGTAGCAGTTTGCACATTCCATGATTAACTCTGGACACTGTATTGCTGGTGGAAAACCAGCAGCCGTGTACATTCCACTTTTCATTATGTTGTGTGCCGTGACTGACGGTTGATGACCTCCCAATCCATACATCCTTGATTTGAGTGCACCCAAATTAAATGAACCAAGGTTGGTGTCATTTAATCCTGCCAACTTTGAAGTAATTGCCGACTTTGGAAGAAATGGCTTGGCGAGCCTTTTGATCATTGCCTATAGGGACGAGCTAGCCTTGCCTGCTTCAGTATTTGTAACTCTGCCTGCAGCTTTGCTTGTTCTTGCGACATCCTTTGCTCCAGCCATCTGCAAAAATAAAATAGAATAATAAGTTAGACTACAGATTTTTAATAAAATAAAATAACTCCCGAGATGGCTATGAATACGGAGTTAGCTTTGAAAATGAAATTCCTTAGCATAAATTTCTAACTCCAAACCTCAAACTGTATAAAGACTCTAAGCTTAGAGAAAAACTCTCAACAACTGCATTTCCAGCTGGTGAAAAAAAAAATCACAGCCAACCAATGACTTTCAGCAAGTAGCTAATTTTTCCAGCACAAATAATTCGAACTTTCGACTTCACTTTGTCAACTTCAGTAGTTAGAAGAATAAAAGCCACCAGCAATTGCAAGAACTCAACTCCCTTTTAACTCCCAACAATTAATTTCTTCAGCACTTCGACTTTCAGCAACTTGAAAATGAAGATCTCTAGGAAAATAGGAAATCTTCTACAACTTCGAAAATCTGCAGCAACTTCAACAATTTGGAAATAAAATCTCAGCTCTCCAGTATGGCACTTCGAAATTTGCAGCAACTCGACTCTCAACACCAAGAAGAAATAAATTCTCCAGCACAAATAACTTCGAAATTTGTAGCAACACACTCTCAAATCTTCGAAAAACTCTCAGCAACTTGAGAATTAAATTCTCCAGCAACTTCGTACTTAGAAAATAAAAACTCAAGCTCATTTTCAGCAACCTCGAAAAAGATTTCAATCTCTCACAAATTTCTTCACTTCAGCAACTCCAAGCACTTCGAAATGTGTGAAGAAATGAGAGAAATGAGGTTGTTTAAATAACTCTTCATGAAGAATCCTGCCAAGTAGTGCTGGAGCTAATTTTAGCACCTTCATCAATTCACCACTCTCTTCACTCGGCATCTTCTAATTCAGGCGCAGTAGTGGGCTAGTCGTCGGCCAGTCATTATGGCAGTTGCCATTAATGAAGATTCTTTCCTTGCAAAATTCGAATTTTTCCTCTAGTCTGCCAGTTTAACTCTCAATAATTTAAACAACTCGCGAGAGAGTCACTTGGCTTGATTGAAAATTTCATTTTAAAATTCTCGCAGTGTTTAATTAAATTCAACTCGAAAAATTCATGGGAGTTGTAAATTTATTTCCAACCTGTTAAAATGTCTGTCATTTAAATCTTCAACTTCATGAATTTTGCCTTAGACATTTTAAATCTTCTCTTTAAAAAATAATCAACTCCGTTGATTTAAAATCACTTGCTTGCTCAAAATAATCCATCCTCTGAGATTTAATTTCCGTTAGGAAAATAATCTAGGCAACATAATTTTTCTCTGAAAATATTAAAATCTCCACTAGGAAAATAATTTTAAATTTCACTCAACCCATGGGTGTATTTTAAACGGGTTCATTTAATTTTCCACTTGACATGGAAAAATACTCATCAATGTTCATTCTCCCCTTTAAAAATATTTCATCACTTAGCCCACCTCATTTGAATGCCTTTGGAAAATTTAAAATTCATCTATATCAAGGGCGCATTTTTCCTTAGTGAAAAAAAGTTTCACTTAGAAAATATTTCTAACATTTTCTTCCTAGCGTATTTCCCCTAGTGAGATATTTGCCTCCATGCCTTAGGAATAAAATTTAAATCACTCTTATCTTGGGCGCAAATTAGAGGTCTTACTTCCATTTTTTTGCCTTAGGCGTTTTGAGTCAATTCCTTGGGCGCATATTGGGTAGACAACTTTTATCTAGGGGCGCATTTGAGAGGGTGAACTTTCACTCTCCATACTTGAGCCTTTTTTTTCTTGCTGGAGGTGGGGCGCATTTCACATGAGCTGCTTCTATTTGGGGCGCATTTCATAGGGTGAACTTTCACTTTCCACGCCTTAGACAATTTAAGTCTTCCAATTAGCTTAGGCGCATCTAGCCCCTTCAACTTTTATTCTCAATGCCTTAGGCGTTTAAGCCTTCTCCAACTAGCCTGGGCGCAAATGAGGTGTGCTACTTCCATTTTTGCCTTAGACGTTTTTTACTTTTTCTCCTTCTTGAGGGCGCATTTGCTAGGCCAAGCTTTCATTTGAGGGCGCATTTCATAGGGTGAACTTTCATTCTTCATCATGGGCGCATTTAGCATGGGCAACTTTGATTTTTAACTTAGGCGTTTTCCACCCTCTTTAACCCATGGGCGCATTTACATGTAGGCGCTCTCACTTGAGGGTGCATATGGAGGTAGCCTCTTTCAATTTCATACTTAGAAGAATTCCACTCCTTACTTACCTTGGGCGCAAATTAGAGGGCTTTCTTTTATTTTCACCATAGGCGCATTTCATAGCCTCAACTTTCATTTCCCATGCCTTAGAATAATTTTGAAGGCACTTCCTCAAGGTGGGCGCATTTCACATAGTGAGGTTTCATGTGAGGACGCAAATAGGGGTGGCTACTTTTGTTTCATGTCTTAGAAACATTTCACTTAACCACTCCTTCCCTTGGCGCATTTTGACATGCTTACTTTCATTTAAAGTGGGCGCCTTTTAGAGGTGTAGCTTCCATTTTGATACTTAGAATATTTTGGAGTCTGATTAAAGTGGGTGCATTTCACTAGGGGAACTTCCATTTTTCCCTTAGAAAATTTCCAAGTGATCACCTCTAATGTGGGCGCAAATTGACCCATGGGCTTTCATTTTAACACTTAGAGAATTTTAACTTCATCACTCCTCTTCTTGGGCGCATTTTACCTCTGAAGCTTTCATTTCAATGACTTAGAAAATTTTCATGCCCCTGTCTGCTTTCCACCTTCACATTCTATTTTTAGTAAGCCCCTTGATTTTCGACTTCCACAGCTCCGTTTGTCATGAAATTTTCACCATGTGATCCCCATAGTCTGATGAACTTGTTTTTGCCTGGCTCCTACCCTGTCCTGCTATTTATAGCTACCTGCTATTTATAGTAAGTTCCAAAGTTGCCTGACTTATGTAGCTCCGTTTGACTTGAAACTTGCTACAACTGATCCTGATAACTTGAGTGCCCCGTTCATACCTACCTCGGGTGTAGACCTGCTATTTATAGCCCTGAGATGACTTACTAAAAATAGTAAGTTCTCCGATTTCGCTCAAATTTTGCCAGTAAGTTGCTTGGATGATGCTAATATCGGTGGGTTACTTCATTCTGACAATTTATGAGTCTCACCCCCTATAAAAGTGGAAACCCTAATTTTGACTTGCATGTACCCTGAACGGTCTCCGTTTGACTTTGTTTCTACTGCATGTCATTCTGCTTGCTGAACTGGAGTGTCGGGCGGCTACCTGAGTGTACCTGCTAAAAATAGAAACGTCCTGAAAAGTGACCAATCCACTACCGGATGATTTTGCATGTTACATCGCCTGTGGGATCTCAAAAAACCCAGAAAACTGGTTTGCATGCATGCACTGGCTAAAAATAGTAAGTCCTTGAAACTTGATCTTCTCTGCTTGCATGTCACACTGTTGCGAAGCTCTCGAAAAACCCAGAAGGAATATTCGGACATGCGTTGAAAAACTCTGTATGCAAACCCTAAAAATAGCCTTCGAAGGCTAAACTCTGAAAGTGATCGTCTCAGTTTGCATGTTACATCGTTGCGAAGGTCTTGAAAAACCCAGAAGGAATATCTGGACATGCATTTGAAAAGCACATGTGAAGATCCTGAAAATGGCTCCTGAAGCCTGAACTGCTAAAAATAGCAAGTTGTCCAAATTTGTTCAAATTTCCCGTGTAGGCGCTTTGAAGCTGCCTGAATGTGCTGAAGCCGACAAAATTGCAAAATCCTGATGAAATGGTCCCAGATTGAGTACTTACTATAAATAGTAAGTTGTCAGAATTCAATAAAAATTCAGTGAGACTCTGCTGGAAGCCACGTGATTGCACTACTATGCTCAGATTCCGATTTGATAACTTGGTTTGACCTTTAAAAAAGCCTGGATGATAGGAAACCCTAATTTCACAGACTTGAACAATATTTCTACCTAGATCAAACGGTGGGACGTCCCCGAAAGGACAGAAGACCAGAGAGAGAGCGAACCAAAGCCAAAAGACCAGAATGGAGCAAAAATTAGGGGGTCCCCATCTTGGATGGGGTGATGTGTGAAAAGGTCACAACAAGTACTTTCTGTGTGTGGGTCTCTGACATTTTGGGAACACTCCACACTTTTTGAAGAAGTTTATCATCGTGGGAGAATGCCAATCTTCATATAGGCTAATATTCTATGCACTTAAGGTATCGGCGTTGTGGTCGAGCTTTATTTGGGCTTAATGATTTTTATAACTTGGATGGTTAAGTGAAAAATAATTAAATTATTAAATGGTTAAATATATAAACTATTGAAAAGTGGAAAATTAAAGATAACTTATATTTAATTATTTAAAAAAGTAATTAATTGAGTTTGGGGGAAAAAGGTGAATATTTAATTAAAAGTAATTTTAATTACTTTTAGGGTTAAACAATTGTTAGAAAAAAAAGCATTCATTGTATTCATTATCAATTTCCATAAACCCTCATTTTATAGACTTCTGAGTTTTGATGCAATTTCTATCCTGATGACGAAAACCCTCGTGGTTTATTTATGAGTTGGGAGACGAAAACCTTTTGGTTCTCATTGTTGGCTTCATACAATAGTCAAATTTGTGCTTACAGGCATAGTTGAAAAACTCGCCAATTGCAAGTACTCGGCAAGCCCAGAAAAATCAGTTTGGAAAAAACTCGGAAAAAACCTCGGCAACATAAATGAAGTGAAATGACCATTTTAGCGGCCGCGTGACTTTTTACCTGATTGCACGAGTTCTTTTGCAAAAACTCGCGAGTTTTTTTCTACGAGTAAATACTGGAAAATCTTGTTTTGTAAAAAAACTCGCAAGTTTTTGGCGAGTCTTTCATCTATGCTTACAAGGAATAATAGGTTATTATAGGTTCTAGGCTTCTAGCAAATCTGAAAATACAAAAAAAATTATATTTTCTATATTTTTGCAGGCATCAGTATTACTTGAATAATACATAAATCTTCATTTGAGATTAAATAATTGGTACCAGCTGTATAGCTTTGACCAAGCCAAACCCCAAAGGAAAACTGTACTATGCACTTGAGGAAAACAATTTAATATGGGTTCTTTGCTGCAAAAGAATCATTGATGCTAAGGTTTAAAGGAGGCTGTGGGACCCTCCAACACCAGTCGCACCCTATAGAATTCATTCAAAATTTTAAAAGAGAAGAATTCCAGCGAACAAAAAGGTATGGCATCGTAAAGTGGGAGTTGAAGCATAGAGGGAGGTCAGCAATTGAGTCTGTGGGTCCTTTTGACTAGGTCGATGCTAGCCAAAAGGTGACCTGGAGATCAGAAGTCAGCAAACATTGTTGTGTAATGGGTTGTGGGACCCCCTAGTTTCCCAGCCACTCTTTTTACATTTTTTGCAACCTAAGTCTTAAGGAGATCTTTCAAAAGGACATGCAACTGTTGGAAAACGTGACCGCAGCAATTTAAAAAGGATATTGGAAATATGGAAGCATTCTTTAGCAGCTAGTAACATTCAATAGGATCAGATTCAGTGATCCACATATACCAAGTTTCTCTTATGTTATTTGAATTTTAGCGAATAATAATGTGTTGCAATAACATTTTATAAATATTTATTTCACCATTATTGGCATCACTTTGGCTGCAATAACAAATTCCATCAGTATTTATGTAATGTCCCCTTCCTAGGCAGTTCAGGTGTTTGAGGGGTTAGCCTATCATTTTGACCTCGTAGGCTGACAGATGTGTTTAGAGGGTTGCTCTTGCAGTTATCCAGAGTTTTGGGACATTACTCCATCAGTTGATTCAGGATTGGGCCTTTGCAGAGGCTTACAAAGTGATATTCAGGCACTTACTATTTATAGTAAGTCAGGCCAACGGGGGTTACTATTTCTGGCAGGGCACCTGGCTCAGTTGGCTATCTCAGTTTCGACCCAGTTTGACAGTTATCGAGCAAATGGAGAATAAGGGAGCATTTAATAATAATTAAATAATTATTATTATGACTTCATATTATAAAGTCACTTTAAGCGAAATATTAAAGTTATTAATTATTTAAATGGCTTATTATAAAGTATTTTAATGACTTTATAATAAATGAGAAGAAATGATTATTAAATGAGTATTTATTACTCATTTAAATCAATGTCATTTATTAATTAAAAGTGCCTAAGTCAAGAGAGGCGAATTTAAGATTATTAAATGCCATTTAATTGTTTTTTTGAGGGTCGAGCTTATTGAAGAGAGTATTTATTTCACAAAGGGCAAATAGAACTCATTATGATTGATTATTCTAATTTGTCTTTTCTTCTCAGAGAACTTTGGAGTTTGTTAAACAAGGGTTTCTACAAATTTCAGTCATTCAAGGCTTTGGAGAACGATACCTCTTCTTAGTCTAGCTTTCTGAAGTTGTGAAAGATCAGCTTAAGATTGCTCATCTAGTTGGCTTCATATAGAAGTCAAATCTGTGCTTATTGGAGAAGAATCATCAAGGGTTTGAAGAGCAGATTTTAGTTTGTTGAAAGAACCATCATTGTAGAAGAAAAATAAGAAGTTATTGATCTGCTGCTACAATGATGTGAATAGTACCTGTGCTACAGTGACGTGAATAGTACCCGCACTACAGTGATTTATCTTTCTGAGTTGTGTTTTTCTTCAAGGGTTTGAGTTGATTCCATCACCATTGTAGGCGCTCTAGTCAAGGGAGACTTTGGCATCATTTTCCAAGGTGGAGAACTCACAAAGAAGGCTGGTCGACTTCATTATCAGATATATATGTTTGCTGCAATATAAAAACCAGGTTTCTCATAATAGTTATTTGGCTGTTTTTTTGTATGCATGTTATGATCTTGGTAATGTAAACATCTATCATTAAAAAGGAAGATATTCGCAGCTCCTATAGGCATAGTTTGCTTCTATGTCATTTTATTTCATTGCATTTCCATTGCCTGGGATTATTATTTATAAGAAAAAACAAAAAAAATCATATATTGCAAAACAAAACACTCAAACTCAGCAAAACATCAAACAAATTGCAAAGTTTAGGGTTGAGAGACACCAGGTCTCTTACAGTGGTATCAGAGCACAGTTTTCCTGCCATCTTGTGCTTTTAGATGTTAATTCATGAGTAGAGATATTATTTTTTACACTAAGGGTAGAGGAACAGGGAATGAAGTTTGGACAAGTCCCCCAATTCCGAAAGGAGAAACAGTTTCAAGGATTTTGGGTATTTACAGATTTGATTCTGGCAGTAGTGAGAACAGTATCACCACACTCAGGGTAGACAAAGAGATTCCTGGAGAAACACCTAGAGATTCAAGAAAGAAGCATGCTAGAGGAGTGAGTCCTGAAACAAAATTTAGACGAAGGCATGACAACATGATGGATATGATGTCTCTTCTTATTGGTAAGATGGACCAGATCATTCCACAATAGCGTATTATTCAGATAGGACAGTCTAGTGGAACTGCAGGAGTAGATCAGCCACAGGTGACAGTTCAACAGCGGTCATCCTTCAGTACTCCTGATCGTACATTTAGTATTCCTGAGCGTAGGCCCAGTCAGCCTACTTTTATTTCCAAGGAGGTCCCTCCAGTCTAGCAGACTGAGCAGCAGGAGCCTCAACCAGAGGTTCAAATACCCCATGGTTTGACAGCACCAGATGTGACCAAACACTTCACTGAGTACTCACCACTATCTCCTGAGATTAGGCAGGCCTTGACTTTTCACGAGTTTCTTGATGCTAAGAAACCCAGAGGTGGAGGTAGGTTTGAACACAGGACCCCACAGCAACAGCCACAGTAGCAGCAGGTGAATAGAGATCTTCAACATGCAGTTAGCAAAATCACCTTGCCTTATTTTGATGGATCGGATAAGAATTCAGCGACGTCTTGTGTTCGGAAATTAAATAATTATTTATCCTTGAGACCCATTCAGGAGGACGAAGCCATCATGATAATTTGCAACCTTGCCTCTTGATGGGTTGGCGCATGACTGGTGGCATCACAACATCTATACACTTGGCCACCACCAGGTTACCACTTATCAGGAGTTCACCCACAAGCTCATAGAGCGTTTTCACAAAAGGGATCCAGAACTTTATTTCAAAGAGCTAGCTCAGCTCAAGTAGTCAAGCAGTTTGGATGCATACATTGGTGAATTCAGAAAATAGCAGTTATGTTGACAGGCATATCAGAGAAGAGACTTGTCATTCTATTCATTGAAGGATTGTACGAGCCTATGAGAGGTTGGGTCAAAGCATTTGATCCCCCTACACTACAGGAGGCGATGTGGAAGGCACGCAGCATGGAACTTGCAGCACCTCGCAGCAAATTTAATTCAGGTTCATCATCATATTCGAAACCTAACCGGTCATTTGACAGGAAGAGGGACCCAGCTGACCCAAAGAGAAGGAATGCACCACCTTTTGATAGGGAAACCTTGAATGATTTACGTAAGAAAAAACTGTGTTTTGGTGCAAGGCACCTTATGATGAAAAACATGTATGTCATCTTCGTCCTAAAGCAAAAAGTAACCAGATGGAGTGGTTTTATGAAGGGGAAGAGCAATCTGATCTGTCAAACCAGCAAGCTGATTCAGAGCAATCAGATGATGATAAATCAGAAAATAACAGTGGGAGTGATGGTGGAAAGAAACTACAAGAGGCACACTTGACTAGTCTTCAGAGAGATGGTTCCTTTAGGCTACGTGGGCTCCTAGCTGGTCAGAAAGTCATAACTCTTCTTGATACAGGTGCAACACATAGCTTTATAGATGCACGTTTAGTTGAGAGGCATGGCATACAGACAGAGGAGTTTGAGGGTATCCAAGTTAAGGTAGCTGACAGGTACACCCTTAAATGTGACAAAAAAATATCAGACCTCCCCATGCGGCTTAATAATTATGAATTCAAAGCTGAGTTTTATGTTGTCAACATGGGGGATACTGATGTAGTACTTGGCATGGCATGGCTTCATAATTTGGGTGAGTTCACACTTAATCTTCGAGACATGGAAATGAAGTTTAAGGTCAATGGGAAGCCACATGTGATAAAAGCTATCAGGGAAAGCAACTTGAGAGTTGTATCTTTCAGATGGATGGAGAGGCTCATTCATCATGATATGGTAGAGTGGGTTGCTGAATGTATGTTGATGCCAGCACAACAAGAGCAACAAAAGCATGAGTATCATCCTGACATTCAGGAACTGAGAATTAAACACTCTAAAGTGTTTAATGATATTCCACCGGGTAGACCACCGGACAGCGGGATTTAGCATATCATCGAGTTGGAGAAGGGAGCAAAGCCCATTATGATCACCCCTTATAGACATCCGAAACGGCTTAAAGATGAAATAGAGAAAACAATCAGTGAGTTGTTAGCTACGGGGCATGTCAGGCCTAGCAAGTCACCTTTCGCTTCATCGGTTGTATTGTTGAAGAAGAAGGATGGGTCACTCAGAATGTGTATAGATTACCGTCAGCTAAACAAGAGAACAATAAAAAACAGGTATCCTATACCCCGCATAGATGAGTTGATTGATGAGTTGCACGGAGCATGCTACTTCACTAAAATTGACTTAAGATCCGGGTACCATCAGATTCGGATGAGAGAGCAGGATATAGAGAAGACTGCTTTCCATTGCCATTGTGGACATTTCGAGTTCTTGGTTATGCCGTTCGGTTTAACCAATGCCCCTGCTACCTTTCAAGCCACAATGAACAAGGTTTTCAGTTCTCAGTTACGGAGATATGTGTTGGTCTTCTTCGATGACATCCTGGTGTACAGTCGGTCATGGGAGGAGCATTTAGCTCACTTGGATACAATTTTGGGTATTTTGGCTAGGGAGTCCTTATACGCCAAGGAGTCCAAGTGTGAGCTAGGTATGGCTGAATTGTTGTATCTTGGGCATATCATCAGTGCCAAGGGAGTCAGTATGGACCCTGAGAAGGTCTGAGCCATAGTAAAATGGCCAGTACCAGAGAACCTGGCCTTACTGAGAGGATTCATTGGGTTGTGTGCTTTCTACAGGCAGTTTGTTGGTGGTTTCTCTCGTCATGCAGCACCCCTTACTGATTTGACAAAGAAGGGGGCATTTGTTTGGTCACCACAGGCTCAGGAGTGCTTTGACAAGTTTAAGGTGATTATGATTTCATGTCCAGTTTTAGCACTACCAGACTTCACAAAGTCTTTTGAGTTGTATTGTGATGCCTCTGGAGAAGGCATTGGTGTCGTGTTGATCTAGGAGAGACATCCTTTTGCTTTCGAGAGTAAGAAGCTTACAGGACCTAAGAGGGGTTACAACATTTATGACAAGAAAATGTTAGCCATCATGCATATGTTGGCTAAATTCAGGTAATACTTGGTGGGCAACAAATTCAGTGTGCGTACGGATCATAATAGCCTGAAACACTTCCTTGGACAGCGAGACTTAAACGAAAGACAGCAAAAGTGGGTTAGCAAACTACAGTCGTATGATTTTGATATCACCTTCATTAAGGGGAAACAAAATGTGGTAGCTGATGCCTTGTCTCGTAGACCCCAACTGAACGCTATGGCACAGATTTCAGAGGACTGGAGGCACTGGATTAGTGCTAAATATGCTAAGAACCCATGGGCTTCTAGCATTGTGGATGGGACAGAGCAGGATAGTAGATACACCGTTGTGAATGACTTGATCATTTACAAGGGACGGATTTTTCTGGTTCCAAATTCAGAGTTGAAGAATACAGTTTTGAAAGCCTTTCATGATTTTCCTATGGCGGGCCATCCCGGTTATTTTAAAACGTATAAGTTGGTATGGGAACGGTTTACTTGGAAAGGACTAAAGATTGATGTTCTTCAATATGTGTGAGAGTGTTATGTTTGCCAACAGAACAAACAAGAACATACATATCCTGCAGGATTGCTTCACTTCCGATACCTGATAGGAAGTGGGAATGTTTATCGATGGATTTCATCACGGGCTTGCCAAAGGCCCAAGGGAGGGATTGCATTTACGTAGTTGTTGATCGACTGGCAAAATATGCACACCTTTTTCCGATCACTACTACATTCACAGCATCGCAGACTGCAGAGCTCTTTTTCAGAGAGTTATTCAAATTACATGGTTTGCCTTGGGCAATAGTCAACGATAGAGATAGTTGATTCATGAGCAACTTTTGGCAAGAGTTGTTCAGGCTTTGTGGAACCGAACTAACACCCGATACCAGCTACCATCCACAGACAGACGGGCAGACGGAGATCGTAAATAAGTGGGTGGAAGGATATCTACGTAATTATATAGATGGACAATAGAGAGCTTGGGTGAGGTGGATATATCTCTGTGAGTATTGTTATAACTCTACTCACCACATGACCATACAAATAACGCCCTTCATGGCATTATATGGGTATGAGGCGCCCAACCTTTTGGATTTGGTGTTGAGTGACGGCAGAGTGCCTAGCGCAGGTGATATGTTGCAAGATCAGCAGGACATTATGAGGTCTCTCAGGGACAACATTCAGCGGGCACAGAATCAGCAGAAGCAATATGCTGATCAGAAAAGGGTTGAACGTTCCTTCGCAGTGGGTGACATGGTGTATCTCATGTTATAGTCTTACCGACAGTCCACTCTGCGGAAGAGTGGTGCAGAGAAGTTGAAACCTCGTTACTATGGCCCATTCAGAGTTATCCGGCGAATGGGTGAGGTTGCATATGAGCTGGACTTACCGACGGATAGCAGGGTTCACAATGTTTTTCATGTTTCTCCTCTGAAGAAGGCGTTGGGACAGCATGTGATTCCCTCTCCAGTACTTCCACCCCTTGATGACGAGGGGAAATTGATTCTAGTACCTGAGGCCATCCTTAATGTCAGAGAGAGACACTTACGGAGGCGGGTGATCAGAGAGTATCTGATTAAGTGGAGAGACTTGCCGGTTGAAAATGCTATATGGGAGTCAGAAGACATTTTACAGCATCCGGAGCTGAGATTGCTTGAGGACAAGCAATTTCAGGGAGGGCGGATTGTAATGTCCCCTTCCTAGGCAGTTCAAGTGTTTGAGGGGTTAGCCTATCATTTTGAACCTTGTAGGCTGACAGATGTGTTTAGAGGGTTGCTCTTGCAGTTATCCAGAGTTTTGGGACATTACTCCATCAGTTGATTCAGGTTTGGGCCTTTGCAGAGGCTTACAAAGTGATATTCAGGCACTTACTATTTATAGTAAGTCAGGCCAACAGGGGTTACTATTTCTGGCAGGGCATCTGGCTCAGATGGCTATCTCAGTTTCGACCCAGTTTGACAGTTATCGAGCAAATGGAGAATAAGGGAGCATTTAATAATAATTAAATGATTATTATTATGACTTTTTATTATAAAGTCACTTTAAGCGAAATATTAAAGTTATTAATTATTTAAATGGCTTATTATAAAGTATTTTAATGACTTTATAATAAATGAGAAGAAATGATTATTAAATGAGTATTTATTACTCATTTAAATGAATGTCGTTTATTAATTAAAAGTGCCTAAGTCAAGAGAGGCGAATTTAATATTATTAAATGCCATTTAATTGTTTTTTTGAGGGTCAAGCTTATTGAAGAGAGTATTTATTTCACAAAGGGCAAATAGAACTCATTATGATTGATTATTCTAATTTGTCTTTTCTTCTCGGAGAACTTTGGAGTTTGTGAAACAAGGGTTTCTGCAGATTTCAGTCATTCCAGGCTTTGGAGAACGATACCTCTTCTTACTAGCTTTCTGAAGTTGTGAAAGATCAACTTAAGATTGCTCATCTAGTTGGCTTCATATAGAAGTCAAATATGTGCTTATTGGAGATGAATCATCAAAGGTTTGAAGAGCAGATTTTAGTTTGTTGAAATAACCATCAATGCAGAAGAAAAATCAGAAGTTATTGATCTGCTGCTACAGTGACATGAATAGTACCCGCACTACAGTGATTTATCTTTCTGAGTTGTGTTTTTCTTCAAGGGTTTGAGCTGATTCCATCACCATTGTAGGCACTCTAGTCAAGGGAGGCTTTGGCGTCATTTTCCAAGGTGGAGAACTCACAAAGAAGGCTGGTCGACTTCATTATCAGATATATATGTTTGCTGCAATATAAAAACCAGGTTTCTCATAATAGTTATTTGGCTGTTTTTTTGTATGCATGTTATGATCTTGGTATTGTAAACATCTATCATTAATAAGGAAGTTATTCGCAGCTCCTATAGGCGTAGTTTGCTTCTATGTCATTTTATTTCATTGCATTTCCATTGCTTGGGATTATTATTTATAAAAAAAAACAAAAAAAATCATATATTGCAAAAACTACAAAACACTCAAACTCAGCAAAACATCAAACAAATTGCAAATTTCAGGGTTGAGAGACACCGGGTCTCTTACAATTTATAAATTTATGGCATTGGAAAAACAAAAAAAAACAGACTAGTCGAAAAAAACAAAAAAATGTTTTTTGTAGAATTGTTGGATATTCCGAAATATATATAGTGGAAGTTGTTGAAAATGTTAGAAAGGTATATTTCAATGAAGACCACTTGCACAAAGCTTTTTTTTTCTTTCCCAGTTACAATTAGTCAAAAAATATTTTAAAAAAAAAGAAAACAAATATAAAAAAAGGCACTTTTTGGCACAGGTTTTGAACAAATTTATTTGGGTTCTTGACAAATTCGCTTGGGTTTGTCTGAAACGAATCCACAGTCCAAATAATGCCTCTTGCAGGAACCCCATTATGATTGACTTGGAATCCAAATCAGGTTCAGAACGGACCTGGATCCGAGTGCATATCCTACGAATCCAGTAACATAGATTTTATGATGTCTTTGACTAGACCTTGTAGTAAGATAAACCTCATTCTCAATGCGGGCAATACTTCAGAAGATTTATGACCCTGGGCTATTCATAAACAAAACCATCTTAAATTAACTTCTTTAGTGTGCATGGTTCAATTCCAAAAATTCAAGAACAGAGTTTCAAATAGAGACCCATACCTATGTCGTATGCCAGAGTCAATACCCCAAAAACGTATATGTGCTGGAATATTCACTTGTTCTTTGACCTCCGCAGGCTGTCATTCACCATAATTTTCATTACATTATAGAAACAAACTTGGTGCAGATTATTTACTTAAACAAATTCCAAGATCATCAGATTCTTTTCCCCCACTCCATGGGACACACCTGGCACACCATAGCTAACAGTTTGTTTGATTCACCACATGCTGAAGTCATTTGATCCATTACACCACAAGGAGCTCCAACTACATGATTTTCCACCTGAGGTGCATTAACAACACTCAGAATATTTTCTTGGAAAAGCAAGAGTTTATAATCAATTTCAATAATAGAAAGGTCATAAAATATTTTGTGATTTATTCCTTGCCTTTTGACAAAGCAAGGCCAAATCCCTTGGTGATATATTTAACCCTGCAAACCAAAATTATTGTTGAGTTTTGACCAAATAAGATCTCTATACCTCTGCAGATTGAAATAAAATACTACTCTTTCTTACTAGAATTAGTCTACCTGACCAGCCTTCTCAAACTGCTTGTGTACATAACAATATTTAGCAAGAAGAAGCCAACAGCCAAACTATCCTTTAAGAGCATACAATATTATAAACCTTAATGTATAAGAAACTTCCCCCATTTGTGTTTACACATTTTAATTTTTAAAGAAACTTTCACATTGTACATCTCACTGTAGTGCGCTTAATACAGAACTTGGATTACTTTGGCATTTGATTTCAGCACTGCTATTATTGTTAATTGACTTAGCGTTTGATTAGCCTTGTCTGACACCCATAGGTAGATAGATCAGGTGAATTTTTAGACAATTTATCAACTATTTTGATATAATAACCATTAATGATGATGCACAGACATCACAGACACACTTAGATTAAAATCAGTCAGAGTGAATAACTAGAACACTTATGGATTGACCAATCCTTGTGTGTAAGCATGAAATAAGATAGGTCATTATCAGGATACTGTTTGACCAGAGTTAAGAACTTGATAAGGAAAAAATGAGCATTGACAATGACTACTAAGGTGATCAGTACAAATATATTCACCTGGTATTCTTTAATTGGAATTTTTGGGTTTCCCGGTGCAGTAAAAGCAATTTGGCATTTTTTAATATTTCTTTACTATTCATTTTCAACTTGATCTGAGATGCATCATGTTGACCAGTTTGACCAAGTGTTGGTTTCTGACTTGATCTGAAATGGACCATGATGAATTTTTCAACCAAGTGTTGATTTTCAACAAATGTTGATTTCTCAAGAAAATGACTAGAGCTACAAGCTTGCTGTTGAAAGTTCCTAGTGAAATGAAGAAGGCCCCATGACATCTATGGTACAGTTAAACTATATTAAAAAGTGCTCTATCAATTCCAACTTTAGGCACAATGTTAAAGAGTGGCTCTATGAAGTAATTCATAGCCTATTGATACCCACAGAATATACTAAAACATATGCAACAACTACTACCACCATGCATCTTAATGGACGCAACTGTACCTCATTGAGAGGTATCCATTGAATTTTTCTTCTTGTTCGTGTCGTATGGAGAACTAGATAAAAATATAGAGCAAGCATATATCCCCAATAATAAACAATAATTTATAGTAGGAGAAGCACTCACCATGTGCAGCTGCAATAGCAGACATTGTGGCAACTTCTAAAGCAGCAGATGATGACACACCTTTACCCTCTGGAACACCTGAAGAAACCTACAAGAAATGACCATAGTTACTGTTTCTCAATTTAGTAAATGTGCATAAAGGCATACATGGTTATCAAATTGTGTTTTTTCTATATGGAAAGAAGATCAGCATTGCCTAAATCTGCACTATAAATTTATTTGTTCTAGATGCTTGATGAAACTTTCAAATGGCAAAAAAACTCACAATGTGGAAACATAAAAAGAACTCAACCCAGATTTCAAACAATAATTTTGACAAAGAAAAATAATAACCTTGAAGAAAATGCAAATAGGATGAGCTTAAGTGGAAAGTCTCTCTCTAATGTTTTGTAAAAATTTCAAAGATATGTTTTTAATTAGATAAGTTATGTTTCTATTACACTTTTAATAATGTTTTAATTCATCACTGTGACAATAAATTTCCAAAAGTTGTATTCATTTCTTTATGACCTTTCTGTCATATATTTAATTAATAGGTGCACGGCAAGGGGACCCACAAAGGACACAAGCACCTTTATGAGATTTTTAATCATGTATTAAGTAATCACTTGGATGATAAATTTCCAAACTTGTAGTCATTTCTTTATGACCTTTCTCTCATGTATTTTATTAATAGTTGCAAGGCAAGGGAACCCACAAAGAACAAAAGCACCTCTAGGCAATCTAATTCCCAAAGAAAAGTAAGATGCTAACACAAAAACCCAGGCACATCTGCCACAAATCCTGTACCAGATTGACAAGGCTTTTGGTGTATCTAATGCTTAATCAATTAACAAAAATATGTTTTTTGTTTTAGTACAGTCACACACGTGTTAAAACAAATCTTAAAGACATGAAGCCTTCAACTTTATCCACACAAATCACTCTGAAATTTTGTGAAGATTCTGCTCCTATATAAACTAGGTATCATACAATGGTCCTAGGAAATTATTTATTTTTACTCATCAGTGATGCAATTTCATACTTAATGTGCAAATAAATACTAGAAAGGACCAATTCTTTTGTTGTTTGGATGAATCATTTGAAGTGAACATATAGCATTTAAGAAAAATCGTAGAATCTATTTTGAAAAATTATTAACATTACTATAAAATATCAAACAAAGGTATGAAAGGAAAGTTTAAATTCGAACTTCATACTGAAATTATAAACATATTTGCCTCAAAAAGGTAAAAAGTTCAATCATGAGAAACATGGCTCAGCTGGCATCCAAGTTGTTATAATTGAACACAAAGAATCTCACTGACAACTTTATAGGCTGAAAATTAGCATGAAGGAAAATTTTAATGGCTAATTTTGGCCAATAGGCTATGTTTGTCATTCTCCCGAAAGTACTTTCAAATTGAAAACATGTGAAAATGGAGATTGGCCTCATTTCTATTTAATAATATATTTTCTTTGATAATTTTTAAGTTGTATATATGGACATACAAAACATTTTTAAACTATTGCTAATTGAAGAATTCAATATTGAAAAAGATACATCAATATTTCTATACTTCTAAAAATATAGGGTTCCTTAAAATTATGTCCCAACATTATACCAGTATGCTGATACCATCATGAAACTGAACACCCAGCTCACGAATTAAAACAAGAATTGTTCCCGCTACATATGCAGCCCACCTGATTACAAATTATTTCAATTGAACATTAAATTCACTTCCAAAAAATTCTGAATTGGTGTATTTTATTTCCTGTCAATGGAAGAGAGGAAAGCTCACTTTTGGGATGGATCTTGTGCAAAATACTTGTGTGCTTTCTCATATGATATTGGCCCGTCTGTGTCCATGAAATCTGCTAAATCCATGTCAAAGGTTGGAGCTCTATTGCTCAATTCTGATCCAAATGACACCTGTAACAGATTTTTTTTCAGAAGTTGGAGATAAACGACTAATCAGTATTTATAGAATTAGATCACTAATTTTCCGTGCTTGAGATAATATGAAATAAATACTAAAGAAGCAAGTTCATTTACAAAAAAAGGAACATTGTGCACAACAAATTAAACTAATTGATATTTTCCCTGCCACTTCCAAATCATTTCACCACCCATCACTGCATCTTGGCCACCTTGATTTCTTTGTGCAATTATGTAGTTTAAAGAATTTCAATTAACTCACCAACTCCCCACAAAGACATCCTATTTGGATGCTTTTCTTGTTCTCACTATGACATCTTAGTTGGATAACCTCTTATGCCTCAACAAGGCATTGTGTTCAAAATCTCTCCAAACTACACTATGACCCATCTAAAAGATCTTCAATCCCACTTGGAAGAATTACTAAGACATACACACTCTAACTCGACATTTTAAGAGATCCTCATCCTCACCTTGAACTTTTCAACCTACTACTCCACAACTTTCCAAATTAGCTTGTGCATAAGTGTAGCTTTCACAATCAATGATTTCTGCAATTCTTCATGTTGTATCAATATATGTTTCCAATGATCCACATAGAAATCTTCATATTCCTCAATATGACTCATAACTAAATATCTTCATATCTACTGAAAAAACACTTTTTGCTATAGCATTCCATTCAAACTAGGTTGATCCACTGTAAAATCTATCTCTGACCTATACATAGCGCCTTTCTATAACATCCAAGTTCGCCTTCCTAGAGCATCTAGTACATGTTGATGTTTACAGCTTCAATCGATCTACTTCCAGGCACGACTTTATCTGAAGGCAATAAATTAAATATAGCCTTATGGCTATTCAATTTATATAATCAATTTGCTTTATGAAGAGGCGCTTCATATTCAAGTAATAAAATAAATATTCAATATTGTTAATATTTAATTAAGTGGCCTTCATGGAAAATCGTGACTCTCTATGGAAGCCGACTTAATTGATTCTAAGAGACACGTTTCTTTCTATGGAGGCCGACCTATTGTTTGGTGGAGACGCATCCCTTCCTTGGCGTAGATATATATATGAGTGATGATCACTCATTTGATCAAGTTCATTCATCTAATTCGCATTCCTAGAAGAAGTTCAAACGTGAGCAGCAAATCATCATCCTGTAGCAGCAGATCGATTTCAAGGAGAAACATATTCATTTGTATCAGCATCTAAGAGAGGTGCAATTACTCATTGTATCAAAATCGGCATTGTGTTATGCCTAAGTTGTAAGCAAATTTCTGCTCTTATCAAATAAATATATAAGAGATATATTTGTTGGGTTTTTCTCCCTCAAGTTGGAGGGTTTTCCTAGGGTATCTTGTTGTATTCATTGTCTTAAGTGCTGCATTTTCTGATAGATTTCAGTTTTATTTATCTAATCATAAAAACTAACATGGTATCAGAGTGGGTCTAAGGAAAGATCTGATCAGATTTATATAAGCAGCGTTATCCTCCATTATTGTTCTCATCTTTGATTGCATCTATCCTTTCATCAAGATGGTGAACGAGCTCAAGGTCGAAGACAGACTTGAGGGTGCATCAAACTTCGCATCCTGGAAGTTTAGAGTGATGCTACCTTTGGAGGAAAATGAGTTAGTTGAGTTCGTAGAAAACGAAGTTCCTGAACCAACCGAAGAGAATGACAAGCCTCAATGGAAGAGAAATGGCACTAAGGTGAAACAGATGTTGGTTGATTCCGTGAAAGATCACATTATGTCAATCATCTCCAAATTGAAAACAACAAGAGATATGTTCAAGACCTTAGAGGAGATGTATGAGATCAACAACACAAGTCGAGCTCTTGCATTAAAGTAGCAACTTCATCATATCAAGATGGCGAAAGGAAAATCCATCATCTCATACTTCATGAAGATCACCGAGTTGAGAGATCAGCTCTCTACAATTGGGCATATTGTTGATAGCAAGGATTTGAATATGTTGGCTCTCAATGGTCTTCCTAAATATTGGGAGTCATACATTCAAGGAATCAATGCGAGATCAAAAATTCCTAAGTTTGATCGATTGAGAGCAGATTGTATTCAAGAAGAATCAAGGTTGGTAGTAAGAGGCATTGGTCAAAGCTCCACAAATGAAGACATTCATGTTCTTTCCACTCAATCCTTGAAGAAGAAAGAAAAGGGAGGAAAGAAAGGGTAGTTCAAGAGGAATAGAGATAAAGGGTTAGATGGTGCCCCTACATTCAAGAAGAAGAAGGATCTATCTCGCGTTCAATGTTTTAGATGTGACAAGTTTGGTCACTATGCAAAAGATTTCCCAACCAAGCCTAAGCAGCATGCTTCATTTGCGGATGTGGATGAGATCTCTCCTCAAAAGGATTCAAGGGAATTCCTATTCTATTATGCCTTATCAAGCAATGTCCCTACAGATAACAACACTTGGTTGATTGATAGTGGTGCCTCCCGTCACATCACCGGATTCAAAGAACATCTTATAGATTTGGTGATGAGAGACTCGAGTGTTCAAGTCATAATCATAATTGGAGATGATGTATGTTATTCTATGAAAGGTGTTGGGACCTCCTCTATTCATTTAGATTCTAGCATCACCTTGCAGTTGAGTGATGTACTATTTGTACCAGGCATTAAGAGGAACCTTGTCTCAATTTCAGCCTTAGAAGACAAGGGGCTTCAAGTAGCATTCTCTGAAGGAAAAGTTCTTGCATGGCCAAAGAACTCTAACATCAAGACAGCCAGTGTGATTGGTGTTCGTCAAGAATGTCTCTATAGACTTTCCACCCATCCTCTACAGGCCCTATTGCATGATACATCAAGTTCATGTGAGCTTTGGCATGGAAGACTTGCTCACATTCACTTCCGAGCAATTCCAACCTTGGAAAAGATGGTCACCGGCATTCCTAAACTCAGCAGGGAGCATGAAGTTACTTGTCGAGGATGCGCATTGGGTAAGAATACTAAAAGACCCTTTCATACTAGTGAAAGTAGATCTAAATGCATTCTAGATCTTGTTCATTCTGATTTCTGTGGTCCAATGTCCGTTACTTCTTTGAGTGGTTTCTTGTATTATGTAATTTTTATTGATGACTACTCTAGAAAGACTTGGATTTATTTCTTAAAGACGAAAGAATCTGAGGAAATACTTGAGAGATTCAAGGAATTTAAAGCTCAAATTGAAAACTTGTCCGAGAAGAGGATCAAATTTTTGAGATCTCACAATGGAGGAGAATACATCTCTGGAAACTTTCAAAACTATTGTATTGAAGCAGGAATTAAGAGGGAGTTTTGTGTTCCCTACAATCCACAACAGAACGGTGTAGCAAAAAGGAAGAATAGATCTATTGTAGAAGCAACTAAGGCCATGATTCATGATCAGGATCTGCAAATCTTCCTTTGGGCCGAAGCTTCTAGGACAGTTGTGTATATTCTGAATCATAGCCCTCATCGCATTTGGAGGACATGACTCCTGCAGAAGCTTTCACAGGTGTAAAGCCTGAAGTCAGTCATTTGAGGATATTTGGCTGTCCTGTGTATATTCATATCCCTAAAGATAAAAGGACAAAATTGGAACCATCTGGCAGGAAGGGAATATTTGTGGGCTACAATGAAACTTCAAAAGCCTATCGGATTTACCTTCCAAGTCAGAAACTAATAGAGATCAGCATAGATGTTACATTTGAAGAAGATGTTGCATTCAAGAGATCTAAATGCTATCACATGGAGATAGACAATGAAGACCAAGAGTCTTCCCAGGATATGGAAGTTGACCATACTCCTGAGACTCAGAGGGAGACTACTGATCCAAAAGAAGATGATGAACCAGTTGAGCCTTTGGAACCTATTGATGGGTCTACTGACACTATTATTGGTAGAAAAAGACCTCTATGGACTAGGAAAACAATGCAGGAGGCAGAAAAGTTTGCAGCCCCTAGAGGAAAATTCAAAGAAAGCAAAAGACCTCTGAAGTTTTTGAACGATGTGTAGTGATCCACCACTCTGATGATTTGTTTTCACTGAATGTGTAGGTCTGATTTTTCGTTTTGGTTTGTGTTTTTTCTTATGCTTCTGAGTTTGTTTGCTAGTAATACTAAAATGGTACATAAAGAGCATATGCATACAATGAAAGCTTCAAATAAACTAAGCTACTGAAACAACTTGAGTACATTGCTCATTTCAGTGTCCAAATATAATTTCTTCATTACATAATAAGTTGCCTACAACATATAACTTACATCAGATTCAAAACTAAGTATTTCATAGACCATACTTTAACTTACAGCCATACAGCACTGTAAATAGTGACTTGCTACAATACCCGCTCCCAATGAAATGCTGATTTCTCTTGAAAGACGAGCTTCTCCCACCAAAATCTCGCATGGCAAGCTTTCTAAATCAAGGGCGCCCCCTTTAGGAAAGATTGCAGCCACCAAAGAGAACCGTTTTATTTTCTTGTGTTGATTAAAACCCTCATGAAAGGGTGGCTGGCTGTAGCTTCTTCAAAACAGCCCCAAAGTTCTTCAAAAGGGAAAACAACTCCCTCAAAATGTGATTAAAGACTATGGCAGCTCAAAACCCACTCAAAACTAGCTCGCATAACCTATAAATAGCAACTTGTGACTCCCAACGAAGCAATCAAAAACTGACCAGCAACCTTAAGGTGGTGTTTCACACCCTCAAGCAGCTCAAAACGAAGAACAAAGCCCCACCAGGCTCACCGGAAAGGTTGACAAGCGTAGTCACTCAAGTCCACATGGTTTTGTGCCTCGTATAGCTGATTGTCTTCCAAGGCCAGTTTAGAGGGTTGATAAGCATGAAAAACGTGAGAAACGTCAAGCTGCAGAGGAAAACAATGGCCATCACTTCAGTTACAGAGCCGCCAGAGTTACCAGCCAGTGAAGGGCCAGTTTAAGTATGCAGAGATTTTCAGTTTTGCTTGAGTTGCTGAGAAGCAGTGAATTGACAGTTGAGACATGTGACGACCTCTAGATGGTGATGCAGTCACTAACCTCATGGAGGGGTTACTTGCTCGAGATCAGGGTCAGTGAACTTCAGTTCAAGGCGTCCCACCTTTTCCAAGGTAGACATTAGACACAGGAGTTAAACTCGAGGCTTCTTTCCGAGTTAACTGGTTGTTACACATTGCATGCCATGTCTTTCTTGGAAACATCTACAAACACTTGGATCTTAGATTAGATTTTTCAGTTGACTGATGATAGCATTCCAGTTGACTTGCTTTCAATAAGGACGTGCATGTTGCACCCTGTCCATTTAGATTAGATTTTTCAGTTGACTGATGATAGCATTCCAGTTGACTTGCTTTCAATAAGGACATGCATGTTGCACCTTGTCCATTTAGATTAGATGTTTCAGTTAACTGATGATAGCATTCCAGTTAACTTTATAGTTTCATTCAATTAGGGTTTAGGAATAAGATCTTGCATGCATTGCAAGACTTTAGTTGACTCAAGGTGATTTGAGGGTTGCCTACACCTTTAAGTCTATAAATAAGAGCTTTCAGCTCATTTGTATTTTAACCTTTGCTTGATAGCATACATGTTGCGCCTACCTTGCCTGTAGTATTGTTATTATTGTATCTATTCAAAGAGTAATTGCTGTTATAATAAATTGTTGCGCCTACCTTGCCTTCATGTTATTGTCATGGTGTTTATTCGATCTTAGTTAAATGGGGTTGCTGGTTTGATCGTTGTTGCATGCGTGTTGCGTCTATACAATCTACTGTCCCAGTTGCTTACTTTTTGTTTTGTTTATTATAAGCCTATTCAGAAGAGCAAATAGTTGCGCCTACCTTGCCTTCATGTTGCGAAACTGTACTTAAAGCTTATCGTTTGATGTGTGTGATAGTAGACTCATTCAGCCAAGCAAATAGTTGCGCCTACCTTGCCTTCATGTTGTGAAGCTTGTACAGGTTTACCGTTCATTTGTTTGTTTTAATAAACTTCTTCCCGGATTAGCAAATAGTTGCGCCTACCTTGCCTTCATGTTGTGAGCCCGCACCTGGAGTTTATCGTACAATACATTCCTGCTCCATTTCCTCATGCTCTGTTTCTTGAGGAAATTGGATAGATTTTAAAGATGTTAGCTTAGTTGTAGTTACATGATCTGCGAAACCAGAAAATACTTAGCTGCAACGTTCTAGGTTTTCTTAACCTTGTGCCTCTACCAGTTGAGAACAAAAAGATAGGACAATAGTTTAGTTTTCTATTTCATGCATTCCAGCACAACGAAGGAGCTTCCCCTCCTAATTTGAAGAGCACTCATTGCATAGTGTGCATAGCTGTACATACAAACTCACACTCCAGAGGTGCTAGTTCTTACGCCAACAATATCGAAGGACATCTGTCTTGAGTCCTTTCCAAGTGAAACGTTCTCGAACATGCCTGTAACTTTTGAAATACCCTGGATGTTTGGCCATGGGTGCATCATGAAAGGCCCTCAATACTGTGTTCTTCATTTCTGATCTTGGGGTCAAAAAAATCCTTCCTTTGTAAATGATAAGATCATTTACAACTGAATATCTGCTATCTTGCACTGAACCCTCAACAATGCCAGAAGCCCAAGAGTCTTTGGCATACTCTATTGTTATCAGATGTCTCCAGTTCTCTGAAATCTCAACCATGGAACTCAAATGTGGACGGCGAGACAAGGCATCGGCAACCACATTTTGGGACCCTTTGACGTAGGCAATGTCAAAGTCATATGATTGTAATTTGCTCACCCACTTCTCCTGACGATCGTTGAGATACCGCTGTCCTAGGAAATGCCTCAAGCTGTTATGCTCGACCTTAACGCAAAATTTGCTGCCCACAAGGTACTGACTGAATTTGGCCAACGCATGCATGATGGCCAACATCTCCTTGTCATAGATGCTATAACTTATCTCTGGTCCTCTTAACTTCCTGCTCTCGAATGCTATCGGATGCTTGTCCTGCATAAGGACGATGCCAATCCCTTCACCCGAAACGTCACACTGAAGCTCAAAGGGTCTAGTGAAATCTGGTAATGCAAGGACAGGACAAGAAGTCATCAATTGCTTAAACTTCTCAAAACACTCCTGCGCGTCATGAGTCCAAACAAATGCCCCTTTCCTAGTCAACTCTGTAAGTGGCGCTGCATGACGTGAATACCCACTGACAAATCTGCGATAGAAGCCACACAAGCCCAAAAATCCTCTAAGCTGAGTAAGATTCTCAGGAGTAGGCCATTCTATAATAGCTCTAACCTTGTCAGAATCCATATGCACACCCTCTGCACTAATAATATGACCCAGGTACAGCAACTCTGTCATACCCAGATCACATTTTGATTCCTTGGCATACAAGGACTCCCTACGAAGAATACCCAGTACCGTATCCAAATGGGCAATATGCTCCTCCCAAACCTTGCTGTATACCAATATGTCATCAAAGAAAATGAGTATGAACCTCCTCAGTTGTGACTGGAAGACCCTGTTCATGGTGGATTGAAACGTAGCAGGGGCATTGGTTAGCCCAAATGGCATAACCACAAACTCAAAGTGTCCACAATGACAACGAAAGGTTGTTTTCTCAATTTCCTGCTCCCTCACACGAATCTGATGATACCCCGATCTCAAGTCTATTTTTGAAAACCAACGAACACCATGTAGCTCATCTATCAGCTCATCAATCTGAGGAATAGGATACCTTTTTTTGATTGTCCTTTTATTCAACCATCTGTAATCAATGCACATCCGCAAGGTACCATCCTTTTTCTTCACTAACACAATGGATGAAGCGAACGGTGACTTACTAGGCCTGATATGTCCCATAGCAAGCAGCTCCTTAATCGTTTTCTCTATTTCATCCTTAAGTCGCTTAGGATGCCTATAAGGTGTGACAATCACGGGCTTAGCACCCTCCTCCAACTCAATGATGTGTTCAATACCACGGTCTGGTGGTCTACCAGGTGGGATCTCACTGAACACCTTAGCATGTTTAATCCTCAACTCCTATATGTCTGGATGATAAACTGGGGTTTTCTGCTCCTCTTGTGATGGCATCAACATGCACTCTGCTGCCCACTCAATCATGTCGTGTCGCATGAGTCTCTCCATTCTACTGAAAGATATCATTCTGAAATTACTATCTTTAATGGCCTTCAGTACATGATTCATCCCATCCACCTTAAATCTCACCTCCATATCATGAAGGTTAAGGGTAAACTCTCCAATGTCATGAAGCCATTTCATCCCTAAAACCATATCAGTGTCTCCCATATTCACCACATAGAAATCTTCCTTAAAGTCAATTATTCAACTGAATAGGGAGATCTGAAATCATCCTATCACACTTGAGAGTGTAGCCATCTGCGACCTTCACACTTATGCCCTCAAATTCTTCAGTCTGAATCCCACGCTTGTCAACCAGCCTAGCATCAATAAAATTATGCGTGGCCCCTGTATCCAGCAAGGTAACGATCTTTTTCCCAGCTAAGACCCCTCGCATTTTGAAAGAGCCCTCTCGATGTATGCTAGTGATACGTGCTTCTTGAAGCTTAACTTCCTCCTCCATTTCAGCATCATTTTCAACCTCATTCTTAGATTTTTCTACCTCGGGTTCCTCATGCTCAGTGTGCTGGTCTGAATTCTCAAATTCAGAATCCTCATAGAATCCCCACATTATTCGGTTAGCCTTTCCCTTAGGTCTCAAAGGACAATCATGGTTTGCATCATAGGGTCCTTTGCAATAGAAGCACAACTTCTTCTTGCGCAAGTCATCGATGGTTTCTTTGTCTAGCGGGGCTACTGATTTCCCTTTGGAATCTAAGTTTTCCTTCTTCTTAGAAAATGATTTCCCGTCCTTGTATGAAGATGATGCTTTAGAAGAAAACTTACTTTGCGGAGCTGCAAGTTCCATGCTCCTAGCTTTTTTCATAGCCTCCTGTAGAGTCAGGGGATCAAACGCTTTGATCCAACCTCTCAATGGTTTCGATAGGCCTTCGATGAATAAAACAATCAATCTTCTTTCTGATATGTTGGGAACCATAACTGATAACCGCTGAAAATCACCAATATATCCCTCCAGACTCCCAACTTGCTTGAGTTGAGCTAGGTCTCTGAAATAGGTTTCTGGATCTTTCTTATCAAAGCGTTCAACCAACCTGTCGACGAACTCCTGGTAAGAGGTGAAGCGGTTATGCTGCAATGTGACCATCCCATGATACCACCAATCATGGGCTACTCCCTCCAAATGCAAGGTGGCATACTTAATTGCGTTCTCCTTTGCCATTGGTCGAAGAGTTAAGAACGTATCCAGCTTGTGGACCCAAGCCTGTGCTGTGGTCCTACCACTGCCATCGAATGTAGGCAAAGTGAGTTTACCAGTGGCATGTTTCAAGTCTCTATTTTGATTCTGAGGCCTCCTATCTTGCCTTGTCCTGTAATGCTCTCTTCGTTGACTTACAAACCTATCGAAGCTAATGCGCTCCCTGACCTATGGTGTCAATAACTCCCATTCATCGTTTGCTGCCATGATATTATCTGCAAACACTGCCTCACCCTCTTCTTCAACATTTTCCTCTTCTGGTTGATTTGTCAAAAAGGTGGGACGTGTAGGCCTATCAGCAATATGAGTAGGTGCTTGTTGTGCCCTGGGGGTCCCCACAACGCTCCTGTTATCATCAGGTATCTGGTTTTGTCTTCCTTGAGTATTCATTTGTTGTAACTGTGTCATAAGTGCTTGTACAACCATTGCAACCTGTTCCTGTCCAGTTGCCAAGCATCTAAGAATCTCACGATCATCTTGGTCCTTATTATGTCCCCTATTTCCTCCTTCATTTCTAGGTGGACTACCATTTCCCCCGTCTCCCATTGTGGCCTGTTGTATATCAGCAACCTGATTTCTCCGTTGGCCTGCTCTTTTACGGGTATAATACCTATGAGGGCCTACTTCTTGTGGCTGAATGAAAACTTTAACCCTCCAGGATGGCAGGATCAAAGCTCTGATACCACTATAGTGATCCACCACTCTGATGATTTGTTTTCACTGAATGTGTAGGTCTGATTTTTCGTTTTGGTTTGTGTTTTCTCTTATGCTTCTAAGTTTGTTTGCTAGTAATACTAAAATGGTACATAAAGAGCATATGCATACAATGAAAGCTTCAAATAAACTAAGCTACTGAAACAACTTGAGTACATTGCTCATTTCAGTGTCCAAATATAATTTCTTCATTACATAATAAGTTGCTTACAACATATAACTTACATCAGATTCAAAACTAAGTATTTTATAGACCATACTTTAACTTACAGCCATACAGCACTATAAATAGTGACTTGCTACAGTACCCGCCCCCAATGAAATGTTGATTTCTCTAGAAAAACGAGCTTCTCCCACCAAAATCTCGCATGGCAAGCTTTCTAAGTCAAGGGCGCCCACTTTAGGAAAGATTGCAGCCACCAAAGAGAGGCGTTTTATTTTCTTGTGCTGATTAAAACCCTCATGAAAGGGCGGCTGGCTGTAGCTTCTTCAAAACAGCCCCAAAGTTCTCCAAAAGGAAAAACAGCTCCCTCAAAACGTGATTAAAGACTATGGCAACTCAAAACCCACTCAAAACTAGCTCGAATAACCTATAAACAGCAACTTGTGACTCCCAACGAAGCAATCAAAAACTGACCAGCAACCTTAAGGTGGTGTTTCACACCCTCAGGCAGCTCAAAATGAAGAACAAAGCCCCACCAGGCTCACCCACTGCAAAAAATCAGGAAACCCTAGCCTCCTTCCTCCAAAGCCACACTCCAAAATTTCTTCAAGCAAAATGATCATCATATGAAAAGGGTCGAACTTTTTCACTTGCTATTTATAATCTACAAAGAAAACACTATTCATTAAAGTGAGCACTATTCAGTTAAGTTATAACATTTTTCACTTTAGCAATGAATAGTAACTGAAAAATATAAAGTGACCCCTTCATTATAAAGACACATGGTCCCTAGGCCGAGGATGGTGAAATAAAAGTTGAATATCATTAAATTAAGCACCAGTATCATGCCAAACGCAACAATTCACCTAGCCACCATACTCCGGAGATCAACACTACAATTTGACGACCAAGTGCCCGTCCAAGTGACCCTCTATCCAGAACCATTAGCCTACGAGGGTCGGCATGATAAGCTAATCCACTGACATATAGGTGTCTAAGTAGAAGGGGACATCACACGATGTTGCATTGATGAGTCAAATGATTGAGTCTGAGCCTTCCAGTGTTGAGGAAGCTACAAGTCAGCAAGTATGGAAAGATACTATGACTGAGGAATATCACTCTATCCCCAAGAATGATGTTTGGGACTTGTACCTAGACCTGAAGGAAAATCTGTGGTATCTTCTAAGTGGCTCTTCAAGATCAAGCATGCGGTTGATGGGAGCATCGAGAAGTACAAGGCTAGGTTTGTGGTTAGAGGATTCTCTCAGAAAAAGGGAGTAGACTATGAGGAAACCTTTGCCCTAGTTGCTCGTTATACATCCATCAGGACCATCATTGCTCTTGCAGCATCTAAGGGATGGAAGATACACCAGATGGACGTGAAGACAACACTTCTAAATGGTGTAATTGAGGAAGAGGTATATATTGAGCAACCTCATGGCTTTGAGGTTCATGGGAAGGAGTCTCATGTTTGCAGGCTGAAGAAGGCATTATATGGCCTTAAGCAGGCTCCTCGTGCTTGGTAAAAAAGAATTGATCAATACCTGATGAGTTTGGGTTTCTCTAAGAATGATGTTGATTCAAACCTTTACTTCAAAGTAATTGATGGTGAAGCATTGATCTTAGTTCTATATGTTGATGATCTAATTCTTACTGGAGAAGAACACCTCATTTTCAAATGCAAGAAGGAGCTAACTTTTGAATTTGAAATGAAGGATCTTGATCTCATGCACTACTTTCTTGGCTTAGAAGCGTGGCAGAAGCCGAATGAGATCATTTTGAGTCAAGGGAAGTATACTATTGACATCTTAAAAAGATTTGGTATGATGGATTGTAAATCCATGTCTACGCCTATGGAGACCAACTTCCAGAAGCTTAAGGAGGTTGCAACTAGTTCATATTTGGTGGATCCTACTATGTACAGGCAGTTGATTGGATCGTTGATGTATCTAGTCAATACTAGACCAGATATTTGATATGCAATAAGTGCACTTAGTTAGTTCATGTGTGAACCAAGGCAAATACATCTAGTTGCAGCATAGCATGTCCTGAGATACCTGCGTGGCACAGTTGGGTATGGCTTGAGATATTCTTCTTGTGTGAACTTGAAGCTGCATGGTTATACTGATTCCGATTGAGCAGGGTGTATCACTGATTGGAAGAGCACCTCTAGATGTTGTTTTAGTTTGGGGTCTGCGATGATCTCCTGGTGTAGCAGGAAGTAGTCTTCAGTGGCACTGAGCACTGCAAAGGCAGAGTATATTGCAACATGTGTGGCAGCTTGAGAAGCAGTGTGGCTTCGGAAGCTCCTTGCGAGATTGTTTGGACAATCATTGGAGCCTACTATCATTGATTGTGATAATCAAAGTTGTGTGAAGCTATCTGTCAATCCAGTGTTTCATGACAGAACCAAACATGTTGAGATCAAATACCACTATATCAGAGATATGGTATTGAGGAAAACAATTCAGTTGACATACATTAGCACTAATGAGTAGACGACATTCTCACCAAGCCCCTCTCTAGAGTAAAGTTTGTGTACTTCCGAGACAAGCTTGGTATTGTGGAGAATGAAGCCCTAGCTGAGAGGGAGTCTCAGCTTCAGTGATCTTCTATGATTTGCTTAATGCATTTCTCTCTATAAGAGAGATTTGAGGTACAAGCCCTTGTTTCCACCCTCTGGGAGTATCCAAGGTGGATGTCATGTGTGTGACTTCATGACAATATCATGTGAGAGAGTCTGTGATGATTTCTTTGTACTTGTGTTTATTCACCCTCTAGGAGTAGCCATGGTGAATGTCATGATGAGATGACATCACGTTGAGTGATGGGCACTTGTGCACATGTACCATTCATGGGAGTAGCCATGATGGTTGATATCACGATGAGATGATATGCTATCACGATGAGGTGATATGCTCTGTTCCACACATGGGAGTAGCCATCGTGATTGACATCACGATGAGGTGATATGTCTTGTACAGCTGGAAGTATTTCTCCCTAGCTGAGAGGGAGTGTTGATGTTTACAACTTCAATTGATCTACTTCCAGGCACGACTTTATCTGAAGGCAATAAATTAAATATAGCCTTATGGCTAATCAATTTATATAATCGTTTTGCTTTATGAAGAGGTGCTTCATATTCAAGTAATAAAATAAATATTAAATATTGTTAATATTTAATTAAGTGGCCTTCATGGAAAATCGCGATTCTCTATGGAGGTCGACTTAATTGATTCTAAGAGACACGTCTCTTTCTATGGAGGCCGACCTATTGTTTGGTGGAGATGCATCCCTTCCTTGGCGTAGATATATATATGAGTGATGATCACTCATTTGATCATCAAGTTCATTCATCTAATTCGCATTCCTAGAAGAAGTTCAAACGTGAGCAGCAGATCATCATCCTGTAGCAGCAGATCGATTTCAAGGAGAAACATATTCATTTGCATCAGCATCTAGGAGAGGTGCGATTATTCATTGTATCAAAATCAGCATTGTGTTAAGCCTGAGTTGTAAGCAGATTTCTGCTCTTATCAAATAAATATATAAGAGATATATTTGTTGGGCTTTTCTCCCTCAAGTTGGAGGGTTTTCCCAGGGTATCTTGTTGTGTTCATTGTCTTAAGTGCTGCATTTTCTGATTGATTTCAGTTTTATTTATCTGATCATACAAACTAACAAGGAAGAAGAACCTTTGTTTTACATGCAAGGAGCCATGGGCCCCACGGCATAAATGTTTTGAGAAAGGAAAAAATCGTCAAATGGAGGTATATTCAGCTGATAATTCTGAATCAGAAAGTTCAGACCAGCAAGCTGAAAAGGAGAAAAGTGAGGAAGAAGAATCATCATAAGATTCTAAGGAAGAAAAGGAAAGTGGAGGTACCCTTGCTAGACACTCACATCTAAAAAGAAATGATTTTTTTAGGGTTATACTTATAGGGATGTTGAAAGGGCAGCAAATTGTTGCTCTCATTGACACAGGTGCTACACACAATTTCATTGATGAAAAGGTTGTAGTACGAAGAGGGCTCAAGAATAAAAAATTTGGAGGCTTTAGAGGCATAGTTACTAATCGTCACATTATGTCTTTCTTAAGGAAGATTCCTTAGTTGAGACTTCTATTGGGCCACTACGAAATCAAATATGATTTCTATATTGTGAGTACCAAAGATACCGATGTTGTTCTTGGTATGCAATGGCTTCGTTCCTTAGGTGAGATCACTCTGAACTTGAAATCAATGGAGCTAAAATTCCAAGATAATGGAAGGAAGATTGTGCTAAGAGGAATGTCCAAAGGAGGATCTCGTGGTGCCACATGCAAGATGATGCAAAGAATATCCAATCCTGGGCAAGAAACAAAGTCAAAGCAAGAAGGTGGGAATAAATTCCAAAATTTTAATGGCATGGAATGATAATCCATGAGTTTTTTACACCTAAAAAATTGAGAATATTCGTATATTTCAAAATATTGTTTCCTTCAACTCAAATCCACTTTTGTGCTCATTTGATCAATGTATACTTGTGTATGCCATCAAAATAGCTTCTAATTGTAAAGATAATTATGTCTTTAAATTTGATTTATTGAAGGATACATAGTAAAAAGCTTTAAATCCTTAAAAATCTCTATATTTCATGGTTTTTCAATTTTCCAAGTTAGATTCAAGTTTGAGTCTTGTACCTATGGTATATTACTATATACAAATATAAATATAAATAGTATATAAATACAATTAGTATTTGTATATTTGCAATTGGTTAAGACTTAAGTTATTGCAGTATATGTATTTTCAGTTCTGTATAGTGTATAATTTTTTGCATACACACACACAAAGACACAAACATACCTATACCTAGGGGAAAAAATTGCCGTACCAACATATCCAAACCACAAACAAGTACCCGTTCCCATACCAAAACTAGTAACTGACCTTAAAATAAATGAACCAAATGAATTATAACACAAGGTCAACAATATATTTAAACAAACCACAATAGTAGTGAAAGAACACAAGAAAAAATACACAGTACTAAAGTATAATATAATCAATATGAATAAATGCAAAAATGCAAAGAAACTAGTTAAAAAATATCGAAAAGCCAATACAAAAGATATATGCATGTTCTCACACAAATTGTAGAAGTGACCCCAAATTAGGAATTTGGGTGCATTGGTGACAAGTACCATGTGTGAAGGTGCTATGTTTGATGTCAATAAATGAACCTTTTTTGCAAATTCATTGAGTCAAGCATATTTTTAAAAAGAATACTATTACTAAAGTCATTTGATTAGCTTGTACCAACAAAAGTAGTATATTGTAAGCATATTAGCTGTTAGATTGATCCTAAAGATTCCATTGCTTACTTTTTTCAAAGGAAGGATTTAAAGGATACACACGTTTGTCTACCTAGCAAATTATCCCATTCAAATATAAGTTTTCAAGCCTAATTAAAATTTAGATTGATCCTAAAGACAACATTGCTTACTTTTCTCAAAGGAAGGATCTCAAGGTTCCATATATTTGTCTACCCAACAAATTATCCCATTCAAATAAATGTTTTAAAGCTGCATTATCCACCTTTTTACTAAATGAGGAAACCAAGTAATCATGTTCCTTTCTAGTAAACGTGTGTTCAAAGTCAATAAAACATATATAGAAAGATAAATTTAGGCAAGAAAATCTTGAGTATAGAATTTACAATCTGTAATACTGGCCGAAATCCTTCCCCTCTTGCATGTTGGCGAGCAAGGGCATGCTTCCAAAGTCTCTGCTTGCCTGGATGACTTGTTTGCACGGCAGCATGACAAGCTTCTCTAATTGGCATCTGCAGAATCAATTATCTTAGTAGAAATTTTCTCTGATCAGTAACCTCAAGGTATTACAAAAATAATATATACAGCAAACCATCCAAAGCAATAAAAGAATTTGATTGAAATCATGCACAAAATTATAAAGATTGTAAAAAGGAAACTGAATCAACTGATAAAAAAATATATTTTGTTTTCCTCTAAAGACAAATTAAGCCATCGGAATGTCAATCCTACCATATTGTACATAGTATAAAATGAAATAGGGTGCTCTAACATCCCATATTTTATACATAATGATAGCAAGAGCTCTAAAAGAGTTTCTTCCAGTTGATAATGATATTTACTGTTAGGAGCAGTATAAATAAAAGATTTGTTTGTGTGATCATATGCTCCATAAATCTCTTTATCTATAATTAGAAATTACCTGTAAGACAAGGCTTCCTGAATAATCTGCAATGCCACCCATGACATCCAATCTTCCAGGAGCTCTTGCAACAAAAATTGCATCCTGCAGTTCACTGAAAAATCTGAGATGTTCATCCTACGAAGTTGATTTTTTACAAATCAATGTACCAACACAGACACTACCTTTGGAGTGCAATATTATTAAGTTATAACTAAAATTACAGATCTTGAACATGTTGGAAATTTCACCTATCATCCCCTACCACATTTCACCTAAAAAAAGTGATAATTTGATTAAATAATAAACTAAATGTGATAATTAAAGAAAAACACCTTTTCAGGTGTAACTCTCAACATTTTATATTAACTAAATCCATACATTTGTAAGCAATTAATGAAAAATGAAATATCAAAATAAAATCAAATTTCTCAAAGAAAGCATCAATTGTGCTTCTGTTAATCAATCTACCCTTGTTCAATTAGTACAAAAAGCTAATAATGAGACTGCACTAAAATTATCTATTTGAAGTTTGCAAAAAGAAAAAAATTCATTCACCATATTTTGCAGCTTTTGTTTTCGTATAATATTCTCCAACTTTTCAATAGAAAATCATCAACAAGATCTACATATGTTACATTAAGTGAAGTACACATTATCAACTACACCATCATATGATAAGTGTTGTACCCATACCAATTTCTTTGTATTGAGTTTCCCTTCGAGTCAAATCCTTGACATTCCTCATTTTGTGAGCCATACTTGAATCCTTGTCTCCCATGGTTATCAAATGTTGTTTCTAGTCAAAGTCTTTGCAAAGCTAAGAAAAGAGCTTTCCAATGCATTAGGTACCTGTAGGGAAAGGCTGATAACTTGGATAAGGATGGAGATGTGAGAGTGGTCTGAGGCATGGAAATGGTATGTCAAGATTCATGAAATGTGCCTAGGAGTAACCAAGTTTCAAGGTGAAAACATAAAAAAAGGGTTCGTAATTTAGTCAAGTGTGCACCTCCTCAAGGAGTTGCCCAAAATTTAATGACAAAACACAAAAAATGTGCATAGCAGATCAAAATACGTGTCTTTTAGTGAAAGAAGGGCTGAACAGGTCAAAAGGCGCAATTCTAGTGACTTAAGTGAAAGGTGTATTGCAGGTCAACTTAGAATTAGAACAATAAGTAAACTTAAGTGAAAGGTGCATAAGTTTCCAATGTTAACAGAAAATGAGAACAAAATGTGACATAAGAGGGGTGTTTTCACTCATGTGAAAATGTCAACTTCAGATTAGAACAAATAGTGTCTAGAGATCCAAAAAGCATGACCGACCTCTTAAGTGAGTGATAAAACATGTCAAAAAGTGTATACACTGCTGTGAACTTAGGGGGAGAGAGAATTGAAAACATGTGGAAGAAGTGCATATAATTCCAAAAAGAATGCCTCACGAGTAATAAGTCACTAAAAAACTTCAAAATAAGAGTTTTTCATTTTCTTTATCTTGAATAAATTACATGCAAAATATTGTAAAAAAATTATAAATAAGTGATTTTGGCACTTTTATTGGAAGAATGCTATTGTAATGAACAGCCACAATTTTTTTTTTTAAAACCTTGTTAGCTCAAAAATTGGAAATTGCTAAACTTTCCTTTCCACTTTTTGATCACCATTTTCCCAATATGGGCCAGGTGAGAGCATATGGTGTATGGAAATACAATAATACTTGAAAATGAAGCAATTGAAAGTAATCCACTTATCCAATGGGGTTAGCTTAGCACTTCCACTTTTTAGTGGAAAAGCCCATACAATACTAGAAATGTAAAGCCAACTCTTCCACTTTTCAATGGTGAGTGAATACAAAAGCAAGAGCAACTCATCCACTTTTCAGTAGTGAGTGAGAAGCAATGAGCCACTTATTCAATAGGGTGAGTAACACAAGCCACTTATTCAGTGGGTTGAGTAACACAAAATATCATGAGCAGATCACTGGTGGTAATTCCACTCAATGTTACAATGTTAGTTCAAGGAAATCATTTATAAAATGAAATGTGCTACTACTGATGCAATGTAACTACTGTAACAATGACAAATATCAACCCTAACATCAGATCAATCACCAAAACAACAAACTCAGTATACCTAGAAATAAGAGTTCTGGTATAACATGGTTAAGTTGACTAGATGGTTGCAAGTACAAATAGCCTCCAAAATGCATGGAAACAACAACATAAAGGTCTAATATTCATCTCAGATTTACCTAGACATCAATACAATGACCTTGAAATCATAAAGAATGTGTACCCAATTCATCAAAGGACAGTATGGATTGCTGCGAGTAATTCCCAATGCAATTCCCTTCATCCAACAATGCCAAAAACCCAAGTAAAGGACATTGCAAGTCTGAAAATCACTAGATAGACTGTTGCATGTGTAGTGTCAAGTCTATTATGACAAGAAACATTCTTACAGGGTCTGATATACAACTGTTGAAGGTCAAAACAGCCATGATGAATCATCAAACTCCCTCCAAACCACCAAAGCTCACCTCCTAACCACGACCAAAATCTTTGCAAACATTCACCAAAACATAAATCCCAAAATCTGCAATCAAAATACTTTGAATTATCTTCTTCTTGAAACCCTAGAACTGAAACTCCATTGAAGCACAATGTGATTCCTGAATAGAACCACTCCAATAGCTAGGGATTATCTTTCAAATCCGACACTAGGAATCAAATGAGGGTTTTTGTCCTCAAATGATTTTTGTAAGAACTCGCAAGTTCAATCCGGCAACATAACAATATGTGTAATCTTCAACATACCCAAATGAGCCCCCAACACCTCCTTTTATAGCTTTTTCGTTACTTTTTCAAAAAGGTGCTTTTTTTTTTTCAAAACTTGTTTTTTCACTAGTTTTCGAAAAAAACACTTTTTTCCTTTTTCGCCGATTTTTCCGAAAAAATGTCTTTTCTTTAAATTAAATAATTCATTATGTGCAAACATTTAATCACCTTTGTGACAAGCTATTACACTAAGTTTTCCTTTAATTATTTCCCAACATTAGACAATATTGGTGAAATAACTTAATAACTCATCCAAGTTGCAAAAAGTACTACAACATCATCGGAATCCGATTCTGACCACAACATGATGAAACTAAAACAGTAGAAATATGATTGAAATCAACTTGGCGACTTTCTAAAAATAGCCTTCTCCTCCAAGAAGTTTGGAGAACACCCAAAAGGTCAAAAACCAATTCCAAAAGCAAAAAGGGCTCCAAATATCCAACTGAACCCAAACCCAAGAACAATTGCTCTACAAGATTGATCAAATGCTTCTTCAAGAATGTTGGAGTTCTTCCTAACTAACTAGTTAGCCTCCAGAAGACTTGGAGACTGGCTAAATGTGCATGAATTGGTTAAGCACCAAAAGGGGACATTACAACTATTTTCTACTAAGATTATTGTTCAATATTTTCATGATCTCATGTTGCTGATTAGTAAACCGAATTGCTTTTATTGAAAATTGTAGGCTTTGTATTGTTGATTTCAGCAAAGTGTGGTCCTTGCAGCTTTGTATGCCACTCGCTTCATTCGATTTGCTCAATTTTGTGTGTGTAATCTAATTCTAAGTCTTGTGGTTTTTGTTAGTGATTTATAGTTGCGGGAGGTATTTCCCTAAGCTTAATTGATTATAGGCAGGTTGGCCTATCTTTTGTTTAACAAAAATATTATATTGTTCCAGGTCAGCCCTAGAAGAATGGTCACCTAGCTTGTATATATAGGAGAAGGTGTCTCCTCATTTGATCATCCAATCAATTCACTCCAAGTTCGAATTTCTTCAGTAGCAGGTTCGCCCTTCAAGAGAAGCAGATTTGACTCAAGGAGAAGAGTTAAATATTTTGTATATTCAAGAAATCGCACCATATACAAAAGCAGATCCATTGTATTGTATTCAGCCTTTCCAAGGCCTGATATTTTTTCTAATTTATAAGAGAATATCTTGTTGGGTTTTTCTCCCTCGAGTAGGAGGGTTTTCCTAGGGTAAAATACTGTGTTCATTGTTCTATGTGTTGTGTTTTCTGCTTATTGCATTTCTGATCCTAAAACTAACATGGTATTAGAGAGGGTTTAAAAAAGATTTGATCAAATTTGGCTAAGAAGATAGCTCTTTATTCAACAAGGATTAAATCAATTAAGAACTAATCAGCCACTGCCTGCCTCATTTCTCAAGACTTGAAGTGTTCCTTCTTATTGGTATGCAGGCGTGGAAATTAGAGCTCCTCTTCGACATGATGGGGTTTGAAAAACGACATGTCTGAAGAAGCTCTACCTGGTCTATGACAAATTCCATGGTGAGTGTTTCACTCAATCAAACCCCACATGTCTGGAGTTGTCGATCAATGACAATCGTGGGAGTTGAATATCATTTAGGAGCTTTCTTCATACTCACAATTCATTCAAGTTTACCGGTCGGAAATTCTTCAAGGAGTTTTGAGCAGCCGTTACTCATCAGGATCGCATGGTGGAAAGTGGAAGATCTGTGAAGTCGTCATCTTGAGGAAATCATTAAGTCTATGTCGAATAGCTAAAGATGGGCCAGAGATGGAAATCATCAGTCAAGATATTAAGGGCAATCACAGATCAAAGGGTCAGGTTGCCAATGTTAAGCCGTATAAAATAATTCATCGTAGCCTTGTAAGAGGTACCGACATTAGTGATATATGTGAAGCCTTAAAGAAGCGAATATCAATTGTCGGGCAAGACAAGCACCAATATCTTTGTCGGATCTCTTGACTGTTGGAGTCGCATCAAATCACGAAAATTGTAAATTCATATTATTGGGTTTTAATTTAATCGAAGACACAGTGAAATGAAACATTGTGAGACGACCAAGTATTTGAATTTGTGGAAGTTGGAAGTTTGTGAAGAAAACGTCATGTTCTTAAGATATCAGGATTTGATTCAAAGACTACATCAGGCGAATGGAACGCATTGGGAAATATATTGAGCGCCTGGGAATTAGAGGTGTCGTTCTATTTAGGAAGTCGTCATTTAAATAAACTATCAAGGGGCCTGCATTTAAACATGAGCTTCTTATTTATACTTTGCATTTGAAGAGACCGTTGTGATATTGTGACTCTAGCTGATAGGCTTGCTGAGTCATATTGAAGCTTTATCATCCCTGCTCGCCCAGAAAAAGCTATAAGAGAATCGCTATTTGTGAAGAGCAGTCGGGAGTTGCTTGGTATCGGGCTTCCTAAACATAATGATCTTATAAATGGTTTGGAGGTAGACGCTTGAAGACAATCCGCCAAGTCTCCAAATAAGCAATTCATGGCCACACTCAGGAAGGACGAATATTTGATGAGTGTGCATATAAAGCTCGGGAGCTGCTAGAATTCTCGTTTCTTCCTCAGCCGCTCAGACAATATTGGTGGGTCCATCTCTTATTCACGGGAGATTATGTTGAATAGCTAAGTGCGATCCCTAGTTGGAGGATTAAATAAATCATTTTGAAGTTTGAAAGTCCTTGACACTGCATCCAAATATCGGGCATGGTAGTCTGAAAGGAATGAGAACTGTCTTCTCAGTTGCCAATTTGTGTGCTATCTGACGGAAGAGTTTATCATAGGCACTAGAGTGAGTCGGGCTCCTTGATGACGGACTTCTCTGATGCTACAAATGTTGCTGGCACTTTTGGCCTTTGTTGTCGGATATATTGCATTGTAGAGTCGTGGGTGTCATTGGTGTTATTCTGATTGGTGGATCGGAGCCATTCTTGTTGACTATTTATGTGATTTGCATTGGCATACAAATTTAATGAACTCATAACTATAGAAGTAAGGGATTATATTCTACAATTTTGAGCATGAATAATATTGTTATGACCGTCGTTCCTGATATGTGTTGGAGCTGAACAAATAATCAAATTTGCTTAAGTATCTCCTAGTCTTGCATCTGATTCGATTGGATCCTATTACAATTCTGGTTGACCCAACCTTTGTTAAAATTGGCAATATTGGAAAGGTTACAGAATTCTCATACTAGAATTGTCAAACCAGATCTAAAGCAAACTTTAGATGCAGATCTAAAGTGAGGTTCCTATCAAAGATCATTGAAGAAGACATGCTAATGGATATTGGATTGAGAGTTGCGAAAGCAAAACAATTTTCGGTTCTTTGCGAGTTGGGTAAAACAATGACATTTCTGGGAAGAGGACTAAGGTTCTGAGATCCGTCAATGAAAGGGAGTTCACTTCTAGAGGATTTTTGTAATCTCTGTATTGAGGAAGGGATCAAGAGGGAGTTCTGTAAAATGGAGTCCTATGTCTCGAGGAATTAGAGCGACTCACTAAGAAGAAGTGAAGGTGTCAGCTAAGTGGGTTGTAGTGTTGCAAGGCCAAGTACTAAATCCTTGAAAGACCTCTTCAGCTGCATAGAATGGAATTGCACAAGGCAGTCAACCTTGTCTTGACATTGGTAGCACCGCAAACTTATTCAAAATAGGGTGATCTAGGATGAGATTGAGGAGGACAGTCCTGGACTCTCGCAATTCAATAGTGTCAGAGGTGTGCGTTGGAAACCGTTCCTCTAAGGCAAGCATTGCAGGCAATCTTGGACAAGGAAGTTAGGAGGTTGATGTAGGTACTTGGAGCTCCAAAGGGAGTCACAACATCATTAAGCTTTGTTATAATGCATATTTCTCTAAGACGGAGAAATATGAGGTGAAAGCCCTTGTAGTGTATATTTCTTTGAGACGGAGAAATAATAGGTGAAAGCCCTTGTAGTGTATATTTCTCTGAGAGGGAGAAATATGAGGTGCAAGCCCTTATACATCTCTGAGACTGAGATGAAACATCATGTTGAGGGACTCCATGATGAGGATATCTTGTACATCTCTGAGACTGAGATGAGACGTCATGTTGAGGGACTCCATGACGAGGACATCTTGTACATCTCTGAGACTGAGATGAGACGTCATGTCGAGAGACTCCATGACGAGGATATCTTGTACATCTCTGAGACTAAGATGAGACGTCATGTTGAGAGACTCCATTACTAGGATAGCTTGTACATCTCTGAGACTAAGATAAGACATCATGTTGAGAGACTCAATGACAAGGATTTTTTTTTTTTGTACATCTCTGAGACTGAGATGTGTTCTTTTTCACAGATGGATGTAGCCATTGTGGACGTCATGTTGAGAGACTCCATGATGAGGATATTTGAGAATACCTCCCTAGCTAAGAGGGAGTGTTAGTGATTTATAGCTGTGGGAGGTATTTCCCTAAGCTTAATTGATTATAGGCAGGTCGGCCTATCTTTTGTTAAACAAAAATATTATATTGTTCCAGGTCGGCCCTAGAAGAAAGGTCGCCTAGCTTGTATATATAGGAGAAGGGGTCTCCTCATTTGATCATCCAATCAATTCACTCCAAGTTCGAATTTCTTCAGCAGCAAGTTCGCCCTTCAAGAGCAGCAGATTTGACTCAAGGAGAAGAGTTAAATATTTTGTATATTCAAGAAATCGCACCATATACAAGTGCAGATCCATTATATTCTATTCGGCCTTTCCAAGGCCTAATATTTTTTCTGATTTATAAGAGAATATCTTGTTGGGTTTTTCTCCCTTGAGTAGGAGGGTTTTCCCAAGGTAAAATACTGTGTTCGTTGTTCTATGTGTTGTGTTTTCTGCTTATTGTATTTCTGATCCTAAAACTAACAGTTTCCACACTTTTTAGTCTCTTCTTTTAGCTAGAAAGTGCAAGTCTTTGTTGGCTATTTGATGCAGGACCATCTACGGTTGCAGGCAATCTTGCATCAACCAAAAAAGATTAAAAATTTTATGTGACATGATTTGAATAATGTTTTGAGTAATAAGTTGATTATCTTAGTCCAAAAATCAGAATTTAAATAATTGAACAAATTTTGTTGCAAAAGTTGTAGGGGAGATAGTGGTGGAAATGCAATTTTAATGTTTAAATTGGCAAAAGGCAACTTAGGGCGTGAGATTTCTTGGGAGTTACAAAATATTGCAGGCAGATGGCTAATGTAATAACCCCATTTGTTTTCTAAACCAATCGCACAAGGCAGATGGCTTCGTCCAAATACATTCATTGGGCATGAAGAACATTAATATGAATGAGATGAGTGGCTTTCTTTTAAGAATGGGAGAATCATTTGACAATATCTTGGATGCCTGGTCGTATGATGTTGAAGGAAGAAAGACATTTCATAAAGATAAATGCAAAGAAAACTTTAGACAGACATAAATCCAACTAAAATTATAATTATCAATGCTGACCAACCTTATATGGTTTAACTAAATGTTTATACTGGTCGATCTTCATATGGAGTCATGAATCCAAATCAGGCATAGAGGTGGACGACATCAATAATATAATGGAGTTATAGTGATTAAATATAAGACAATGAATGGTATAGTTAGAAGACAATAATTATATCAAATGCAGCAATAATATAATAAGAAAAGGGCAACGATTATATTAAATGCATGAAACGGCATCGATTAACTTCAAAGGAAAAGGTTGTGATTAAGGGATACCACCCTTCACGTAAAGGCATGAGGATATAAAAAGAGTTTATTGTATGTGAAGAAAATAACATAAAGCGTTTTGTAATTTCATATTCTCTAACGCAGGCTGGAAGTGCTCGCAAGAGCCTCGACCAGCCAAGTGAGGGAGATGTATCGATCACCTACTCCAAGGCTATGGACGCATAAGTAATCAGGCCATAATTAGACACAACGCCAAGTACAAATCACAGGAATATACAGAGCAGATCTGGGACAGCAATCAAATTAGAGAGATAAGTCTCTTGCACATTCCAACACATGACTTTAAATTGATAAATCAGAAACAACGAATATATTTTCTTGTCCAATTTCCATTATTAACTAATAATTGAATCGGACATTACTATTCAGAAGTCATATCAAAAGTATATAACTTAATCAATTAAATTAGGATTGTTCTCTAAGTGAATCAAAGGTGCATTGTAGAGATCTATAACCATTTCTTATAATTATTGGTTCTTGGCATATTTTGGCATCTTAATCTTTAAGATTGAAGGCAAAATATTAAGTAACTCTACAAGGGACATTACATCTAATATGTTGGATGCCACCAAAGGAGATCCTATAGCAGGTCTGAGTGGGATTTGAAGGAGTTATTCCTATGCATAACCTAGCCGTCTGAGTTTCATTGCCAAGATAGGCGACTGCATTGAGGGTTGTGGTTATTTGCTGAAGTTGTGGGGGTTTATGAGGTGCATATTTCCTTCATTTTTGCTGCCAAATCTCTGCTAACAGAAGTGTGACGGTTGCTAGGCGCTTAGTTGTGGCTGGGCGTGATCTTCAATAGTGTGAGCAGATCCTTAAAATACCTGTTCCCTTTCCTGGGTTGTGGATTCTACCAAGCAGCCAAGGCACATCTTCAATGGTATCACCTAGCAAGGAGAACCAGGTATTTATTACTGATTAATTATGCCCAAAAGTCATTGTAAAGAAGTGCCAAAAAACTATCCAAGCCTGTTCCAAACAGCAGTAGTTTCCAGGTCTGAAATAATATTTTGTAAACTGCCATATCAGTGAGAAAAGTCTGAGTTCAATGATAACTGTAATCTGAGTTTAACCATATGAATGTATCTCAGAAATTTACTATCAGAATGTGAATGGATATTTGAGTTGTTGAATGTCATTCAAGTTATTGCATTTCTTATGAACTTTACTACAAATTCCCTGCCACATTTGTTATATGTTTGGCAAAATGGAAAGTATGTCAAACTGGAAAATATCGGAAAAGATCATGCAAATTTAGAGGGGATTCTACATAGTGCTTATGATTAAGTAATTAAATAGTTAAATGTTATGTTGCCACAAAAGTAAAAATGAAAAGACAACTTATATTTAATTATTTAAAAGGAGTCTAAAATCACTTTCTGGAGGGAAAATAAGAGGACACAAATAATAATATTTTATTATTCCATAAAGTGCTTATAAAAGGGATTTTGGAGGAAAGAAAGCTCATTCTTGGTATTTGTATTTTATTGAAACCTCAGTTGTGGAAGTTGAGCATGTTTGTTCAACAACAACCCTAGGACGAAAACCTTAAGATGAAGATTGGTTTTGGAAGTGAAAGATCTTCCCTAGCCAATATGGTGTGAGACATTCAGAGTCACAGTTTGTGTTGATTGAATGAAGCTGGAGGTATTGATGCTGAAACATATATTCTATTTGGTTTTGTGTTGAAGGTAAATTTATTGTGATTTGTCTAACAAATAATAAATTTATAGTACATTTGAGGTGTTTCGCATACTTGTGAAGGAGGTGCCATTATTCTAGGTTTTCATACCTTATATTTCCAGCCGCCCCAGTTCTTGTTTGCATTTTAAGCTGTTCACATCTTTCACAAAAGGACATCAGCATGCTAGGTGCACACTCAAGGAGCTTGATGGGAGAAAAAGAAGCTGATCGATTCATGTTTGATGTGTATTGGGGTTCCCAAAACCTTAGGCACAACTTTTACAGGAGAATATCAGCAGATTTAGGAAATATCTTGACCCTCAATCCTGGATGCAGCCAATATATTCCTGTTTGGAGTTAAGATGCCACTCTTAGGAGTACTTCCAGCTTGGTTTTGACAGGCCGCCCATCATTTGAGACTGCTGAATCATTTTGTGTTGAATTTTGGACTGTTCTGAGTCTTTCTACAAGCATATCAGACATTGAAAGGCTTGATTTTGTGTTGTAAAGATTGCTGATCATTAACTTTCCAGCCGCTTGGCTTTAGAGTTCAGAATATGCATTGAGGAGTGAAATCGATACTTCAAGAGGTATTCTTCAAGGATACACATTAATTACAGTATTTGGTTCAGAGTTTATTTTGTATCAAATTTCTTGCTCCAGATCTGTATAACATTGTGAAGTATAAAAAGTAGTATGAAACGACTTATTTGGGCATTAAATTGTTGAAATTCTAAATGGATACTAAATCTGATTGCTGAACCATATCAATGTTACTCTTTTGACTCATTCTATTGTGTAATCTGCTCTGGTGCATTACTCATCAATTAATGTTGAATTACTCATTAAATGTAACTTCTTGACATCTGTTTGACAAAATGCCAGTAATTCAAATTTGAGATCTTTGCAAGTTATTTGAAATAAAATTGCTAGGGAAATTTGCATCTATTATAGAGCTTCTCTGTTTTAGGTTTACTTTTCCCTTTCGAAAATAAGCCTAATTTAATTAAAATCTTTTAATAAATCATTAAAGTGACTTTTAATTAAAACACTTGATAATAGTGAAGTTACCCTTTGTGATATTTTGGAATAAAGTTCCGAGAATGAACTTAAGAAATTATTATTAAAATATTTCCCACTCAAACCCCCTTAGACTACAGGAAATCTGAAATAGGCTATGGTTTCACTCCATTAAATTAATTCAGAAATGGGGATATGACAAATTTCATAGATCAATTTACTACAAAAAATAGACATAATACCACTCAAGAAGTAGGAAGAAGTATTCAATTGACTCTTAACAAACACAGTACAGCACATTAGTTGCGTGGTAAGAAGGTTTACAGTAATACACAATGTTCATAGCATGTTTTTGTTCATGTGAAGGGTTGCAAAGTGTGTGAATGAAGTAGATGACAACCATTAGAGAGGTTGTGGTAACATCTAATTCAAGTATTTTTGCTGTTTAATTAGCCATACAAATTGGAACACTTAGCAAGATAAAAATTTGTAGTTGATGACCAATGAAGCAGAATCTCCACTCTTGTTTACAAGTAATTTGAGGCACCTATTACAGTAAAAAATCATCACAATAGTTTCTAGAACTCATACTATGGTATATTGAAGTCTTCTCCTATCTCAATTCCTCAAGATTTTTTCCTACTAGAATAATGAGCTTAGGGAGGACTATATTGCACTGAAGGTTATGGTGTTTCCATCATTAAATAACTGACCACAAAGTATGTTTACATTTGATACATTCAATATTCTAGGGCATCAGATTTATTTACCCTTAATGGGAGGTATGTCAAGATCAATTTGAACTTTTAAGAGATTAAACCCCCAAATGGTTGGTGAGGTACAAATGTTCTCAGATGTGTGGATACCAATTCAAAATCTCATGAATGCCATTTCTTTTCTTATCAATTCTTCAACCAATTATTTAGAGTGGCTAAGATTCTGACCCCAAGGATGATGCTTTTCTACACTTGTAAAATAACACGGAAGAAGTTTGTTTTAGTTCTAACAGTGGATTGAATGATAGAAGCATTAGTGTGAACCATTTTCCTCTGTGCAACACACTTTTCCAATTATAAGTGTACTGAGTAAAGTTTAAAAGACCTTCAATTCGAATAAAAACTTGATAATAATTAATAATTGAAATAAGTGAACAATCTGAACTCAAGGAGGATTTAGGTCAGAAGAGTGCAAATGTTTCATGTTGTCAGAAGGATGCTTAGCTACTCTGTATGATAAAGTGTAATTACAAATTCCATTGAAGAGAGTTTTCAATAAATTTATCGTATATACTGCTAAAACATCTTGATATTGAAGCAAAGGATGACTGCAACAACATTTGGGTTCATCATGCTTTCTCTAGTAGATGCAACATTTTGGAGTACTAAAGTGAAGGCATAAAATAGACTAAGTGCCAAGTTTGGCATTAACATTCTCAATTAATTCCCAAGAACTTAATTAACCTTTTAGAAAGACATGTGAGACAATATTTACTACAATATGTTCAAGCAGTTACATTGTCAAGGCCCAAGGGAATGAACATTCACTGCAGTTTCATTATGTCTTTATTGTTTTCTCCCCAAGCATACCCTTTGATAATTCGCAGTAAATGAGGTACTTGACAGTGGGTGCTTGACAATGGGACTTAGTTTATTGATATAAAGGTGAGATTCTCCACTGTATATTTGAGAAATTCACCCACATAGCACCGATATTATGAGGTCAACCACATAGTTTATATCAAGATGCCAAAGTGTTAAAATGTTCTCAAGCATTGGACTTCTAACTGATTTAGTGAGTGTGAAACAAGTTACCACAGAGATCAAAGTTTCAAAACTGACTAAGAGAGGAGTTACATTGATGTAGACTCACAAAGTAGCTTGTGGGTATGAAAGCACCTAGAAATGCAGTTGAGAGGCATGAACGCATAGAAAAGGATATAATTGGCATGTCTATAATTCACAGCTTCCTGATGGCTATAGAAAATTCACTGCTAGAACACACCCACTACATGTTGGAAATTGCTAAATGCATAAAGCTAGAAAAACAGAGACCTCCCAGTTGAATAAACCAGCTGCAGCCAAACGCTCACGGACATTACGCCTCTCTGTTTTGTCATTTGAACTGAAACCAAAATCCAAACTTGCCAAACTCTTCAAAAATGTCACCGTGTCTGGCAAGCCATGCAGTTGTCCATGGAGAATCTTGAACTCGTCAAAATCTCTAATTAACATATAAGACATGGAATTCTTAGTGTTGAAAGAGCCACTCACAAATGTCAAAAAGGAAAGAAATATAAAATAAAATTACTCTAAACTTACAGTTCTTTAGCAGCAGTCACATTACATCCACTTCTATCTTTAGTAGGTACCATAGGACGGAGACCAAGCTCATTTTCTGCATGAGAATACCATTCTGGGATAGAGATATCACGCCCAGGGATCCTTTGTAACTGAAATCCAAGAATAATAGCATCCTGCAATCTCCTTGCTCCACTATACTGCAAGATAGTAAACAAAACAGTAAAAACCACATCAGTGCAATAAGAAAACTGTTCAAATCCTAGAACTACTACAGAAGTCAAAAAAATTTAACCCACTGATCCTGTGTGAAATGCTTGCACCAAAATAGTTGATTATGGATTATATATGCATGCATAAAGGCTTCGGACAACTCTTCCACATTTTTTTGTGAAACATGCCACAAACTTATGTTTTTTGTAGAATAATATGGAAAATTTGCCTTTTAGGAGAAAGAAAATAGAAATCCATTTTGTAAATACCATGTCTAAGAACAGGAAGCTTTAACTGCAAATTTAAGGACCACCAAAACTTTAAAGTATATCTGTAGTACTTTCTTTTCTTATGAAAATAACTGTTTCCCAACTTTAAACTGTCAGGCCAGAAAAGATTTGGTTGCCTGGATAAATGTGGGGTTCCTTTTAAAAATTTGGCCCACCTATGACATACTGGAACATTAAATAAAACCAAATATGGCTAGGTTTACACTTAAAGGGGGATATTCGACCTAATCTCAGTGAGAGGACTTCCAACTATGTTTGTTACATAAAATCCATGTTATTGTAAATTTGTATGTGCTAGGTTTACAGTAGCAATGCCTGTTAAAACTAGCACCTGCCACCTTTCCCAAGTCAGTTAGACACATTTTTCCAGGTTATTCAATAAACAGGTCAACGCCAGTCAAAACCAAGTAAAACTGGGTAATACCATAAAAAAACCGGGCACGCTATTTATTGAAAAAACTGGCAGGTTTTTCAATATCTCCCGTAAACCCCTCAAAATTGATTTTTTATCACTTTTTCACTTTCAGGCAGCAGTTGAGCAATTTTTCAGATTTTCCAGTTCATCATAGCCAAATGCAGATATATACTATTCCTTTTAAAGAAAAAACAGTAATGTCATAACTACAGATTAACCCAACTGACTTTTTGTCACCTCTACATATGCAAGATCTGAATCATTGACAGATAACTTCCATTCTGACCCACGAGGACCAAAAACTGAAGCAAACAGCTTATACTATCGGCTTTATATACCAGAATGATATATTGAACAGCATAACTTCAAAATGACTTCTGTCCTATGAAAACTACTACTACAATCATTCCATAGATATATTTTAAACAGAAGCCAAACTGCCACAGAGACATTTGGTCCCTTAAGATGTCAGCATTCTTTCTCAACTCAATCCCAGATGAATGGATGTGGGAGAAATTCCTGATCCCATGAATGCCACCTCCAATTCCTTGGTAGATAACGTGCCACTATTCTTGGGTAAAGATACAAAATTATCATTCATTATGTGTGAATTTCTTTAGTCTATCATAAGGTCATTTCATTTAAGAGCCATAGGATGCAGAATTAAGTTCCGCTATGTGCTGGCTATTTGAATTTTGCATTCTCCAATTTTGTTGTTTATATGAGAGTTGAGTAATGATTCCATGATAATATGTACTCAAAGACTGAAAAATCGATACTTAAGGAGAATTTGAAAGTAACTGGAAACGATGAATCTTTATCTATATCTTATAATTGAAGTTTAGAATTTGTTTCTCTTTCAACAAACTCTATTTGGCAAGAGATAACATTTGCAGTTTTATTTTCCCATGTTTTAATGACTATTTTAGCATCTTTTAATTTTCCATGTTTTTCCTGTTGTAAACTCATGTAATTGAATTCCATTAAAACTTTCAGTTTGCCTTGTCATTGCTGTGTAAGTATAATGCTACTATGCCTAGGTCTGTCCCTCCATGTTGTTTATTAAAAAGTTAGGGCCTGCATTTTTAAGTAATTTACTGATTGAAAAGAAATTTCACATTTGTTCAATTTGTATTTTTTGCAACCTAGTTTTATTTCTGGCTTGCAAGGAATACAGCATCCAGCTTCCTATGTTCAGAATCCAGCAAATTCTTGTTCTTGGATCCAGGCTCCAGAATGATGTTTTAGAAATATTTTGTAGCATTCTCTAACTTTGAATGTTAACTTCTTGAAGACATTTTAAATGAAAAGAAAGCATGTACAGGTCATCTACTTAAATATTAGGTTTTCATCTTTGTGAAAAACCCGATTTCTGGTTGAGACATTTACTGCCACGGATGAAATAACAGAAGGATATATAATTTAGAAAGAAGTTAGATAATGGAATAAACTGTAAGGCCTTTCCTGAATCATCCTTGTAGATATTTTAAAAGGTCAGGAAGTCTTAGTTGTGATTGAAGGAATGACATATTCCTAGATGAACTTAGCATTTGCTCCATACACCTTGAAAAGTTACAGGAAAAATCTAAGATATTCATCACCTTCAAGTTTTGAGTAAAAATCACATTCAAAGATATAGAAGTTGAACCTTCGGTTTTCTGAAACCTCTAGTCCTCTAATTTAGCAATAATATAGTCATGCAATAAATCTCTTTGATACAGAATACTATGAGTTCCTTCTATCACTTGATGTAGTTCATTAACTTGATTCCACGGCCAACATTATCCTCTATTTGGTGGTATTTATTCCATCTACATGATTGTAGTATCATTATATGACTATCTGCTAATTCTTTAAAATATAATATTAGAATTTCATTAGAGTATTCTATATTATCGTTCTAGACTTTTATAGTGAGAATACAGAACTCATCACATGAGATTGTTATAGATAGATTTGCCCTTTATCCTAACCAAAACTAAGTACACTATTAACATTTAACCAAAATCAAATATAACTAGTCATATGAAGGTAAACCTAAATTTGCAAGATACATCAGGTGTGATCTTCCAAATACCTGAGTTAGTTGCATTATAGATTGAAAGGAAGAATAAACTAAAATTGAATTGAAAAAGTAAAAGGCCTTTGCTAGATCTCAAGCTAACCTCTTGTGTTATTTAGCACACACTTCAATATGAATAGCATCGTAGTTTGCAATCATGACTACTTACTGACAGTTACTATATTAAACACACAAGTTTGTTAACTCACCCTATCCAAATAAATATGCCATGTTTCATACAGTAATTTATGTATTAAACATGGCATATTTATTTGGTACAAAACAAGATACCCAATTCTCAGTACAGAGAACACATATCTTGCTAGCATAATTCTGGCTACCATAAAAATTTACAGTAGAAAAACAAAGTATATATTTTATCCAGAATTTTTTTTGCAATTCTATAACTTTCACTAAAAATGAAAAAAAACTACTGCAGTGATACAGAGGAAAGATTAACATGTGCAATAAAAGCAAATAAACAACTCATTCAGCACTGATTATTACTCCAATAATTTTGCCACAGATTTAGATATTTCTCAAATATATTTGACTCAAAAGTTAGAAAGCTAATCGAATGAAGCATGAGGAGGGTAAATATGCATGGTCACCTTATCTGAAGTGTATACTTTTCCAATAGCAGTGTTCTGCAAGATACTTGCAGCCACCTGTAAAAACCAAATGAACTTAGCTTTTCCTCTGGATTCTTACTCTCTTATTTCTCACAGGGAAAACCTTTTGTATGATTTAAAACAAAATTAACTGAACACAAGAGTCACTTTTAGAGCATAGGTTATGGAAACTCAATCAGGAGAATAACCAGTCTCCACACTAGAGTGGTAAATAAGCTCGTAAAATGCCATATGTATCTTTAAACTAGTTTGGTTCATTGAACAAGAACCAGCAAAGTCTTAATACCCATAACATTTTATCCCTATTGTTGCCTTGTTTTTATCAAAGAAAAAGGAATTCAGTGATGCGAGCATGAATAGTGAAAGTCTCAGTTATGAAAGCGGTGCCTTATCATCGATCCAATCCAACAAAGGATGTAAATGTGGATATGCTAAATCACACTATACCCTATATACATCACATAGTAGAGATCAGATCCAAATTCAAAATCATATAAAGAGCATACCTCACCACCATTAATCGGTTCATCATAGCAAGGGTTTAATTTTAGTGCACGTTCAAGGTAGGGAATCCAGTGCCCAGTTAGTAAGTCACGTCTGATCATTTCAACACCACCATGGTAGTACTGTTCAAAACAACGTGAGAAATCAATAGCATGCTGAAAAGTAACTGAATGCACATTCCAGTTCAGTGCAACGTTATTGTGACAAGATGAGTATGGATGTAAACAGTACATCATTTCTGGTTTTACCTCAAGCATGTTCCTCAAAAAAGGTTCTTCATTAAAATAATCTCGACGAACAAAGACAAATGGTATCTTGTATGCCAATGCTTCACTGACAGTGCCATATCCAATTTTGCCTGGGGTATTAAAATATTTACTGTTAACTCACCATACATAGATATTGAAAGATATACGTGTCTAACTTCAAATTTAGAATGCTAAGTAGTACCAAGCATGCAGTCACTTGCTGCTATCAAATCAGGTGTGTACACATCTGTTGAAAGCCTTTTAAAGTTGCGTGGAAACTCCTGCTTTGGAGATGCAGCACATACCTTTCCCAGGGCACAGAAAGTGACAGCATAATTAGCTAAATAGCTACATTATATTAAAGAAACAAACAGGACAGTTAAAACATTGCAGGTTTCCGTATGCACCAAGCATATCCAACCAGGCGGCAAAGATTCTTCCTTCAAGGCCCAGCTGGCTTCCTGAGTATTTCAATATTGCAATAAATTAGTTTTAGGTATCAGCCAATTTAACGAATATTGAGATAGATAGAATATATCTCCCTGAAAAATGAATGAATTCAAAGAATCAACTAACAATGCCCCGAGCTGCTTCTTCATAATAGGTATTTCCTTGTCTTCAAAAACAATTATGCAGGAACAATAATCCAGTGATCATAACAAGCATACTAAGTGAGTAGTATGTAATTTATGTAAACTGAAATTCAATCAAGCTAGTCAGGAAAATATTTTAAAGTTAATCCTAATAAAGTTATTGTCAAGATTCAAGTTGACATGGAATGCTAATAATAATCTCCATGCCAATTTTCATCCACATTAGACTGCTTCACAGAAGCAAATTCCTTTTCTCAAGGCTCCAAGAATGACAAGATCTAAGCTGCCCATCTGAACGGAAACTATCTTTGGAAGGCATCAACTGCTGCCCTTGGACAATGATTTTAATGAGTAAGGAATTAATAATTTCCTTTGGAGGTTCAAATTTGTATTGAAGTGATCCTTCCTATGGTATGGATAATATTGCATTGGCAGTGTATTTTAGAAGGAAGTCTCCCTTAGTTGCTAGTTTGGTTTCAAGTTCAGGGCTTAGGTTTGACAGTTCACCGACTATTTTTCCAGGTTTGGTACAGCCAGGTTCAGCCATATTTATATGTTGTATATACAGTACCCAACCTAGAAAAACATATGTACATATATTAGTGTTTTAATTCACACCTTTCAATGTGACACTAAATGTAACAAATGTGTAGTAGAACAACTCTTCGAATAAGACAGGGAATCTCTTTGTGAATAAAAAAACTAACCCAATCTAAACAATATGTACTTGCTATCTACAATCTATACAATGTCTTTTTGGGGCAGTTCATGCTCATGCTAAATAAAACTAAAGGTGTGTCTTTATGGATTCATCTATGGCAAAAGGCGAACATACAATTTGACTCAAGGCAAAATATTTTTAGCTTTTTTGACTAAAAGAACACCCTACAATTACTACTAGCTTATGTTGTTCAATTAAAAGTAGAGACTAAGCAGTGCTAGTAAACATAAATATTGAGTAGATTTAAACATAATGACACTAATGCTTTGGTAAATTAAATTAAAGGATTAGTACAAATCCTCAATCTCCAACTTCAAACAAATATGCAATATAAGGCTTGCAAACTCGCTAAAAATAATTTTATCTACCTTAGCACACATAACAAATAATAGAAAACATCTCAACAATTTAGAAGCAAGACAAGCATTACTAAATTCTACTAAATGAATAATGAACTCTAAATTAACAATAATACTCAATGAATGACAATTTGCGCAAGTAGGGACAAAAATTATTGTTTGGCATCCTATTACTCCTGTTTTGCCACCTAACTTGAATTGAATCACCAAGATCAAGAAGACATTGTACAATCTAAGGAAATTTTCTTTTGATCACAAGAGAAATCCTGCACATTAGCGAGCAGTGGGTACCATCTTAGACAAAGAAGAAAGGAAAGATGATCTTATAGTGTGAAGACCGGTCTTACCTTTCTTTGCTTGGAATTGAAGAGATATAGCTTTTAAATTTTACAAGAGAACAAGGAGGGGAGGTCTTAGGGATCCTATTTTTCAGATGCTTCATCCTTCTTCAGCCAATGAAGGTTCTTCTTCAAGAGTTCCAAAATTAGTTGAAATTTTCTCAACTTTGGGAGAAGAACCACTTCAAATGATGAATGGTAACAATAACAACAGTGAAAATGGTGAAAAACGTAGCAATTTGTTGTACCCCAAATTAAAAAATTTGCTACACTTAGGCATTTTGAAAAAATGGTCAAAAGTCTTGTTAAAAACTGTCAAAAGGTCGGAAGATGAAAACTTGCATGTCATGCATGGTGCTCGAAAACTCAAAATTTTCAAAATCCGAGGATTTGGGTCTGCTCATAGCGACCTTGTCTACAAAACCCAGATCTCAGTTTTTTGGCCCTAAATTTTAGGAAATTTTCTAAAAATAGAAAGTTTCTAAAAGTAGACTTTTTTTGGGTTTCTTCTCAAATGGATGCTGGCAAAATTTTCTAAAAATAGAATGTCCGACTATAGGGTTTCAAACTGATTTTGATTGGCTCAAAATACTTCCTCATCAGACTAGTCCAATCAGAATCGTCAAAAGATCAGTTTTTCTCTAATGGGTCTATTCTGCTTTTTCAAAAGCTAAATCAGGAGCTCCAAGGTCATCAATGGAGGTTGCCCAACTGCCAAAAGTCAGATTCAAGGTCTCAAGCACTGTACAGATCGAGAAAGGGAAAAAGATGCTCGAAGAACAAAGAACAAAGGAGGGAAGCTGAAGGAATCTTGAAAGTTGCAAATTTTGACTAAGTCTGGAGATGTTAGGCGCCCCTACCCAATCAAAGCGCCTAGCCAGTCATGCCTTAGAATATTTTTCAATCTCGACAGTCAAAGCAACGACAAACACAAGGAATGAAGGGAAAGTTAAAGATTTCAAATAAAAAACTAACACTGGAGAGTAAAGGCGCCCCTACTAGCCAAGGTCGCCAGCCTTTCAAGATGCCAAATGATGGAATTAGGGTTTGTGCTTCCCAGACAATGTTGAACAGAATCCTTCCAGCTTCACAACGAATCTATCAACACAACCATCGGATCAATCAGTCAGTCAAAATCATGGATCAAATCGAGAAGTCTTGGCAGAGGAGCAAAATGCAAATCATGAAAATGATTGAAAAATTCTAAGTCTGGAGAATAAAGGTGCCCCTGGCTACTAGGCACACCTAGGGTCTTGAGCCACTAGATTTAGAGATTAGGGTTTGCAAATATGCTCATTCTCCTCAAAATTTTGTAAGCTTTCCAATGGATACCCCAACCTGATCATCAGACTCATCAATTGTCGGCAAATTCAGATCAAACAAAGGACATAACATGAGGTACAAATTTGAAGGATGAAATCCATGAAAAAAAAATGGTTGTCTGGTGATCATGGGTTCCCCAAGTAGCCAAAGGCGCCCAAGCTTTTGGGTAGTCAAATGGTTTAATTAAGGGTTGACACCTCTAGCATGTTTTCTTCAGATTTGCAACAGCTCTCCAATGGAATCATCAACAAACCTATTAAAGTTGTCAATCACCAAATATTGAAGACAGAATGGAGGGGTAAAAGTGTGTAAACAAGAAAAGTCAAAGTTGAAAGATGAACATCATTTAAAATATTCTAACTCTAGAGGAGTTCGGCACCCTAGCTAGCCAAGGGCGCCCAAACTTTTGAGGTCCTGAAATCAGATTTCGAAAGATACAGCCTCCAGAAGACCCTCCTCAAAATTCGTCAAGCTATCCAACGAATCTGACAGCCAGTTCATCAGGTCAATCTAGCTCCCGGAATTGCAAAGTCATCTAAAGGGCAGAAAACAATTATAAAATTGAAGAACATGAAAATGGCTCTCTGGCCAGTAAAGGCACCCCTGGTAGCCAGGGGCGCCCATGATTTTGGAGGTCCATAATCAGTTTTTATCAAAAGCAGCCTCCAGGACAATCTCATCAGATTCAGTCAAGCTACGCGATGGATCAGTAGGCTAGTTCACAGCATTCATTTGGTGTCTATTATCAAAGATCAAAGGGAGGCATTTTATCAGGCTAAATTTAGGAAATTTAAAAAACATGGCTAAGTCTACCAAGTAAAGGCACCCAAAGTTCAATGCCTTGGTAAATTTTCTAAATTTCATCATGCATCAATCAAAAAGTGTCCACATTCAACGTACCTACTTCCAAAAGGGTTTCACAGTTCTAAATTTAGGGAACAAAGCATTTTTTTCATCCTAAAAACCTATTTAAGAGGGCTTTGTCTTCCATTATTCACATCTTTTGCAGGTGGCGTCCAAAGGAGGAGATAGAGAATTTTCTTCATATCAAGATTTGGAGGTCATAACACTGTGCTTTTTCAGAGTTCTTCACATTTTCCAGATCAACTCACTTAGAGGGTCACTTTTTCATATTTCAAATTTCTAGGGCATCAATTTTCAAAAGAAGGGGGTCATCCTTTTCAATTTTCAACAATCTGGGTCAGCTTGGTTTTTGATTCTCAATAACTTTGAAAAAAATTATATTTTTCAAGAACCTGCTTTTTTCACGCATGTCCAAGAAATCTTCAGTATTTTCAAAATCTAATCAACTGGGTCTCTTCAAAACATGATTCTGCACAAAACCCAGCTCTCATCTTTTTTTGGGAAAATCCTAAAATTTTAGGGTTTCTACTTTATCAATCAGCCATCACTATTTTCCAAAACAGATGATCTAGGTCTTTTTGAAACAAAGTTCCCTACAAAACCCACATCCCAGCTTTTTTTGAGAAAATTGCTTTTTCGGGAGAAATCAGCCTTCAATTTTCAGCAATTTGTGCAAAAGTGTCCAAATATAGTCGAGTTTACAGTCAAAATTCAAGTTTTTCAGCATGCAATACCCTCCCATGGAATTCAAAAACCAAGTCAGTGTTGTATCATGATTTCATCAAAACTTTTGAAACGAATTTGCATCATATAAAACCAATGTTCGATTTGTGTGCTTTGGAAGACGCAAGAAATGTTGCAGTCAGACATCTTGGTCATTCTGGATTTACTTGCAGTAGCATCAATTCATGTCTCAGTGCAAAGTCTAGAGTTTGTAATTGCTTGTGTCAAGCATTACAATCCGGCAACACGAGAAATTCAAGTGGCAGATGGGCGGGTTGTTTGTAGCCTCAAGCCAAACGATGTTGAAAAATGCTTCTCAATACCACCTTGGCCAGAAAATTTGGTCATCTCCATTGAAGAATGTGAAAAGGTGTGGCACATGCACAAGGACAAATACCGGAAGAAAGTTGCACAAAGATGGTTGAAGGATAAACACAATACTTTGCCAAAGAACGTCGAGCATGGAGAATTCAAGGAGGAGATTGCAATAATGATCACTTTGCTCAACCAAGTCACTGGTCAAGCAAAAGCCACTAAATTCTAGCCTTGGATGTTTTATATCATCTCTCACATCATGAATAAAACAGAGCTCTATGACTGGTCGACTTTGATTAGCGATATTCTCCAACATCAAATGATAGAATATTTCAAAATCCATGAGTTTCATATGATCTCCAACCTAGTCTACCTAGTGGCCTTTCAAGGCAAATTCAAAGGGTTGAATATCATAGGGACTCTAGATGTGCAGCATGTATATCATCATTACCCACAATTGGAGTTCTCAAAGTCAGCACATCTTTACAGGCGGGTGAATGATGCATTCTTGATGCATACAGTTAAAGACTTAGACAATGAGCTGCATGTACGGATTTCATCAGTTGCCAGGGAAGCAATGGCAGAGTGGGTTGATTGGTTCATCCAGTTTCCTACATTCTCCTACATCAAAGTGTACGGCTTCTCAAGTAGTCCAGTCATGTTGCCGAGGTATCCCACAGATGAGGTGGTTTTCATGGAGTTTTTGAGGCAAGTGTATGAAGTTCACATGTTCTTGCGAAATCGGAAGAAGGCTACTTTTAGTTTTCCAGTTGAGATGGGTATCTACAGATGTAGATTGTCAGTTGATGCTAGGGTGATGGGAGATGAATTATCAAAATTTGGCCTCAAGTTGTTCAACGAGAGGCGGTCATACGATTCTCATGGCCTTTTTGCATCCCGTCTTGGTCAAAATCAAGCACATGTGCCCGTAGTTGAAGATTTTTGGGCTAATTGTGAGGACGAATTTGAAGTATAGAAGTGCAATAATAGCATATTCACACTCCAAAAGATGGCTAATTTCCTATCAGAGGACATAAAAGGGTTATTCGATGATGATGGAGAAGTGCTACTCCCAATATATGCCAGAAATCAAATAGAGCAACGATCGCTTTCAGAAGTCAATTGGTCCATCAAAGAGAACACTTCAATTGAAGAAAGAACGAGTTGTGTCATTAAGAACAGCAAAATATTCCTAAACCTCAAGAGGACTCGGAAGGAAGCTATTCCAATCGCAGAGCTGCCGATAGTGCAGTCATCCCTACCTTTTTCTTCCAAACCAAAACCAAAAATGAAGGCTATGAGCCACCCTCCAAACAGTTTGAAGATGGGTAGAATGGCGAAGAGTGTAAGAAGAAAACTGGATTTCTGAGATGCAATTCAGCAAGAGCAGCCGACAGTTGTATCAGAGGTTCCACTAGAAGAGCCCACGCCACAAGCAGAAATAGTGCCTTATCACCTGATTCTCCACCATCACCGAGGTCTTCTCCGATCCAAATAGATTTAGAAGATGAAGAAGTTAATGAAGCTGAAGCTGAACCTCCTAGAGAAGTTAGTAAAGACTCCTCGTCTTGGCTTAAGGACGTCCTGGGAAGGAAGAGGAGGCCTTCATATCAGTTGAACTTTGCAGAGCTTGACAGCATTTACCAAGATGCACCTATAAAGAAACCAAGAAAACAAGCTCATATAGAGAAAGAATCCAGATGGTGAGATTATCATTGAGACTGCTAAGCCCCCAGAAGATAAAACTATTGATGAGGTGGAGATTGATGATTTCACGATTCTCAAGGCCAATCTTGGCAGAAGCAGTCAGCATACCGATGTGAATATATTCGAGGTTGTAGCAGGAAATCTAAAGGAAAGAGTACTTAAAGATGGAGAGGATAAGGCAGCCCTCAAGCCTTAAAATCGGCAACTCCGGCGATATATTTCTAATCTTCTTCACAGCACGTCACATGCTACTCAATTCCTTCCATAGATTCTAGAGACACTGGCTGATCAACATTAGTTAAGACAGTTGGTTGTGTTGTGACCTTTTCACACATCACCCCATCCTAGATGCGGACCCCCTAATTTTTGCTCCATTCTGGTCTTTTGGCTTTGGTTCTCTCTGTCTCTGGTCTTTTGTCCTTCCGGGGATGTCCCGTTTCACCTCAGTTGAAGTAATTGACAAATTTAGGGTTTCTATCCTTTAGACCCGTTCGAGGTCAAGATTGAGTTACTTAGGTGAAATCTAAGTGTAGCAACACATTCAGAAAGCTCAAGGCAGAATCCCCCTGAAATCTCACTGAAATCCAACAACTTACTATTTTTAGTAAGTACCTAATTTGAGGCTTGTTCCTCAGGATTTCGGGATTCTAATGACTTCAACACAATCAGGCAGCTTCAGAGTGCCTACACGAAAAATTTGAACAGATGCAGACAACTGGCTATTTTTAGCAGTTCAGCCTTCAGAGGCTATTTTCAGGGTTTAGACAAGCAATTCTCTGGTGAATGACAAGAGAATTGATCTGGGTTTTCCAAGACCTTCGCAATGCTGTAACATGCAAATCAAGTTGGGGACTTTCAGAGGTTAGCCTTCCGAGGCTATTTTTAGGGTTTGCATGCAGGAATTTTCAATGCATGTCCGGATATTCCATCTGGGTTTTGCGAGAGCTTCACAGTGATATGACATGCAAGTGGATCAGATCAGTTTTCAGGGACTTACTATTTTTAGCCAGTGCCAGAACTTTGACCAGTTTTCTGGGTTTTTCTGGGTTTTTTGAGATCTCACGAGCACTGTGACAAACAAACTCGTCCAACATCCGATGGACCACTTTCTGGACAGTTACTATAAATAGTAGCTCCAGTCCAACACCTACCTAGCACTTCATTCCAGTGAACAGAACGACAAGCAGTAGAAATCAGAGCAACCAAGGGCAGTCGAGAGCACATCCAAGTTAGATTAGGTTTTCCCTGCCATGTCTAAAAATAGATGAAGCGAAATGCAGAGATGTCAAAACGAAGCACGCCACCATGATCAGCATCCTTCGGGCTACCTACTGGCAAATTTTGAGCAAAGTCGGAGGACTTACTATTTTTAGTAAGTCAGGACACGACTATAAATAGCAGGTCTGCGGCAAAAGTCGGTATGAACAGAGCACTCAAGTTATCAGGATCAAACATAGCAAGTTTCAGGTCGAACGGAGTTGCTGAAGACAGGCAACTTTGAAACTTACTATAAATAGCAGGTGGCTAAAAATAGCGCATCATCACCAGAAGCAAGTACGAGTAGGTCTCTCACAGCATCAGAGGCAACTGGAGCAAATTTCAAAGCAAACAGAGAAACGGAAATTGATCAATTCTAGGGTTTCCTAAAAATAGCATGTATTGTGCCGGATAGGATGTGAACAGAATGGCAACACCAGATGGAGGCACAACCACGCCAGTTTCAGTTCAGAACAGGGTGAAAATCAATGAAACCCTAATTTCTCCTAATTTTACTAAAAATAGAAAGCTGAGAATGCCTAGGGCGTTGGAAATTCATAAATGATAGCTGACAGGCACACACCCTCATACACCCCCAAGAGAAATGAAAGATTCAAAAGTTCTAAGTATGAGATTTCCTTGAGCAAAGGTGAAATGTGCCTTCCAGAGGCATGAAAATTCTCCTAAGGCATGGAAATTCCCCTAAGGCATAGAATTCCTCCTCACAAGGTCAAATGCGCTTGAGGGAGGTGAAAGGTCAAGCTTGGGCGTGGATTTTCCATCTCACATAGTGAAATGCGCTTGAGAAAGCAAGTTGCCAAGGTCAAATGCACCTAGGGAAGGTGAAAAGTCACCCAAAACATGAAAATATTCAAGAGGCCTTCGAAAATTTCCCAAGGCATCCTCAAATGCGCCCAAGAAAGGAGGTTGCACATGCTAAATGCGCCAGAGCGAGGTGAAAAGTCACTCTAGGCGTGGGTTTTCCTTGACCACATGCAAAATGCGCTTGAGAAAGGAAGTTACATGGATGAAATGCGCCTTCAAGAGGCATAGAAATTCTTCTAAGGCATGAAGTTTTCCTCTCCCTAGGCTAAATGCGCTCAAAGAAGGAAATCAACACCCTCATATGCGCCAAGAGGAGGTGAAGAGCCACTAAAAGGGGGCGGAATTCCTTCCAACATTAGCAAATGCGCCCAAGAGTGGAAGCATCATAGGCTAAATGCGCCCAAGGAAGCTGAAGGGTCACAAGATGGAGGTGCCTTCCTTTGCAAAGGTGATATGCGCCCAACATGGAAGTTCACTAAGCCATATGCGCCAGAGGGAGGTGAAGAGTCACCCAAGGCGTCGGAATTCCTCATGACACCCCCATTTGCGCCCTCAAAGTTCCTCCTCTCTATAGCAAATGCGCCTAAAGGTAACATAGTAACAAGGTAAAGGTAAAAACATTGAAGGTGAAAGAAAAAAGCGCCAAGGGTAAAGGAAGTTTTCTCCTCAACATGTGAAGTGCGCTTGAAAATAGAAATCCTCTATGAGGAATGCGCTAGAGGAAGGTGAAGGGTCGCCATGTGAAATGCGCCAAGGGAGAAAAATAACACTAAGGGTGGCGTGATTTTGAAAATACTAAGGCATGGGAATTCCTCCTACCCATGGCAAATGCGCCCTAAGCTGGAAATTAACAAATGAAAATTCGCAAAGGGTAAGGTGTTAGCCTCTAGGGGTGACAATGCCTAAGGGGTAAAGGCAAAGGTTGATACATAAGATGAAGTATGCCCCTCGTGGGTAATTTAAAATGAAATTTTCTTAAATTTTTTTTTCCTAAAGCAAAAATTGCCAAAGCGTCAAGATGATTGAAGTGGAAGTTCACATGCCCAAATGCGCCCTTCAAGGGTAAAATAATTAAATTTAAATTCCTAAGGCATTTTTTAAAGGAAAAATGAAGAAAACGCCTAGAGGATGATGCTAGTTTCCAGAGTTAGAAAAATCTTCAGAAGGAAAATTCTTCAGGAAAAAATCAAGAGAATTTGCCAAGGCCAAGAAATGGGAAATTACAGGAGTGGAAGACATCCGGAGGATAAGATTAAAAACATTAGCCATTTTTATTATTTTTAATTAATAAAAATTAAAAGAACCCCTTCGTCCGGATACATATGAAAACGATGGATTCTGGAAGAATTTCTTTTCTGGGTATTAAACATTCGCAATTCAAAGGTGATTCAAGCTTACTCCACGCCGTGTCCACATCATTTCGATGGATATTTTGCCCAGTGCCTATTTTAAATAAAATTCCTAAGGCAAAATTGAGAGATTTCTTTAAGGCAAACAAACAAAATGAATGGGAGGCACTTCGCTAGAATTTTGAGCTAGACAGTTTTGCCAAAGCGAAGACAAGATCAAATGACTTAGCCAAACATTTCGAAATTGTTCAAGGAAGTGAACGATTTAATATTTTAAGAAATCAAAAGCGACGAGGCAGGCCTGTGCAGAGGTGATGAATTCATAATTCTAGAAGATGCCTCAGATGACAAGTGTTACAACGGAGAAAAGAGAGGGAAAATGAATTCGAAAATTTGCCAAGTATAGCCTCTGCAGGAATTCGACCAGGCTATAAGATTTTCAAATCCTCTTCATTCCTCTCACCAGTTGCTGAATGCAAAATTATTGGCTAAGTTAAAGTACGAATTCCTAAGGAACTTGAAATTGCTGAGAAGTTCGAAATTGTGAGAGAGCTGAAGGAGAAGTGCAAATTCGTAAAGGTTGAAGTTGCTGAAGGAAGTGCGACTCAACTTGCTGAGGCTGCAGTTGCTGAGAGGTACGGATTCCCAAGTTGTCAGTTGCTGCATTTGCTGAGAAGGTATGAATTTGCAAAAATGTCTCAAGTTGCTGAATGTTGACATACGACTTGAGAAGAAAGTTTGAAGTTGCTAAGTTAGAAAGACAAGTATGAACTTCAAGGGAGAAGTTTCAGATTTGCTGAAAGTAAAATTGCTGCAAGCAAACATTTCCAAGTATTTGGCATTGTGTTGCTGCAACCAGAGAAAAAACTTCTAAAAACGTTGAAGTAAACAGGCGTAGTTGAGGTTTGCAGCCGAAAGTGACAAAGTGTTGCAGCCTTTTTATTTAAAAATCTGTTGGCACCCTCAAAAGCGATATATTGTTTTATAAAATCTTCTTTTCTAATGACTCTCTTGCTTTTTTGCAGAATGGCCGAATCAAGCAGAAGAGCTGCAGGCAGAAACAACCACACCGAGTCTAGACAGGCTGTGATCAAGAAATTGGGCAAGTCATTCTTGCCAAAATCCAAATTTTCATCCAAGCTCGGCAGGCTAGCTGACACGAACTTAGGCTCATTCAACATGGAAGCATTCAGAAGAAGGATATTGGGGACTGGAGGCCATCACCCATCAGTGACTTCGCACAGTATTGTCAGAAGTGGATTGTATGCAGCCGCCAACTTTCCGCCAGCTATCCGGTGTCCAGAACTCATCATGGAGTGCGCCTAACATTACAATGCAGAACAAAGGACGGTCACTTCGCCAGATGGCAAGGTGCTGGCTAACCTGACACCTGAAGCGATCGGAGAGGCATTCGAGATTCCAGTTCATGAGAAGATGATCTACAAGACGAAAGAGAGAGCTGGAAAGATCTACTCATCCACCACAGACTGGTGTGTTCATTTGATAAACACTAGGTGGATGATTAAACCCAAGCCAACTCGCACAAAATTGCCCAAGTAGATAGTCTCAGATGACTTGAGACAGGAGTTTGGTGATCTCATTATGACGCTGAGCAGAGTTGGAGGATACCCCCAAGCGTTCATCTTTGAACCTTGGATGTTCTATTTTGTCAACTTGGTGTTAGAAGGAAAAGATTACATGGATTGGGCACTGAAGATCAGTGATAACATACATGAGCAGCTTCGTGGCGTGAGGAGAACGAAGACATTTTACATGGGCTCCTACCTTGTCTATATGTTGGCTCGCATGACGAGATACAGAGGGATCTCTTACAAAGAACCAATCGGTTGCGGATCCCATCAGTTTAAAATATATGAGGCTTGTCCACAGTTGCATTTGACAAGCACGACTAATTACAAGAGGGTCAATGATGCCTTTACCATGCACATAACGAGGACCTTGCAGCAAAGAACCCACCACAGAATATCAAGGGAGGCACAAAAAATAATTGAGAAATTCGGATGTTGGTTTATCCAATTTCCAAAATTCACCTACATAAGGCTGCAAGGATTTTCCTCCTATCCATACAGATTGCCTCAGTATCCCACAAACAGGATAGTGATGCTGGAAGTATCTAGGCAATTGATTGCCTATGATAAGATTCAGAAGAAGAAGAAGAAAGGTGGACTCGGATTCCCAATTACCATGGGGAATTCAGATGAAATCTGCCCATTGCTGCAAGCAGCAAGGGAGGCAGAAGTGGAGCTCCAATTCTTGCACCTTTCCTATCACACCAGCAGACATTACTACGATCCGCACAGAAACATCAGGTGGATATTGACAGAAGAGTTCAGGCACAAGGTGCAAATCGAAGACTTTTGGGCTAGTGCAGTGCATGAGATCGAAGTCAGAAAAAGAATGTTCTCTCGGGTACCGTTGGTGATGGTCAGAGAATGTGAGATCATCCCAGTACCAGATCAGATTGAGGAGGATATAATCATAATACAGGCTGACTACGAGACAGTAAGCGATACACCTTTACCTCTCCCAGATTGGTCTGAGCAAGAGATCACTGACTTGGATACACTTTGTATCCCAGTCTTGACATTTACACGGAGTTGGGTAGAGAGGCACGTCAGCCGACTCAAGGGAAGGTCAATTCCCCTTACCTACAATTTGATGGGAGACAGCAGATTACTAGCAACTAATCAGAGGAGGTAGAGTAATCCAACTCCAGAGCCTAGAGGAAAAGAGCCAGTTCGACCTGAGCCAGTGGTAGTTGAGGAGTCCATGCATACGTCATCTCGGACACACTCTCCAAGCTTATAGGAGGTGTCGTTGTTTGTTGATCAAAGGGAGAGATTGGATGTAGAGCAGACGGTGCGAGCAAAGAATCAGCCACCTCGTAGAGAATCAGTGGGTCAGAGCATCAACATGCCCCGAGAGGATCAGCAGCAGGAAAATCAGCAAGAGACAGATTAGGGGACGGCTACTGATACTCAATTTCACCAGGAAATTGACGTGGCTCTCGAGGGTGACGCTACTTCAGATCAGGATGCCCATAGCTCAGAAGACACTGAGCCCATTGACGATGGTGAGCCTCGTCAGAACGATGGCAGAGGAGAGGTTCACGAGGTAGAGGCCGAGGTGGAACAGCCTTTTATTATATCTGACATGCGGCAGGAGGTGCCAGAATGGCTAAGGGACAGAATGAGGCGTGATCCTGTAGATGAGACCGATCCCGCAGCCGAGATGGAGGAATTATTACAGAGGATCAATGCACCTCCAGCCAAGAAAAACGCTAGGAACTTCTCCAAAATATCCACAGATGAGGATGGATCCCGAACCTGGGACATGGCAGTTCCTCGGGTAGAATGTGATAGAGACGAGGCCGTTCCTGAGAACTACGTTGTGACAACCATGGAACTAGGCCGCCCTGCTGGAGCACAAGTGGTAGAGAAGTGCGATAATTCCGATCGGGCAATCAAGGATAGATTGTCCCATGTTGCGGGCAAATACAAAAGGTTGAAGGTAGAGCACAAGACACTTATTGGCTACGTGCAGCACTTGTCCCGTCCTTGTGGGCAAGAAAATCCGGCAATTGAGCTTCCAGCTGAATTTTCCAGGGTGTCAATCAGTGGGTTAGAAGATTTGAAGAGAATGGCACAGCAGGCAGACAAGTGGGTTGTCAATGTGCATACAGAAACAAGAAAGTTCATGGAAGATCTTGCACATGCCTATGGGCAAGCTTCTGATATTATGGCTAGAGTGGAGGCAGTTAACCATGCTTGGGGTGAGGCTCGCATCTATCAAACGAGAGTTGTTCTCTGTTTAGGGGCTTTGATGAGCATACCTCAACACACTTTGGTTGAGGGAGGTGTTATCCAGCAGGGGGATAGATACGACTTCGCCAGATGGTATTCTTCAGTAGTCACAAGCCGATGATTCTATGATGCATCATAGGCAGATTCTGTCAGGGTCAGAAAGGCCATGAGGAACATCTTAGATGGAATTCTCAACACGTTGGAGGCAATCTTTGCCAAGAGGTTGACTGCTGAAGAGGTAACTGCAGATGGATTGAAAGATAGATTGACGCCATTCTTCTCTGAAGTGAAAACCTTCATACAAGATGATTTCGAGAACACTGCCACGTTCTCCAGTATCATACAGAACACCCAAGACGCCCTTGTTGCCTGGAAGAAATCATGTGCCCGGCATGGGCAAACAGTTGCAGTTTTGGACTTTCAGTTGGATCACATTCCTCCTATCTCCGATCAGGAAGTTGAGGCAGTCTTGGCCAGATTCATCAGATTTGCAGCCAACGAGAAGGAGAAAGGAAATGCCGTTCTGGACGATGACCTTTTGGAAGGAGACGACGTGCATTGATGGTGGTTAGTGGTACATTGATGAGGAGTGGAGGGCGCATTCATTGCCCCACTCCTCTCAGTGGCGGTTTTTAGGACAGAAACCCTAATTAGGGCATATGTGGCTCAATTTGAGCCTTTTATTGTAATTAGATCTGAACCGTCCACTAATTGGACTCACTATAAAAGGGGCATCCCCCCTCATTTGTAAATAGTTAGAATTAGAATCAGAGATAGATCAGAGCTAGACAGAGATAGAGATTGATAGAAGTTAAAGTAGAGCTAGGAGTTAGCTTAGTTGGAAAGGAAAGAAAGACTTTCCCTTTGAAATTTTTTGCAAAAGATTGTTGTGTAAGACTCTCATGATATAAAGATTTCATTGATTGGTGACTTCATTTTGTGTTGTGGGCAGTTGACGAGATCTTTTCGTATTTCGAATTGGAATAAAGTAAAGTAAAATAGATTTGTTTTCATGCAAGTAGAGTTAATTGTGGAATGTGACATTAGTTTGGGCGTATCTTCCTGTACCCACACCGCCGGCGGACTTGCTAACGGTAAGTCTGCTCCTGCGTGGTCGACTGGAATCTCAACACTTAACTTCGATTGTGTTCAATGTGCCCACTTGCTTCGTTGTGAAGGGGTGTGCATGGTGAATCTCAATTTGAACATCTCATCCATCCTTTGAAGATTGCACCAGCTTTGTCAGAGTTGTCCAAAGGGGAGATGAAACGAAGTTTGGTTTGAAGGTTGTCAAAGTTAATCCTTGCATTCCACCCGTAGAAATATATTGTAGAATTCTTATCCCTACCTCCTTTAAATTCAGCATTTCCCGATCCGTTTAAATACCAAAGCATCATAGTCAAAATCCTTCATTTGCTTGAGCATATAAAGTTGAACAATTACGTAAGTCCCCTTGGAATACCTAGCATATTCACATCAACCAACTGAGTCTATTCGCATTAAAGGAACCTTGGAGTCGAACGCGTGAACTTTCACGCAATCTTAGCATGTGGAACACTTTGATCAAGAGAGAATAGAGTGACCGTTGGACATTTTATTCTGTGCTGACGTTGTCATAAAACACACGTCAACAGGTTGTATGTGCGAAGCATATGCGGGATTGGATAGAGGAGTGCATCATCAAGGGCAGATTTGTGCTTTCAGAGATGTATCAGTTAAGGTATAATGCCCATGATCTACGCCAAGGGATTCAAGGGTTTGAGCAAGGTATGGCGGAGGTGAAACCAATGCACGGGATTATCATTTCAAATTTGAAGACAACATATGATTCATTGGTTCCTAAAGAACATAAAAGACAGATTCTTGCATGGAGAGAACGTCACCTCTTCAAGGTGAAAACTTATGAAAGAATATTTGAAGAACTAGCTGAATATAGACAGAAGATTGTTGATGTCCTCAGATTCATGTGTATTTGTTTCACAGATCCCTTGTTGGTATCGTCGTGATGATGGCAGTTTCATTGAACTTGATGAAGTGCAAGTTGACTTCCAAAATCTTGTTCATGACAGTTTCAGCAGTGATCATGTTGTCAGAAAGATGAGTCAAATTGTCGTGATGTCAGCTAGATTCGATAAAGCAGATGATGAGGTCAAAGATTTTCTGAGACCAATTGCAGATGGCGAGGAAATCCTCAAAAAGCGGAATATGGCTTTAGATGGTATCAACACTCCTGATAAAGAGGCAATTTCCAGCTTTTTGGCGGATATAGTTGAGATTTAAAGCAGTAGTGCACTTGATGCTTTCTCCAAGCTTTCTTGCTATTCTTGTCTCATTCTTATCCACTCTTTGTGAAAGAGAAAGAATCAAGTTGTAATAGTTGGCACTTTCAATGTTTTTTGCTTTCATAGGTTGTTAGATAGTTATCTTGTTCTAGTTTTAGAAATAAAGCTTGCATGTTGGCAAGTCTTGGTTGTAAAAGCAAGGAGATTTTAGGGTTCCCTACTCCTTTCCTTGTGTATAAATAAGGGCAGCCTTGCCCATTTTTCTTGAATGGTTATTGTGATAGAAAATTGTTGAGCCTACTTTTTCCTGCAAGTTGTTATTCAGTGTTAGTTCACTTAGTATAAGAGCAAGTTTGCATGCCTGTCTTTGCTGCAAGATATTGTTCAGTTTATGTGTTCTCTGTGTTAATGTATTCTGGTTTGATCACAAAACTGTAAGCCTGTTATTGCTACAATCCTGCTGTCCCAGAAGTGTAATCGTCATTTGAAATTTAAAAAAGGAAATCTTATGCCTGCTTTGTTGCTTTGATCTACTCTCTTAAGTTTTGTTTTATATGTTCTGCTTAGATAATATTTATTTCAGCTTGCATCGAAAAGTATAGCGAGTCTTCAGATGTGCGTTGAGAGAGAGTTTGTTTAAGTATCTATGTTACCAAAATCATTCCTTGTTTGCTTTTAACTCTCAAGCTTTGAGTTTACTTGAGTTGTTAAAAGCGTCATTAGAGTAGGATTAGTCGTAGTTGAAATTCAAAAAGAGAAAATCTCAACTATAGCGCTAGAGTTTTATAACCTTGTTCTCTTAGCTGAACAAAAAAATTGGCAATTAGTTTTAGTTTACTTTCTTTAAGCAATATCAGCAAAGAGGGAGCTTCCCCTCCTAATTTGAAGAGCAGTTAATCTATGCATAGTTGTCTGTTTCTAATTCGCATACCAGAGGTGCAAATTGAAACGCCAACACAATTGATGTGTTGCCCCTATACCTTGGTGGAATACTATTGGTCTTTTGGCTCTTGTAGGAAGTCACAATCTTCCTTCAAAATCAAGGAAAAATTTTCCAAAGTTTCATGGCAATGGAAATCAGCATGCTAATGAATACATATTAACTTTCACAATGGCTTGCACAGTTTTAAGTATAGCACATGAAGATGTTAGAGTTCATTTGTTTGTAGAGACTTTGGTGGGAAATATGATTGATTGGTTTCATCATCATGAACCTTGTATCACCAACTAGAAAATTATGAAAGAAATTTCTTGCACACTTGAAGCTAGCTGAGGACAGTCACATCCTATTTGCTCAACGTTCAAATTCAAGGAAGGATGACAATGAGCCTATGCAAGAGTTGAATGCAAGATTTAATTATCTTGTCACGAGATAATACATCACTTTGAATCCTTCTTGCAACATTCTTTTGAGTAATTTTATAAATTCTTTGCCATTAAAGATTTCTTTCTTTTTTAAGACAACACATTAGACATAACTAGAAGATGCTCAACAACATGCCATTGACTTAGAAGATCATATGATAACTATTGGAAAAATTCAAATAGATTCAATCAAACCATTTGTAAAGAGTTCAGCTGATTCATTATTGCAAAAGGTGGTCAATGATGTTATGATCATGCAGAGACAAATGCACAAGTTCAACTCATACAATAATATTAGCCTCCTCTAGGGAGGAATAATCTTCAACCATTTAAAAAAATGAGGACACGATCGATAGCTCCACCTAATAGGCCAGCTATTGAAAGACCTCCACTAACTCATAATTATTGCACTTTTTCATGATATAGATGCCCATAATGGTACTACATGTCCAAAGATACAAATACTTAATCAGCTTATGGAATTTGTAGGCTCTAAACAAGCAAATTCAAGAACTATTTAGTGTCAAATAAATGAAATCAAAGGTGACTACCATGAGATTCATAGAATATGAACAAGTAAAGAATGATCTAAATAGCCATTCACTTGTCTTTAAAATTTTGCCTCAATAGGGCATTTTGGTAAAAATGGTCTAAATCTTGTAAAATTGTCGTCAAAAGCCAATTTTAGGTCAAATGAAGCATGGGCTTTTGTGGGTTTTATGTCAAGAGGATACTTGCAAATTTTGAAATTAGGGTTTCAGGCCCCTGTTTTTAGAAAAAATCTAAAAAATAGGATCTTTCCAGAAATGACTCAAAATGATTTTGATTGGCTTATTCTTCATCATAATCACACCGGTCCAGTCAAAATCACCAAGAAGTCAGTTTTGCTTTGGTGGGTCTATTTCACTTTTTCAGGAGAAAAGATAGGACCTTCAAGGTCAACAATGGCAGATGGCCAGTACCAGGTATCAGAATCTAAGCTTCAAACATTGCAAAGAAGGATCTATGGAGAAAGATGCTCAACGATAGAGGGGAATTTCAAAAAGTTGAAAAAAGCAAAAACTAAACTATTTGGAATGTTGGAAGCTTCGCAGATCACGCATGTGCAACGGCTAACGTAGAGTCAACACATCAACAGCGGCAACGACGCAGTCGACAAACACGTGAGTGGCTGATGTTGGTGTTGTACGCAGACGGCAAGCGTCGTCAACAAACGGTGATTGCGGTCAACGCAGTCAACGACACAGTAAACGCGAAGCTCGAGGAGGATGAAAATCATCGAAAATGACTAACTTTGGAGCCGAAATGCACCCCTGCTAGCTAGGGGCGCCCAAAAATTCAAGAGGTCAAATACAGCTGTTAATTTTTGCAGTGTTGAGGGTCTTCTTCAAAACTCTACTAGCTTTCTGATGGATCATCAAGCAAGTTCAAGAAGGATGAAAATCATCGAAAATGACTAACTTTGGACCGAAATGCACCCCTGCTAGCTAGGGGTGCCCAAAAATTCAAGAGGTCAAATACAGCTGTTAATTTTTGCAGTGTTGAGGGTCTTCTTCAAAATTCTGCTACCTTTCTGATGGATCGTCAAACAAATTCAACATGATTCATCAAACACCGGCAAACGAGGATCAAAGTTCTGAGTCATCAAAAATGGCAGTCTATCAAGGAAAAAGCACCCCTATAGCCCAAAGGGGCCCAAGAAAGAAAGCTCTCAAAAGTAAACCTTTGGATTGGCAATCTCCAGATGATCTTCCTAGATTCAACCTAGCTCCACAACAAATCTATTCGCCAACTCAAAGAACAAACTGTAGTTGTTGTTGACCAAACAAGCACGTGAAACGGAGGATAGATTGAAGTTCATCAGTGCAACTGCATCCCTGCAAGCCAAGGGCGCCTGGCCTTTTGAGCAACCAGATGAAGTTTTTAGCAGTTGTCTTCAGCAAGACATCTTCTCAAAATCCTTCCAGCTTCGCAATGAATCCAGCTGCCAGCTCACAGGACCTATCAAACACTCATAAATGAAGATCAATCGTGAAACATTGAAAGTGAAGGAAAGTTGAAAACCACGAGAATTGGCCAACATTGAGGAAAAATGCACCCTTCTAGCAAAAGGCACCCAACTTTTTGGAGCACCAGATGCAACTTTCGTGCTTTGCAAATTCCAAGGAGACCTCAAAGTTGATCAATCTTCGCGACGAGTCCATCAGCAAATTCAACAGAGCGATCAAACATTCGGCGACGAAGACCAAACTAAAGCATTTCATGAAGGGTTACAAGGTGAAAATTGTGTTTCGGAAGCACAAAAGTGCCCCTGCAGGCCAAGGGCGCCCAAACTTTTGAGCCCTCTTAATCAACTTACAAAGCTTGCAATGCCAGTCATCCTTTCCAGAACCGAACCGGTTATACATTCAATATCTCAACATATTCATGGGAATCTTCAATCACTAGTGATTGCACATCAAAGCACAGAAGGTCAAGAATGGAGGAATTTGAAAATTTCTGAAAATTGGTTAAGTCTGGCAAGAAAAAGCACCCTTCTAGGAAAAGGCGCCCAAGGATTCAAGCCATCAAAACAAGTCATTAAGGTTTTCAGCTCCCAGTAACATCTCTTCAGAGTTGAGCCAACTCCACAATGAATTTGTCAGCCAAGCCTCATGATCAATCAGGCATCCGGAATTTAGGATTCATCAAAGGCAGTTCGTCACAAAAAAAAATGAAAATCTTCAAAAATTCTCTAACTCCCAAGACTTGGACACCTAAAGTCAAAGTAGGCCCAAGTTGACTTGTGTTACGATTTTTGAAAGCTTCCTCATGCCTAGGCATCCAAAATTTGGAGGAGATTCTTCTAGTTAACTTCCAATCATGCTGGATAACTCCCCAACCAGGATTTTGGCGCCCTAAGTGATGCTTCCAACTCAAATTGATATTTATCAAGCATCTAGGCTTCATAATTCATTATTCTTTGTAGGTTGAAGAGCAAACACATATTTTTCTTCATCAATGCCATTTGAAGGATCAAACGGAGGCCATTTTCAGTGTTCTTCGTATTTCCAAGTTCAGGTTGCACAGAGGAAAAAAAATTCCTGAGATCATATCTCGAGGCATCAGCATTCAAAGGCAACAATTCATATCTCTAGCATTTTCCCCCAATTTCTTCTACTTTTGTCTAAGGTTTTCTTGCATGTCCAAGCAAACTCCATTTTTGTCACAAATCTGACCTTTTGGGTTCATTCAGCACAACATTGGCTACAAACCCGCATGCCAGAATTTTTCGGAAAAATTGCCCTGCTGCCCCCTTTTTTTAGGGTTTCCGCAAAAAATCTTTTCAAAAAATAGATAAACTGGGTTTGATCAGCTCACAAGCACCTACAAAATTTCACAATTAATGATGTTGCTCCTTTCTTTACCAGCCATTTGGTAATTCTATTTACTTACCACAAATGGATTGGAGAGAAATTTTAAGTAAGGATTGGAGTAATGAACGAATGGTTACTCTTGGGAGTGTTACTTACCAAAAAATAGATCGGAATTTCAGTGTTGATCTTGTTTTTGGGTTGCAGGTCAGTCACTCCAGCTTTTGGTTTGCTCTCATCCAAGGGAGTTGGCGCTTTCTTTGTCAAGGAAGTAATAGTTTTCAATTGGAGATTGCTTGGAGGCATTTCCTAGCCACTTTTGAATTATTTTGGTGTTGCTATTGTCCTTTGCGTAGAGCACTAAAATCAGATTGTACTCCACTAATTTCAGTTTTAAATAGCAGATATTATTGTTTACTTTAGACCTTTATAACTCAAGGAGTTCATCTTATGAAGGTTTTTGATGTAAACTTTGATAGTTTACTCTCAGTGTGGATCTAGGACAGCTAACTTCTGCATGCTTTGGTTCATCATTTAGTGTCCTTTGGAGTTTGAACAGTAAGTGTTTTTGCTAGTCTTCATGGTTGTATCAGATTAGTATAGAGGAGACATGTTAGATCCATATGGTGTTATGTTGGTGAGTTTGTTGAACTCTTGCAAATGATTGCTTCCCTTTTTGCAAGAAGATTCGAGGAGTTCGCACCTGCAGTTATGACTTTGCATGACACCTTGAGGAGGTATATTGAGGAGTATGGTTTTGGGTTGAACAAATGTTTCTTCCAGTTGCCCAAGATCATGTTAGGTACAAGGATTGTAGTAATGGACATTATTGGGATGCTTCCATGGGAGATGTTTCATAATATAGGTTTCAACCCTTATAGGAAAGTGTAGTATGGGCACAATGGATTTTCAAGTAAGATTAGAGTGGTGCAACATCAACATGGTGGATCTTTTTTGGGATTAATTTGGAACCTTGGAATCACATTAGTTTGCAATCCAATAGTTGATGGGAATAAGAAATTTGATGTTAGCTTTCTAGATTTTGTTCCTATGGTGCCTCAATTTGGTTCTTTCGAAGAGCAATTCTCTAAGGAGTTGACTGAGCTTATGCAGTATCTGATTACTCTTCTTACAGGAGGCTTTCAGGAGGTTTCTTGTATTGGTACCTTGTAGGACAGTAACTTGAGAAGATGGTGCTACAGATCTCCTACGTTGTTGTGGGACCTCGGGATCATTCTTGGTTTCAATTTCAATCAGTTTGATGATTGTGGGGGTGTATTGGCATTGCTTGAGGACAATCAATTTTGGGAAGGGCGAACTGTAATGTCCCATTCCTAACCTATTTAATATTTTGGTAGTTAGCCTATTCAGTAGTTCCCGTAGGCTAACGGGGTTATGGTTAGGGAACTTTAGTTACAGTTTATCCAGCATGGTGTGGGTGAGAGTTGTGTAATGCCTTTTTCTAGAGTGTTTTTGGTGATTTCTCCCATACTTACCATTTTTAGTAAGTCAGTCTCAGGCATTGATGGAGCCAGTTGTCTATCTTGCTTGGTGATTTCTCCCATACTTACCATTTTTAGTAAGTCAGTCTCAGGCATTGATGGATCCAATTGTCGTGGGACCTCGGGATCATTCTTGGTTTCAATTTCAATCAGTTTGATGATTGTGGGGGTGTATTGGCATTGCTTGAGGACAATCAATTTTGGGAAGGGCGGACTGTAATGTCCCATTCCTAACCTATTTAATATTTTGGTAGTTAGCCTATTCAGTAGTTCCCGTAGGCTAACGGGGTTATGGTTAGGGAACTTTAGTTACAGTTTATCCAGCATGGTGTGGGTGAGAGTTGTGTAATGCCTTTTTCTAGAGTGTTTTTGGTGACTTCTCCCATACTTACCATTTTTAGTAAGTCAGTCTCAGGCATTGATGGAGCCAGTTGTCTATCTTGCTTGGTGATTTCTCCCATACTTACCATTTTTAGTAAGTCAGTCTCAGGCATTGATGGAGCCAATTGTCGTGGGACCTCGGGATCATTCTTGGTTTCAATTTCAATCAGTTTGATGATTGTGGGGGTGTATTGGCATTGCTTGAGGACAATCAATTTTGGGAAGGGCGGACTGTAATGTCCCATTCCTAACCTATTTAATATTTTGGTAGTTAGCCTATTCAGTAGTTCCCGTAGGCTAACGGGGTTATGGTTAGGGAACTTTAGTTACAGTTTATCCAGCATGGTGTGGGTGAGAGTTGTGTAATGCCTTTTTCTAGAGTGTTTTTGGTGATTTCTCCCATACTTACCATTTTTAGTAAGTCAGTCTCAGGCATTGATGGAGCCAGTTGTCTATCTTGCTATTTTTAGAAGTGCCGGTGGGAGCAGTTGATATCAATATTTTAGTATTTAATAGTCTTGTGCATTTATTTTAAATAACATAAAAATATTAAAGTTAAATTAAATATTAACTTATGTTATTTATTTTATAAAGTTGCTTTATAAAAGGGGGTCAAGGGAGACACAAGGGAAAATGTTAAAAAAGTAAATATTCATGCAACTTAAGTGGGATCTAAAGTTATTAAAAAAGTGCTTTTTTCGAAAAAGCAAAAAAACGTTTTCTCGAAAAAGCAACGAAAAAGCAAAAAGTGATTTTTCGAAAAAGCAGCAAAAAAGCTATAAAAGAAGGTGTGGGGCTTTCATTTGGTTTATGCTGGATATTGGATATTGGTTTCTACAAGCTGGAGAAGACATTTCTTTAGGAGGGTTTGTGAGGACAAAATCCCTTGTAGGCAACATTCTCTACATTAGTGAAAGATCTAATTTGGAGGATTCATGGTGGTTTCATACAGGAATCACATCTAAGTGTATTTGTGGAGCTTTTCACTTCCGTTTTATTAGAGTTGTTGCATTTCAGATTCGTGGAGATTGTTTTAAGGAAGTGACCGAGGGTTTGTTTTCGCTGTTGGATTCTTCATTGCTGGCCATATCATTCCACAGGCAGGCCCTACAACCTCGAGGGCATGAGGGTTCTTGGTGATGGTCACCTAGTTTTTGGAGCTGTTTTTGGAGGGTTTTGAGGCACCTAGGGCTGAGGAACACTTAGCAACATCAAAAGGAGCAAAATCAACAAGCTTTGAAGGATTTATCAGCTATTTCTACACTTCCAGTTTGCTGGTTATATGTACAGAAAAATATCAAAGGCTTTTACATTTTTTGGGTATGTTAGTTTTTGATATGTTATGCTATTTTATGAACTAGGTCACTCCTGTAATTGGAAAAAACTCCATTTTCTGTTCGGAGTATAAATCTGGAATTTTATGTGCACTGTAATTCCGAAATTGCAATCATTTGTGTTGTTATTAATTGCTGCAAGTTACTTTAATTTCTGCACTTATATTATCATCTCAAAACATCATAAAAACGATTGCAAACACATTCCAAAACACATCTGGAAAACAAAAAACAAGGGGCAGATTTGAGCCTGTATGTTACATAAACCCTTGTAATTGAATTCCATTTACTCTTTTTCCATGCTATGTAAGTGGAATTCTACTATGGATAGCATATATACACATAAATGATTATTCAAAATAGTGTAGAGTAAAGCTGGTTGACAAGTGTCACCATACAACATATAGGACATAAAATACAGATACAACTATCTAAACCAATATTCAAAAAGAATGAAGAATTTCTGTTAAGTCTCATTTATTAACCCCTCATGAAATAAAATGCATGTCTATATCAGAAAACTTATTTCTGGTCAGATCCAAGAACAGTCTCACCTGACCACCAAAATTGAAGATAACTAGCTTGATGTCATCACCAATCCCGAGTTCTTTGCGCACCTACAACATAATCAGGAGTTCTAAATTCATGTTGTTGAGTGATAAAATAAACAAAAATAAAGAAAATCAAATAACAACTTATAGAAACAAACAGACCTCTTGTCGATTTCTATGTGTCCTCCGAACAACCAATGGAACATCAATAACATCACGAAAAGCTGGCACTGCATATGGTAGAGAATAAGAACCCAGAGTCTTTAAGTTTTTACAATAAGAACAGTTAACTGATTGCTTGAAATATATTATTGAAATAAATGCAGCAAATACAATGAATTTTACAAAATCACATTTATTTTCAATGCACATCATAACAACTAATATTCGGTATCTTCTAAATAAACTTACTAGGACAATAACCAGGTAGTCTAAGCAAGTAAAGACAATGGGAATAGTCTTCTGCTATCTGCATATCAATCAAATAACCGCATCTCAATAAATAATCTTCAATGATACACTCTCAAATAAACACATAACAGTGTCATTATATGTTTCTAAAATAGTGAAAAACCATTGTTCCAGAAATTTTCCTGAATTCCCCATATTTCTACATCAACTGACTAGAGATTTAGAGACTAACATCTTATTCTTCGTGCTTGCAGAAAAATAAAATAACAAAATAATACTCAAAACATCTGCGGTTCTCAGATAATTACTAGAGACCAACTATGTCATAGTCTAGGAAACCTTTGCACAAATATGAGATGGGAATCATTTGCACAAGCATAGGGTAGGAAACTGAAGTATAACAGAAAGTTCAAACAAACCCTGAATATCCCACCTAGAATAATAAATGTTAGCATAGAACAGACTTTAACTGGAAAATGCTTAATATGCCATTACTGTTGTACAATTCAACATTCATTCCAAACAAAAAATAAAAAGTGCAGTGCTCCTAATACAATCAGCATTGCAATGTACAGATTGGAAAATTTGCACCAGATCATAATTTCAAACCGAACACAAACAGTGAAACAAGTGGGCATTATTTGTGAATCTTCAGTGGTCAACTAGTTAGTTGTGTTATGGAGCTTTTGCAACAAAATGGAAAGGAAAGTTATTATGTGAATGCCGCTTTGGAGTTATAAGGGGAATTAAAAGTTATTTGACCCTTTGTTTAAAAAGGGAGATAAAAACATAATTAAGGTTATTATGAAACTTTAGTTATAAGGGGAATAATAATAAATATTTTTAACAAACCCCCATTAAAAGTATTTAGTAATATTCCCCTATAACTAAAGGTTCATAATAATCTTTATTAATATTTTTCCTATCACTTTTAAAAAGAAGGGAATCATTGTGTTTATTAAATAATTATTAAAGAACCATTGTGAAAGAGTGCAATGGTTTCTCTTAAAAGGTTATAAAAATGTGAGACTTGGAAATGGCATGGAGATCCCTCAAAGAAGAAGGTGGTTGAGTGGGCTATATGTTGGCGTTTCAATTAGCACCTCTGGAGTGCTTATTGGAAACGGACAGCTATGCACAGTGCGTAATGATTGCTCTTCAAATTATGGAGGGGAAGCTCCCTCTTTTTGCTTATGTTTGCGTAAAAGTAAAATAGAATGATGTTCCTATCTTTTTTACTCAGCGGCAGGGCACAAGGGTGCATAAACACAATGCATTGCAGCGAAGGTTTTCTTTGGTTTCTGCAGATCTTAACTACAACTAAGCTAACTTTTAATCTATCCTATTTCCTCGAGATAAACAAAGCAGGAGGATATAGGAGCGGGAATGGAATGGTTGGATCACTTGGGCCGACCGTCTCTCAAAATGCGTTCCAAAGGCTCTGAACTTTCAGATCTATGCTGGAATAAAGTCTTATGCAAGCAAACACTCTTATGGTAAGTTGGAAAGTCTACTTCAGTTAACTGACTCTAAACTAAAAGTGAACTCCAATATACAAAGTGCCACCAAAATAGAGATCCACAATTAGTGGGATTAGACATGCATGATCAGTGGGACAGTGAGTTAACTTGGAAAGGGGCATCAAGTTAACTATTTGCCATAAATGCTATCTTAGAGGGGTAGGACATCCTAATTGAGAGTTCACTGCCCGTGATCTCGAGCAATCAACTCCTCTAACCAGTTGTTGACTATGTCTGCATCTGGGGATCATCACATGCCTCTTCTGTCAGTTTATTGCTTGTCAACAACTTGAGCAATGTTGGAAATATCTGCACAGTTCAACTGGCAGTTCACTAACTAGTAACTTTTGTGGCTCTGTAACTAGGGTGATGATCTTCGTTTCTTCTACTGCTTTACGCTTCTGACAAGTTGCTAGATTTTCCTCAATGGAAGAGTGTTGTATGATGAAATCACAAAGTTTGACTGTGAACACTCCAGCTATGAAAAATACTCATGAACTTGCTTACATATCTAGAATCCCAATGATATTCAACCCTCTAAACAGGCCTTGAAAGGCTATCAAATATACGAGGTATGACACCATGTGGATTTTTGAGTATCTATGCCAGTCAATTTGTCCAAATTGACTTCTAGGTGTGCCCGATGCAGATCGGTGTCAACTGTTTTCAAGAAGTCATGGAGTAAGACCGTTTTGGTCTTGTATTCGACTTGAGAGGACTGCATTCTGAAAACCTTGAAGATTGACTGTGCACACGATACTGTCGGACAACTTTTTCTAGAACTGCTAAAAATAGCCTCGTCGAGGGTAATTTTTACGATAAATTATGAGACGTGGGTTTTGTTGATAATATTTTCCTAAACAAACCCAGAACGTCAAAAATTCGAAAAAATGGATTTTTCTATGGCATGAAAGAGCCCTTCGGCAGTAGAGGCAGCGAGGCACCAAAAAACTTATTTTTCCCGAAAAAATCTAACACATGGGTTTTGTTCGTGCTTCAAAGCTAAACAAACCCAGTTTATCTATTTTTCGAAATTGTGATTTTCTCCGAAAACTCTAAAAAATAGGGGCAGCAAGGCAACTTTTTCTAGAAGAATCTGACACGTGGTTTTTGATGAAACTGTTATGTTGATCATACCCAGAAGGTCAGATCTGTGAAAAACCTCTGTTTACTTCGACATGCAAGAAGATCCAAGACAAGAATAGAGGAAAAAGACAAGAAGTTTGGAAGTTTATAAACTGCCTCTCTGAATCTTCAAGAAAGTAACGCCTGAAGATGCAACCTCTGATAAATTGTCCCTTTCTGCAACTAATTCTTGAAAATATAAAGAACCTCGAGAAAGCCCTTTGTCGGATCTTCAAATGATGTTTGGAGAAAAAAATATTCGTTCTTGAGCTCCAACCTGCAAAGAGAGATAATGAAGAATGGACGCCTAAGCTTGATACATATTGATTTGGAGTTGCAAGCATCAATTAGGTGCCAACATGCTGATTGAGGAGTCAACCTGCCTAATCAAGAGTTCACTTGAGCAAATTCCACCAATTTGGGGACGTTTTAGAAATGAAAAGTCTTTCAAAAATAGACTTCAATCAACTGGTCTTACTTTGACTTTAGACGTACAAGTTGAGGAGTTGAACATTTTTTTATTCTTTTTCTGTGACGAAGTGCCTTCGTTCGATCCTAAATTCTGGTTGCTCAGTTGATCCTAAAGTGTTGTTGACAAATCCATTGTCGAGATGAAACAACTCTGAAGAAGTGTACTTGGGAGCTACAAAGCTCAAAACCTGAGTCTGATGCCTCTAATTCTTGGGCGCCTTTTCCCAAGAAGGTGCATTTTTCACCAGACTTAGTCAATTTCTTGATTGTTCTTCAATTCCTCTAGTTTGACCCTCAATGCTCTGATCTGAGATCACCGATGACTGATGAGTCTAACGGAAGTGTTGAAACATGGTATGGATAGCCAGTTCAGTTCTGGAAAGGATGACTCGCTTCGAAAGCTGTGAAAGTTGATTTAGGGGTCTTAAAAGTATAGGCGCCCCTGGCCTACAGGGGCACCTTTTGACCTTTTTTTGTTGTCATTTTCAATTAGCAACCTTTCACGAACAGCCCCAATTTGATCTTCATCATCAGATGTTAGATTTATCTGTTGAATTCACTGATAGTGTCATTGTTGAGATTGATCAAGACAGAGGACTTCTTGGAGGTCACTAAGCTTGCAGACTGCATCTGATTGCCCAAAAAGTTGGGCGTCTATTTCTAGGAAGGTGCAATTTCCTTAACACTTAGCCAATTCTTTGTGTTCTTCATCTTGCCTTCACCTTCGGTGTTTTCTGCTTGATCTTTGTCTGTGAATGCTTGGCAGGTCCTGTGAGCCTGCAACCGAAGTGATCGTGAAGCTGAAAGGATGCCGAGCAGATGCCTTGTAGAAAAGAGCTGCTAAAAACTTCATTTGGTTGCCTAGAATGATGGGCGCCCCTGGTCAGCAAGGGCTCTTTTGCCTTGATGTCCATCAATTTACCCTCCGTTTTATGTGCTCGGATGATCAACAACTACTGCCGTTTGATATGTTTCGTGAGTTAGCTGTTGGACCCATCACATAGTTGAGTTGAATCCAAGGAGATCACTTGGGGGTTGCCAATCCAAAGACTGGCATATGGTAGCTTTGCTTCTTGGGCGCCCTTAGGCTACAGGGACGCTTTTTCCCTTGTTAGGCTACCATTTTTTATGTCTTTCGCTTTCGGAACCTTCTGTCTTTGCCTTCGTTTGACGGCATTTGATGAATCACTTGAATTCACTTGACGATTTGTTGTGAAGCTAGTAGAATTATGAAGAAGATGACTGTCTCAACAAAACATGATAACTACATTTAATCCTTTGAACTCATGGGCGCCCCTAGCTAGCAGGGGCTCTTTTGGCTTCAGTGTCATCAACTTTCGTGAAGACCTTCAACTCTCGTGCTTTGCATTCATCGTCTCGCCAACTGCGTTGATCACCACCGTTGTCGTCGCGAACGCATTCACCGTTGCAATAGCTTTCAACATACTACGTGTACGGGTGTTTGAAAATTTCACCAAGGCATTGACAACGTAGCACCTTTCTTGTAGCAAGGCGTGCATCTTCCAGACTTCGAATATTTTCAGCATTTTTCAACCTTTGAAAATCCCCTTCGTCGTAGAGCATCTTTTCGAACATTTTTTGCAATGGATTCTTCCTTGAAGCTTTTGAGGCTTGGATTTCACCACCTGGTACTAGCCATTCTACCATTAATGGCTGCAGAGGTCTTATCTTTCTTCCTGAAAAATGAAAATAGACCCACCAGAGTAAAACAAGCTTTTTGGTGATCTTGCCTTGACCAATGTGATTGTGAAGTCGATTTATCCTATCAAATTCATTTTCGACTAATTCTAGAAAGGTCCTATTTTTAGGGGTTTTCCTAAAAGCAAGGGTGCGAAACCCTAATTTTCAAATTTTCATAAATTTGCAAGTATCTTCCTTGACACAAACCCACAAAAAGCCTATGTTTTGTTTGACCTAAAAAGGACTTTTGACAACAATTTTACATGATTTAGATCATTTTAAGCAAAATGTCTTGTTGAAGCAAAAATTTATTTTGGGTACAACACTATACACATTGGGGAATGAGCATACAAGGTATGTCCAACTCAGAGTATAGGGTATACCTGGGATTGTCCTAGCCAAGGCTTTGTGTTGAGCAGTTGCTTTATTGAACATATTTTACATGTGTTTTAAATAAGAATTATGTAATGTCCCCATTTTTATGCCATGGTGTTTTGTGAGTTTTGGCCAATTTTTTGGGTTTCTTTGTAAGCCCAAGGTGAGTTGGGGAAACTCCAAAGTTCTTGGAGGACGCAATTTTAGTGATACATGGTTTCTAATTAAAGAAATGAGCTCAGTGGGCTATACTAATCTAAATGACACTCTCTAAAGTGTTTTCGGACTTTTTGGATGTTCTCCAAACTTCTTGGAGACACGTCTATTTTTAGTAAGCCACCAAAATGGCTTCATTCATTCTTCCAATGCCTCAATATCACACTGATGTAGACTGAATTGGATTCGGATGTTTCAAAATTTCTCGTCACTTCCAGTAAAATATTTTAATATTTCACTTAAGTTACAATGTTTAATTATTATTTTCATAACTTAAGTAATATGACTTTTTGAAAAGGCGAAAATATGGAATACCTCAAAGTTGGACACCTAGGTGAGAGAAGGGGGTCATTGCATATAATGGGGAATATTATTATTTTAAAAGCATTTTGTGGGAAAAGTGAAATATTTTATTATTTCAAAATTGTAATATTTCCCCCCAAAAGTTATATAAGGAGGCATTGGGGAGCTCATTTGCTCATGTTGAGAATTGACAATGAAGTGCCGCCAGTTTGGTGTTGGATTCCCGATGACTTTGAGGATGAACTCCCTCAAGGATTGTTCTAGTTCCGGAATTGAAATACATTCCCTAGCTAGATCAGTATGGTTCCGTACAAGGATCACCATTGGTGCTAACAGTGAAGTTTCATTTCACGGCTTTTCAATTGTGAGGTTTTTGAGGTGATATGTTGGTTAGAGTTTGTTATGCTATTTCATTGAGTTTGCATAGTGTTTTGACCTTGTTTTCTTGAAGTTCAAGCTGCTGCCATACTTGTGCAAGGCCATACCCTATGTTTTGCTTGTGCAGATTGAAGTATTTGGAAATGGCTTCTGGGTATTTGACCAATGAACTCTTCAAGCTGGGAAACTGGAAAGGAAGTGGTTGCAGGTTCAAAGACGAAGGAATTTATTTTTAGGAGCCAAATCACCCCTACTGCTGGCCATACCATCCTTTGGGGGTGGCGTGTGGGTCCTCAAGGGGAACCACCCCTTCTCTTCAGCCTCTTTTTGCTCCTTTGGGGGTGCCTAAGCCTTGTTCCATCATAGCATTCAATTTGGGGGTGGACTTCAATGGTTTTGTAGTGATTCGGAGTGTTCTTCATGGCTTCCTAGTGAATTTCTAAGTGTATCAGACCTACTGCAACAGTATATCAGACCTGATTCACACTTCATTTGATCTCATTTGTGAGGTATACATTCCATTATATTGTTTGAGTATCTTGTTATCGTAGTTGGGGTTCATTTGGGGGTGTCAATTCATGTTTCTATCATATTTCTAGTCAAAACAGCAGTGATGTAATTGTTTGGAATCATATTTTGAGAGCTCTTCTAGTAACACTAGATGATAGTACCATCAGTGACTTGCTCTAGTTTAATTTTCTACTTACCCCACTGCATAAGTGGTTTCATTTCTTACCCCAATGCATAAGTGGTTCCATTGGTTTACTCACTACATTAGTGGTATTGTACTCACCCCACTGAATAAGGCACTTCGCTCACCATTGAAAAGTGGAAATCTGATTTACTTTTCATTATTGTAATTGCCTACCCACTTCATAAGTGGTTTCATTTCTTACCCCAATGCATAAGTGGTTCCATTGGTTTACCCACTACATAAGTGGTATTGTACTCACCCCACTGAATAAGTGGTCTTTGGCACTTCGCTCACCATTGAAAAGTGGAAATCTGATTTACTTTTCATTATTGTAATTTCCTACCCACTTCATAAGTGGATGTGCTCTACTCACCCCACTGGACAAGTGGTTTACTTTCAGCAGTTCAATTTAATGTAATCCTTACCACCGTATGCTCCTCACCTCACCCACAACGGAAACTTGGTGACCAAAAAGTGGAAAATGAAGCTAACGTGTCAAAAATTCAAAAATCTAAGGGTGGTTATTACAAACTATCCTCTTAGTGTTCCATAGCTATGAGGGCCAAGACCACTAAGATCTTCCTAGGGTGAGAGTGGCCATTCCACGTGATCTAATTCAAGATTTTGATGTTAACCTGATTGGATTATGTGATTGCGGTGTCCAATTTATTGTGTTACTTATTTACTTTAGATCTCTTAGTAAATTATCACATGTAATTTACACTGGTTTTGGTATCATTGGATATCCTAAATTATTTAACCCAATAATAATGAAATGTCCTGAATGGAATACTTTTTGAATTGCTGCATATATTATAGATAAACATGCATAGCTTTGATTCACTGTAATTGTCCCTACCAAGTTATCTTATCAAACTAGCAAATTTATTCATGCATGCTCATGAAAATTTTGTCAAACAATTGGTGAACAATGTATTTGTGTGTATTTCAACCAAAATGTCATGTCCCCTTCTCAGTGACATCTCTCGGAGTACAAGATTGGCCTATCATACGACCCTCATAGGCTGATAGACTGGATAGAGGGTCACTTTGGAGCTTGGCTCAGCTTCAGTTGGCAGAGTTTGATCAGTTGGCTTTCGTTCGGGCTCATTCAGAGAAGTTGCTATTTTTAGCAGTTCTTGGCAGTCGGCGTGGGACCCCTGCTATTTTTAGCAGTATGGATTTGGCAGTGTTCAAAATCACTTCAGTGTTCGTCAGCTTCAGACGGATCAGTCATCGGATGAATAACGAGAGAGATATTAATATTTAATTGTATTAATTAAATATTAATTATTTGATGATTATAATATAAAGTTATAATATATTATTATAACTTAAGTGACTTTCAGTGAAGGGGGTCACCATCATGGAAGGGGCCAATTTTTAATTATATTTTATAATTAAAAATTTGAGTTGAGACTATTGAAAAATTAAAAAGAAGAGAAGTCGAATTTTTAATAAACCCTATTATTGAGGAAATCGCACTTTTGAGAAATATAAGCCATTTGCATTGAAAATCGAGCCATTATGTCATTTTATGAATTGAAATTGATCAAGTTTTGGTCTGAGCAAGAAGCTTTAGGGTTTCAGTCTCGAACTCATTGGGGAACGAGCCATCTCCATTGAAAGCAGTTCAGAGGGTGTGAAATAACATCTGATTTATTGCCAGCACAAAGGTTTCTTCATCCAGAAGAGATCATTGAACTTCAGAGATTATTTATTTACAGAGTTTCTACATAGGTTTTCATCTGGGAAGCATATTGCAATCAAGGCGCCTATTTTCTTCAGATCCAGAGGCTTCAGAGGAGGCCGTACCTTTTATTTATTGCTGCTGCTGTATTCTGGCCGTACATTTCTGTACCTGGCCGTACCATTCAGAGGAAGCCGTACTTAGTGTCTTCAGAGCAAAACGCCTCCAGTTTTGGCAGTCTGACTCCATTATCAAAGGCGCATATTCTTCTGGCAGTGGATTCAAGGGAGAGCGATTTAATACCTCAACCGTACCATCATCTGAAGGTCTTTTATTGCAGCCGTACTGTATTGCAGCCAATCAGGTTTTCAATAAAAATCATTGCTTTTTATATTCATGTTAGAGGATCATTATTGTAATTGTTTCAGAAGATCAACAAATTGTGTGGCATCCATCTTAGCAATAGAATCTATTGTTTTCAGAGATTTATTGATACTATTTGCATTTATTCTGTATTTCTTTCAAAAATCGCCATCTTCAATATTTATGCAAAATTCACAAAAAAACCCAAAAAAATCAAAAATTGCAAAAACAAACCAAAACTCAGTCAGATTTCAGAGATAGCGGAAACAGGGGTTTCTACACAAAATTTTCATAGTACACAGAGAATGGCATCCACAAGTAGTAGAGTTGCAGCAAATTTTCAAAATATGAATTCAGCTGATTTAAAACATATAAATTTTGAGATATTTGAGATTCGCTATAAATGCTTCATACTCAGATTTAGCAAGTAAATATCTTTGAATAAGCAAGAATGACTTACTTGACCTTAAGAAAATTGAATGTCTTTACAATGTTGTTGCAAATTTTTGTGGCATGCAAACTTCATAGCAGATAATCCTTAGAAAGTCATGGTAGGTAAATATTTCACAATTTATAAATGCTTAGAACTGGCTTTCATATTGCTTGGTTGGACGTAGACATTGAAAGATTGTCAAAATTGAAAGGAAGAGGAAAGCACAGGAAAAGCAAAGAGTAGAAAAGATCATTCAGGAGGAAACTTCTTAAATTATCCAGAAGGGAATAGCATTTTCCAGGTATTTTCCAGCACAATGTTCTAAGAAATATCTATCTTCAGTCTGGAAGCATTTCACTGTGAAAGATTGTGTGTTTTCATTAAGGATTGTGTGTTTAGTACTGCTGCACGAAAGTGTCTATCACAGTTGTGGTAAATTCGTTGAATTTATTTTCTCTGCAACTATCTGAATAAACCAAAACTGGATTATGTACTCCAATCTGCCAGATCTCTGTTGTAAAGAAAACCAAAACCTGATGATGTAATAAGTATCTGCATAACTCCTATATATATATATGATAAAATATACATGTATATGCATATACATATATATATTTGTAAATATCCTACATTTACTCATACTCAATTTCTTGGTATCAATTAGTACTTCATACATTAATTTGGTGCCGGAATCCGACTCACATTGGTCTGTGGAACGATTGTTCAAAGCTTGTTGTGGTTGTATTCCCTTTGTTTGTCCGTTGTTTTGTTACGTGTGGGTAGAGGGGAGGATGGTGGCCCCCACCGCTGCCCTAATGGGGAAGCAGCAATGTGGAGGCTATGCCTCCCCACAAGCTTAACGTAGTCCCCACAAGCTGCATCCCCATGAGGGGAGCTGCGGCCTGGTAAGGCTGTCACTCCCATTCATTGGACGCCGAACCTTCCCTCTTGCCTTGCATTACTCTGTACAATCCATCCGTCTGTTATTTATTATAATTTGCAAATTCATATGAATATATATTAATATATATGTATATATATATATATATATATATATAAATCTTGTGGTAAAATGTATATATGTACATATATGACAGAAGATATCCTTTTGTAAAATATTTCTTGCTGAGATGAATAGGAAATCAGTGTTAAGAATATAACAATGCATATATATATATATATATCACGCAGTGATATATATTTATATGAATACTTTTTATTTCTTATATGAGTGATTTCCTATGCAACTATAATAAATCTGAATGTATTATGTTTTTACAAGTATTTATTCTGCAGTGGTATATATGTTGTTTGAAAGTATGTATGATCTATGCATTAACATTATTACAATGAATGGCTGTAATCACTTACTCGAACTAATAGTGTGAAAACACTTTCGAATACCAATCTACGTTAAGAATCTCTGAAATAAAGTAGCATATATTCATCTGAGAATTTATTGTGTAGGTTGTGAATGAATTATTTTGGATGGGAAATACTGTTTCTTTGGGTAAAGAATGCTTGCAGCCCTTGTCCAAATGCTTAATTGTACATAGCGAATCAGCTGAGAGTGAAAAGCTAGCAGCATAATTTGATTTCCTTTTTGTCAACCTTCCATAGCTTATGATTGTGGTTATTTCGTTATTTTCGAATGAATAACTTCTCTTTTCTAGTTAGTTGGAGTTCAAAACAATTCACCAAGTATCTCTTTAATCTTTTCTCAATTCCCTTGAACAAGATAAGCCTCTTAAAACAACTATGTAATGCAAATTTCATTGTGTTAGACAATGTAAACTGTGAAGCCAATTGTGAAAGTTCTTTATTTTCTATAGAAGTTGTCACGCATTTCGACACTATCATGAGATTGCTTTGAAAGGAATTTATTTGTATTACTCCACTGAATATTACACATGGAAACGTACTTCAGTTTTACATTGTAATTTGGTAAACTTCCGAGGCAAGATGCCAAATGTGGGTTCACAGAGACAGTAGTTTATCCTTTTCATAAACTACATTTTATATTTCTTTATGCTTGGCCAAACACTGTACCATTGAAATAGATGGATTAAAAGCCTTGATTTTATGCTTTATGTCTCTGTCACATCCTGATTGCAAGAAATATGTTTTTCTAGATAGGAATGCATATAGGCAAACAGGCATGCATCGAGAGTACCTGAAATATCCTAACCAATTTTTTCATTTTGTTACACAGCTAAGTACACCCATTAGCGTTAGTGTAATCATAAACCAGCTGAAAGGAACCCTTGACTTTCTAATCAACCCAGATCCCAGTATGGGCAAGGTGAGAGCATACTCGAAGGGGGTCATTAGCAATACTGAAAAACTGGTAGAATTGATAACTCTAACCAAGAATGCGCCCTAAGACCCGAGATGGGAGGAGGGGTGAGCATATGGTCAGAGGATCCACAATTTTGTGATGGCTCAGCCGATCAGCACAATGTAACAATGCATTACTGAAATCAAATAGGCGGCAAGCCAGCCTCTTCCACTTTTCAGCGGGTGATACAAGAAATTGAAACTAACTAAGACTGAAACATGCCAGTCTCTTCCACAGCCTTGGGAAAGTACAAGAGTTAGATCAGAGAATAGAAGAGTTGCTGACAGTACTACTGTTCAGCTTACAATAACATAGAGAGCCTGCCAAGCATAGGTGGTTAGAAGATATATCATGCTGCAATAATGTAAATAAAACCCCTCAAACTCATCCTAGAATTTTTAGACCCCAGCCCATTCAAAAGTGACTTCTCTCAATTTGCTGTGACTGAAACAGGGACTGAAATGGCGCAGTCCAGCAACCTGCAACATCACTAAATCACTCATATCTCCCTCAAATCCCAACCAAATGACATGAAGTAAAATGCATTATGCTCTAACAAGATGGGTGACCAAGATCAAGTATTAAAACCCACCCAAAACTCCTCCATTATTTTGGCACGGAAAACAATGCATAAACGGAAATGTACGGCCCTATGAGGGGCGACTTTGTATTTTAAAAATCCACACTTAATATTAAAATCTGAGACTTTGCACAAAGGGTCGCCCCTAGCAAGGAAATCATTAGACAAAGTACCCAGAACCACACTATTTTTATTTTGCAAGATATGAATAAAAACTACAATCAGCTGACAGCTTCAGCAACTTTGCAAAAACTGGTAAAATGCAAAAACAGCAACAGCAGTATACTCAAACTCAAATTCAAAGACAATAACTCAACCTATCTTCACTAGTTGCTATCTCTCAAGCAAGAAGCCAAGCCTAGCTAGGGGGTATGCATTCCCCAAAGCACTCAGTCACCAAACCGACAGCATAACTTTGCAATAAACTCAAGATGAAAAACATGAAGATGAGCACTCAATTATATAACCTCCGAAGAACATCCTAGAAGCTTCCAGAAGGTGCGCCAAAACTCATGAGTCAACCAATTTTGAATTTCATGTTGACTTACCCTTTTCTCAAGTTGGCGTCCCTTTTCACTCAGTGAAAAATCTCATTAAAATAAAAGTTACTCTTCTCTTCTTAAGTTGGCGTCCTTTTTCCTCTTTGATAAATCATAAAAAACTCACATAATTCCTTGATGGGGTGCCCACCCTTAATTTCCCCCTTTTTAAAACAACTTAAGTTATGAAGTTAGACCAAGGCATTATAATTAAAATAACTTATCTCTCAAAGAACTGTACCCAGATGCTGATTCAGACGCAACCAACTAAACCATCTGAAGACGAAAGCCAAATGCACTGAAGCAAACAGGACCACTGCCAAAAATAAGACTTACTAAAAATAGTAAATCCATGAATTTGCTCGGATCATCATGTAAGTCATATCAACGCAAAGCTCTCTGAAAACCCAGAAAAGAGCTGCCAACCAAACACCAAGATTCCAGAAGCACACTCCAACAAGAGCTGAAACATCCTCCTAGAATATAGGAAACCCTAATTTCCACTTCCGAGTAGTCTACGGGTCACCAGGATAGACTAACGGTCAACTATCAGATCACTGTTGAGAAGGGGACATTACAGTTCGCCCTTCCCAAATTTGCTTTCCCACAAGCAACTGTAAACTAGGATGCTGCAAGATCTCCTCATTCTCCCACGTGGTATCCTCCAACGGCAAGTTCTTCCATTTCACCAAATATTCTTTGATTGTCCTTTTCCTCAAAGAACGTTCCCTAGAATTGATAATTTCTTCAGGGACTAGCACCAACAACCCTTCCTCATCCAATGGGGGAAGATCGGATGAAACAATAATGTTATGTCCCAACGCCTTTTTGAGGCGAGACACATGGAAGACATTGTGTACTTTACTGCTAGGCGGTAATTCTAGCTCATAGGCTATTGCCCCCACCTTTCTAATAACTCTGAAAGGCCCATAGAAACGGGGTTTTAGCTTCTCAACCCCACTCTTCTTGGGAGTAGACTGTCTGTATGGCTATAGGCGAAGGCAAACCATGTCTCCTACCTCGAAGGAGTGCTCAACACGCCGCTGATCAGCGTACAATTTCTGCTGATTTTGTGCAATCTGAATGTTGTTCCTCAATGCTTTCAGAATATCCTGACTTTGCTGTAACATATCTTTGGCCTGTGGTGCCTTGCTATCCCCAAACACCAAATCTGCAAAGCTGATAGCCTCATAGCCATAGAGGGCTTTGAATGGGGACATCCTAATGGACATGTGATAGGATGAATTGTAGCAGTATTCCCCCAAATGAAGCCATCTGACCCAAGCTTTTGCTGTTCTGAAACATAGTTCTGAAGATAACCCTCTAACCACTTGTTCACAATTTCTGTTTGACCATCGGTTTGGGGGTGATAACTAGTACTCGGAGTAAGTACCGTACCACTCATTCGAAAAATTTTCTGCCAAAAAGTGCTTAGGAACTTGCTGTCCCTATCACTCACAATGTTCTTTGGCAAACCATGCAACTTGAACACCTCATGAAAGAACAACTCAACTACTTGAGCTGCTGTAAATGAATTGGTGATAGCGAAGAAATGAGCAAACTTTGTTAATGTATCTACTACCACGAAGATGCAATCCTTCCCTTGTGTCTTAGGCAACCCTGTGATATAGTCCATAAAGATGCTTTCCCATTTTTGATTGGGAATGGGTAGGGGCTGCAACAGTCCGGCGGGGTATGTGTGCTCATTCTTGTTCATTTGGCAAGTATGGCATTCCTTGATGTAGTTCAAAACCTCATTCTTCAACCCCTTCCATGTGAATCTTTCACGGATCTGCCGGTAAGTCTTAAAATAACCTTGGTGACCAACAAGTGGAATGTCATGAAAAGTTTGTAAAACCTTCTTTTTGAGCTTAGATTCGGGTACCAAAAAGACCCTATCCTTGTAATGTATCAGCCCATCAACCACTTTGTACTTTTCATCCTGACAAGTACCTTCAATAATGCTGGTTGCAAACTAATTTTTTGCATAATCAGCAAACAACAACTCTCTCCAATCAGCTGTAAGCTCGCATAATGAGCTCAAATGTGGCCTTCGTGACAAGGCATCTGCCACCACATTATTCTTCCCCTTCACATACTCAATGTCGAAATCATAAGCCTGTAGCTTACTCACCCACTTCTGCTGTATTTCGTGCAAGTCCTTCTGATGCATGAAGTGTTTGAGACTGTTGTGATCAGTCATGACAACAAACTTACTCCCCACCAAGTATTGTTTGAACTTGGCTAATGCATGCATGATTGCAAGCATTTCCTTGTCATAAATTGAGTAGGTTCTCTCAATGCCTCTTAATTTTCTACTTTCGAACACAATGGGGTGTTTTTCTTGCATCAAAACAGCACCAACTCCTTCTCCCGAAGCATCGCATTGCAGCTCAAAAGGTTTGGAGAAATCCGATATAGCCAAAACCGAACAAGAGCTCATGATCCTCTTGAATTTATCAAAGACAACTTGTGCCTTTTCTGTCCACAAGAATGCTCCCTTTTTGGTTAGATCTGTAAGAGGAGCAGCACTTTGTGAATAACCCTTCACAAATCTTCTGTAAAAACCACATAGACCCAAGAATCCTCTCAAATGGGTTAGAGTTTCAGGGGTTGGCCAATCCACGATAGCCCTGATCTTTTTTGGATCAACTCTGACTCCCTTTGCACTGATGATGTGGCCTAAGTAGAGTAGCTCTCCCATACCAAACTCACACTTTGATTCTTTTGCAAAGAAATTTTCTGTCTCCAAGATACTAAGCACTTCCTCCAAGTGCTTGAGGTGTTCTTCCCACGTCTTGCTGTAAACGAGGATGTCATCAAAGAATACCAACACAAACTTCCTCAATTGTCTCTGAAAAGTTTTGTTCATGCAAGATTGGAAAGTGGTCGGAGCATTAGTTAGCCCAAATGGCATAACTAAGAATTCGAAGTGACCATAGTGGCACCTGAATGCTGTCTTCTCAACATCTGATCCCCTCATTCGAATCTGATAGTATCCTGACCTTAAGTCAATCTTTGAGAAAAACTTAGCACCGTGCAGCTCATCAATGAGTTCATCAATTCGGGGAATGGGATACCGATTCTTGATGGTGCTTTGGTTCAAGGCACGATAATCCACACACTTGCGGATGGTGCCATACTTCTTCTTCACAAGAACCAATGCTGAGGCGAAGGAAATTTTACTTGGGCGAATGAAGCCCATCTCCGGATGGTGCCATACTTCTTCTTCACAAGAACCAATGCTGAGGCGAAGGAAATTTTACTTGGGCGAATGAAGCCCATCTCCAAAAGCTTCCTTATGTTTTTCTCAATTTCATCCTTTTGTTTCTTAGGATATCGGTATGATGTTGTGATCACCGGTTTAGCTCCTTCCTTCTGCTCAATGACATGCTCAAACCCTCTATCTGGAGGTGGCCCTGGTGGTAAATCAGCAAACACTTTACTTTTCTTTGTAAGCACAGATTGAATATCTGGCGGATATTCCATCTTTGTTTCAACTAGGCTAGCTAGAAGAATCATACATTCCGCAGCCCACTCAACTGCATCATGTCGGATCAACCTTTCCATCCTTTTGAAAGAGACAATCCGAGGGCCTCCATTTGACATCCCTCTTAGCACTACTTTCTTCCCATCGGATTGAAATTCAAGTTCCATGGTTTGCAGATTCAGGGAGATCTCTCCAAGAGATCGAAGCCATTGAATGCCCAGAACTGCATCAGTATCTCCAATGTTAACAACATAGAAGTCGTCTTTGACTTCATGGTTACCTAACTGTAAGGACATGTTGGTAACTTTGTGAGTGCAAACAATGTGGAACCCATCAGCCACCATCACTTTGAAGCCTTCAAATTCTTCCGTTTTGAGGTTCTTCTTCGCAACTAATCCCTCATCAATGAAATTGTGTGTCGCTCCAATATCAATTAAGGCAATCACACGATGCTTCCCAATCGAGCCACGAAGCTTGAAGGACTCGTTCTTTTGAAAACTTGAGAGTTGGGCAAAGGTTCCCTCACCCCCTAGTTCTTCTTCAATCGCCTTGAGCTCACGTTCTTCATCACTTTCAGCTAACTCTGAATGCTGCTCCAAGTGATCAGATTCTGATCCATAATCAGAATAGGCCTCCATATGGTTAGAATGGCCTCTTCCATAGCATCTGTGTCCCCTTGTCCAAGGTTCTTTGCACGTGTAACACTTCCCTTCTTTCCTTAGCTTCTCTCTAGCATCATCATCCAATCGAGGAGGAAATTTCTTGTGCTGATTTGGAGGATGTCTTTTGTCTTGTTTATGGGGAAAATGCTTGGATGGAAATTTGGGCCTTAGTGCGGACAGCTCCATGTTTCTAGCCTTTTTGATACACTCTTCAAGACTGGGTGGTTCAAAAGCCTTTACCCATCCTTTCAAAGGCTCCATTAGACCTTCAGAAAACAGCACCACTAATCTTCTTTCGATGATGTTGGGCACCATCACGGAAAGCCTTTGGAAATCTCCAATGTATGATTCCAAGGAACCATGTTGTTTCAACTGAGCAAGCTCCCTGAATTTCATCTCAGGATCCTTAGTGTCAAATCTGTCAATCAGCTTGTCAGTGAACTCTCCATATGTTTTGATTAGGTTGTGGCCAAGGGTGACCAAACCATGATACCACCACTCATGGGCAGCACCTTCCAAGTGTAGGGTGGCAAATTTGATTGCATTTTCTTCCGCCATAGGTCTCAAGGATAAGTAATTATCCAGTTTTTGCACCCATGCTCTAGCTGTGCATGCATCACTTCCATCGAAGTAGGCCAAGGACACCTTCCCGAGAGCTTGTTGGTAATCCGTTCTATGACCCATAGGACCTCTGAATTCATTTCTTCCACCATTTCTCCAATTCCTCTGATCAATGAATTGGTCAAAAGACCACAGCTCCTTAAGACCAGGATGGAAAGAGTCATACTCCAAGAAAGCCTGTCTGGCGTCATCGGCATAATTCATTGCAGCTTCAACTTGGGTTTCTTCTCTTTGATTGAATGTGGGAAAAAGGGGCCTAGAGGCTGATCCTCTAGACGTGGAATCATGCTGCCCAATGGTTCTGTCTCTCCCACTGCCATTGTTCCCATTGACTCCACTGTGTTCACCGTTGGAGTTCTTTTGATTAAGGGGGGAATTGTTTGTAGTTTGCTGATCCATCTTGGCAAGTAAGCGTCCCAGCATGTCAATCATCCCGTCAAACTTCTTCTCCATTCTGTCACCTCTATCATCCGTGGGTTGTTGGTTAATCTCTGCCATCTCTGCAACCGCTTTACCTCTGTCAACTGTGTGCCCTATTTCTTTAAGTACCTCAGAAAAAGTATTTGCCTCTAGTGTATGCGGAAACTGATATGGCGGATTTCCCGCCTGACTTCTGGTGTAGTATCTGCGGGCTCTGTCACTCATCGGAAACTGAATTCACTAGACCACAGGCTAGCAGAATCATAGCTCTAATACCACTGAAATATCCTAACCAATTTTTTCATTTTGTTACACAGCTAAGTACACCCATTAGCGTTAGCGTAATCATAAACCAGCTGAAAGGAACCCTTGACTTTCTGATCAACCCAGATCCCAATATGGGCAAGGTGAGAGCATACTCGAAGGGGGTCATTAGCAATACTGAAAAACTGGTAGAATTGATAATTCTAACCAAGAATCCGCCCTAAGACCCGAGATGGGAGGAGGGGTGAGCATATGGTCAAAGGATCCATGATTTTGTGACGGCTCAGCCGATCAGCACAATGTAACAATGCATTACTGAAATCAAATAGGCGGCAAGCCAGCCTCTTCCACTTTTCAACAGGTGATACAAGAAATTGAAACTAACTAAGACTAAAACATGTCAGTCTCTTCCACAGCCGTGGGAAAGTACAAGAGTTAGATCAGAGAATAGAAGAGTTGCTGACAGTACTACTATTTAGCTTACAATAACATAGAGAGCCTGTCAAGCATAGGTGTTTAGAAGATATATCATGCTGCAATAATGTAAATAAACCCCCTCAGACTTATCCTAGACTTTCTAGACCCCAGCCCATTCAAAAGTGACTTCTCTCAATCTGCTGTGACTGAAACAGGGACTAAAATGGCACAGTCCAGCAACCTGCAACATCACTAAATTGCTCATATCTCCCTCAAATCCCAACCAAATGACATGAAGTAAAATGCATTATGCTCTAACAAGATGGGCGACCAAGATCAAGTATTAAAACCCACCCAAAACTCCTCCATTATTTTGGCACGGAAAACAATGCATAAACAGAAATGTACGGCCCTGTGAGAGGGGCGATTTTGTCTTTTAAAAATCCACACTTAATATTAAAATCTGAGACTTTGCAAGAAGGGTCACCCCTAGCAAGGAAATCATTAGACAAAGTACCCAGAACCACACTATTTTTATTTTGCAAGATATGAATGAAAACTACAATCAGTTGACAGCTTCAGCAACTCTGCAAAAACTGGTAAAATGGAAAAACAGCAACAGCAGTATACTCAAACTCAAATTCAAAGACAATAACTCAACCTATCTTAACTAGTTGCTATCTCTCAAGCAAGAAGCCAAGCCTAGCTAGGGGGTATGCATTCCCCGAAGCACTCAATCACCAAATCGACAGCATAACTTTGCAATAAACTCAAGATGAAAAACATGAAGATGAGCACTCCATTATATAACCTCTGAAGAACATCCTAGAAGCTTCCAGAAGGTGCGCCAAAACTCATGAGTCAACCAATTTTGGATTTCATGTTGACTTACCCTTTTCTCAAGTTGGCGTCCCTTTTCACTCAATGAAAAATCTCATTAAAATAAAAGTTACTCTTCTCTTCTTAAGTTGGCATCCTTTTTCCTCTTTGATAAATCATAAAAAACTCACATAATTCCTTGATGGGGCGCCCACCCTTAATTTCCCCCTTTTTAAAACAACTTAAGTTATGAAGTTAGACCAAGGGGTTATAATTAAAATAACTTATCTCTCCAAGAACTGTACCCAGGTGTTGATTCAAATGCAACCAACTGAACCATCTGAAGAGGAAAGCCAAATGCACTGAAGCAAACAGGACCACTGCTAGAAATAGGACTTACTAAAAATGGTAAATCCATGAATTTGCTCGGATCATCATGTAAGTCATATCAACGCAAAGCTCTCTGAAAACCTAGAAAAGAGTTGGCAACCAAACACCAAGATTCCAAAAGCACACACCAACAAGAGCTGAAACATCCTCCTAGAATATAGGAAACCCTAATTTCCGCTTCCGAGTAGTCTACGGGTCACCAGGATAGACTAACGGTCAACTGTCAGATCACTGTTGAGAAGGGGACATTACAGTACCCTCCTTTATTGTTCCAAATTGCTAGGCTCCTCATGCAGGGTCAGGGATTTTTTCGAGTTAGGAAGAAACCTGAGGAAGTCATATGCTTTGTGGTTGGGTGGAAAAGGCACCTTAACTACACTCTTGGCCTCAACGTGAGAAGACCGATGGTGTCAAGGCGGATGAGGTTTAGAGATTTTATTGATTGGATAATTTACATACTTTGTACATTGTATGGCTTGATAGCCAATTTGTAAATTGTAATATCCTGGATGTAACTATTGATGTATATTTGACTTTGTATCATTGAAACAGATGATTCGTAACACCCTATGAGGTGTATGTAAACTCAAACTTGTACTTAATTGAATTAATGTCATTTGGAACACATGTGGATGATCATATTTATTCTTAACTCTAAATCTCTCTTGTAATGGCCATTGAACATGGGAATGGTCATATTGTAATGTGTTCAATTTTCATGTTTTACAAAGGCAGCGAGTTTGTAACTGATTTGGTTCAGCAGTTGGAGACTCTTGGGGTGAAATTTGTAAGTTTTTCTTGGAGTCTTCTTAGTTATATCAGCTTTTTTCAAAGAAGGCATTATACATCTTCATGGAATTTTGAGGATGTGATGGAAGAACTTTTGCAAGGAGTTGTTCTTCTCATTGCAAGAAGTGTTGGAAGAGTTACATATGTTGTGACTCTGTTTGATGCTATGACGAGTATTGATAAGGAGCATGTTTTTGAGTTGAGAAGACTATCTCTCCAATTGCTCAACAATGTGTTAGTTTTTGGTATTGCAGATTTTGTCTCCTCAGAGCTTTCAAGTCATGGGATGCTGCAAGACTATGATTTCAGTTCCTTCAGGGTTGTCAGTATAAGCTATATGTTTGGAAGGAGGACAGAGCAGTCTTGGAATTTTGGTTATGTTTCGGTGATCAGTGTGGTGCAACGTCAGCATCATGGGTCTATGCAGAGATGGATTTGGGACCCTGGGATCCTACTTGGAATAGTAAGGATCAAGTTTTTCTCTTGGAGTGTGGTGGCATTGCTTGAGGACAAGCAATTTTGGGAAGGGCGGACTGTAATGTCCCCAATTTAGCCCTATGCTCTTCATTTGGATTTAGCCTATTTTCGGAAACTCGTAGGCTAAGCAGAATTGGAAATTAGGGTTTCCACTTTTACAGGAAGTTCAGATGCAATTTTGAAGGTTTGCATGCGTGAGTTTTCAATGCATGTCTGGTGAAACTTTCTAGGTTTTTGGAGAGCTTCAGAATGAGGTAACATGCATGTTAAGATAATGACATGCAATTTTGAATGATACCTTGCATGTAGGAAAGGTTTTTGGGTTTTCAGAGACCTCTGAGGTGGTGTGACATGCATTTGAGTCTGACAACCTTTCTAGGCACTTACTATTTATAGTAAGTCATGTTGGCTGCCCGGTTTGTGTTCAGAAGATATTTGGAAACACTTACTATTTATAGTAAGTCATGATACTACTCAGTTGGTGTTCAAAGGAAGTTTTGTAAACTTACTATTTATAGCAATTTGTTATTTTTGGTAAGTCTATTTATAACAATATCATTATGGCAGTAGCTCAATCATCTGCAGTTCACATTTCTATTTTGGGCAGTGTGGTTGATTAGTTTGGCCTCTCTATTGAGTTTGAAGTGAACTTACTATTTTTGGCATTTTCTATTTTTAGTAAGTCCATTTGTGGCAGTGGCATCATTATCATTTTGGTTCAGCTCGGCTCATGTCAGTTTGTTATTTTTAGCAGTTTATCAGTTGCAGTTTGGACTAAGTTTCATACTTAGTCAATTTTTTGTTTTGAAGTTGTACCCCACGCCTAGGCTTAATGACTTCAAGTCATTTTAAAGATGGGGACAGTAAGGGTTCAACCACTTGAGCATTTAATGTTTATTTAAATGTTTTATTGTTGCAATTTTAAAGTGGATGCCTAGGGAGGTGATAATAAAGTATTTTTAATATTTTAAAAAAAGAGCTTTGAGGAATTGGACGTCCCCTTGTGGAAGATGAAAAACAAATAAGAAAGGGTGCTCTTATTTATAGAACCTCAAAGGATTAGGGAACCCTAAAATCTCTTTGAGTTTACATCAGTCTTGCAAGCATGCAAGATTTACTACTATGTCTAAATGTATGCAACCTAACAATTAACTAGAAAACTACCTCAGTTAATTGATTCTAAACTAAATTAATTGGAGCTTGCAACACGCAAGTCCTTATTGATATGAGAGTCAACTGATAACCAACATCAGTTAACTAAAAACTAACTGAAAGCTCCATATAGGTATCTCCAAAATAGACATGCAATGATATGTGGGACAGCGAGTTAACTTGGAAAGAGGCATCAAGTTAACTGTTGTGTCAAATGTCTATCTTGAAGAGGTGGGACATCCTATCCATTGGTTGTGATCTCAATTAACTCCTCCAAGAAGTTGTTAACTGCCTCATCATCTAGAGGTCGGCACATGTCTCAACTATCAATTCACTGCTTGTCAGCAACTCAAACAATCCTAGAAATCTTCGCACACTTAAACTGGCATTTCCCTGACTGGTAACTTTAGCAGCTACATAATTTGGAGTGATGGCCTCTGTTTCTTTTGCAGATTTACGCGTCTGACACTTTTTACGCTTTTCTTCATTTTTTTCAATGGAAGAATGTTGCAAGATGAAACTACGAAGTTTGATTGTGAACACTCTGACTGTCAGAAATACTTATGAGCTTGCTGCATATGCAGAATTACAACAGTATCAGCCCTCTAAATTGGCCTTGGAAGGCAATCAGCTATACAAAGTATGAAACCATGTGGACTTTGAGCGACTATGCATGTCAAATTGTCTGAATCAACCCTCCAGATGCGCTTGATGCAAATTGGTGTCAATTTTTCTTATGAAATCGTGAATTAAGACCAATTTGGTCTTCAATTTAGTCTAAGCGAATTACAATTTGAAAAACTAGCATGTTGACTGTAAACACGGCTATGTTTTAACAACTTTTCCGGTGAGGCTAAAAATGGCTTCTAGTGAGGTTAAAAATAGCCTCTCAAGGGGTAATTTTTTCGAAAAAACCCAAGACATGGGTTTTGTAGAGAATGTATTTCTAAGTAAACCCACAACATCAAAAATTCGAAAAAATGCCTTTTGCCTTGGCATGCAAAGACTTTTTGAAACAGAAGTAGCAAGGGCAGTGGGGCTGTGGGGGCAATTTTTCTCGAAAAAATCTAGCATATGGGTTTTGTAAAGAATGAAATTCTAAGTCAACCCAACTTATCAAAAATTCGAAAAAACAACCTTTACTAAGGCATGCAAGAGCTTTTCAGTAACAAAAGTTGCAGGGGTGGTAGGGGCACCAAGGGCAATTTTTTCGAAGAAAAACTGGCACATGGGTTTTGTAGGCGCCAATGAGTTGAACACACCCAAATTCTTCGTTTTCCACAAAGCTGACTTTGGACCGACATGCAAAAGAATCTTCGGAAAAAAAGCACAGTACTTCAACATCAGAAGTAGCAGGGCAATTTTCTTGAAAAATTCTGGAACATGCTTTTGTTGCCAATGCCATGCTGAATGAACCTAGATGACCAAATTCTGAAAAAAATGTTTACTTTGACATGCGAGAGAAAACCTAAGACAAGGATAGAAGAATTTTGAGAGAGAAAATAGAAGTTATATTTTGCCTCTAAAAATGACGCCTATGCCTTGAATCGAGTTTGATGAAGTGTGGAATGCATGCGCTCAAAAGATAAAGTCTGGAAAATAAATCCTCTGAGCAATCTAGACCTGGCGTTGCGAAGAACATTGAAAAATATCATTTGTAGTGCCTTCAGATCTTGTTTGCACGAGAAAATATGTGTTGGCCTTCAATCTGTGATGAGAATAATGGACGCTCAAATCCCTTAATGAATAAATTTCATGAATTAAGGCATCACCTTAAGTTAAATCCTAAATTTGGAATGAAATAACCTCATTGGACCTCAATTTAGTTAACTGAATGAAGATAACACCCTAAGACGGGCGCCACTCAGCATGCACAGATAAACTCACCACATCCAAGAAAAATTAAGTCATTTTGAGGTCGAATTAGAAGTGAAAATGGAGTTCTAATATTATTTTAAGTTGAGTTCAAAAACTCCTCCATTATAGGGGGGCCAAGTAACTTGAGTTTCAAAAGTCAAAATTTGACTTTGGGCGCCAATACTCCAAACTTAGAAACTTTTTTGAAAATTCCATTTGCAAACGTCAACGGAGCCTATGTTTGATCATTGATTCTGATTGGTTGATGTATCCAGTAGATTGGCTGACAGTTTCATTGAAGAGCAAGATCAAAACTAAAAAAGAGCTCCTTGAGGTTGCAAACCCTAATTCTTGCTTCTGAGCCTTCAAAATTTTGGGCGCCCCTGGCTCCAAGGGTGCTTTTTCTCATCAGACTTACAAAAAATTTCACGCATTTTCATCATTTTGAACTTGATTTTGGCCTCCCTTCATCCTACATCTCCCGAACACTTGACCAATCTCCTGAGTTGGCTAATAGGTTCACTACGGAGCTGGCTCAATTTTGAACATGATCTCCTGGAGAGCATAATCCCTAAAACCTTCATCTGACAGGTCAAAAACTTGGGCACCCCTGGCCTCCTAGGGCGCTTTTATTTCCAGACAACCATTTTCACAATGTGTTGATTCTTGATTCAATCTCTAGCTACAGGCTACTGACAAGGTTTTTGACCCGACTTGAGATATGCAACGGAAAGCTTGAAGCATCACGGACAAGATAAGCATTTGAGCTAACCCAAACAACTACATTTGAGGGTTCAAAACCTTGGGCACCCTGGCCTCCAGGGGCGCTTTTTCCTCTGAACTGACATTTTTGACCATGATAAAAACCTTACGTTTGACTCTTGATTCTGGCAGTTCAACAACTCAAATTAACCCGCCAACGGATTCGTTGCGAAGCCTAATCAAGTATGAGACAAACATCCTAGGTGTCATTTAATCAAAAAGTTTCATCTAGTACCTCAAAAATTTGGGTGCCCCTGGCCTCCAAGGGCACTTTTTTGCTCCAGTGTTAGTCAAAATTTTATTTCCTCATTCAATCTCCAGTTTCAGGTGCTAGACACATCTTCTGGACTGGCTGGTAGGCTCATCGCGAAGCTGACAGTATTCTGGAGAAGTCCTCTTGGAAGTGACAAATCTCAAAAAGATAATTTGGGCCTCTAAAACCTAGGGCGCCCCTACCCTCCAGGGGCTCTTTTATTTCCAAAGAAAAATTTCGATGATTTTCACCTTAACGAAAATCCCCTCTGTAACGAAGCATTATTTTGGACATATCTCACCATAGAATCTTTGTTGGAGCATTTTAAGCTTAGATTTCGACACCTGGTATCTAGCCGTCTGCCATTGTTGACCTTGGAGGTCCTAACTTTTCTCTTGAAAATTTGAAAACAACCCACCAGACTTAAACTGACTTTTTCTTGATTCCAACTTCACCACTGTGATCGTGAAGTGAAATAAGCCAATCAATATTATTTTCAGCCAATTCTAGAAAGATCCTATTTTTTAGGGTTTTTCCTAAAAATAGGGGCCCGAAAACCCTAATTTTCAAAATTTTCAAATTTTGCCAGTATCTTCTTCTAGACATTAAACCCACCAAAAACCAATACCTTGTTTGCCCAAAAACTGACTTTCAAGGTTTAGACCATTTTAATCAAAATACCTTAATGGAGCAAAAAAAATTGTTTTGCGTATAAGAAGGAGTTTTATAGTAACTTCAAAAGCTGAAAAGCTAATAGATTATAACATGATGAAAAGCTATAATTATGAGTAAATGGCAGAAATCATTTACTGAACATATACTGGGCATTTTAATATAAGTTTATAAATTATAACTTGGAGGTTGTTTCATGATTCATGTATTGCTAATTTTAAATTTTGAATGCGTATTGAGTATTGACAAATAATGTTGAACTTAAATGTTATATGTTAAGGTTCTATAATGTATATTATGCATGCCTTATCCATGTTTTCATATACATATTTAAAATTTCCCTATATATTTAAAATTTTCCCTATATTTTGTATAGCTGTCCCCCCACCGTCCCCAAATTTGGCCTCAAAATCCGGAAACTTGGGGACTTGTCCTGCTGTCCCCGTCCCGGAAACTTGAGGTAACACTGGTGTTTTGTGGTAATTTTTACTTTAAATTAATTAAATAATGAGGTCTGTCAATCAATCTTCAACCACTTTTCCTACGAGCAGCAATCATATAAATTACCTGCCAAACAATGGAACGGTGAAGATGACCAGCTTCCATAACATATTCCGCATAGATAAAATCCCAACTGCATATAGCCAAAAGAAAACATGTCTTTACAAAGTAGAAATGAAAACATGTCCAATTAAGCTCCTGATATATAGAATTTATAGAGATTTGATTATATAAAAATTTAAATTCACAGAAAATGATCTGGACATAATGCAAGCCTTTAAATACATATAAATGTGAGAGAGAACTCTATTACACACCCACAGGTCAAAATTTGGTTAGAATGAATGGCTGTCTATCAGCCTTTAAAAAGATGCCCATATCCTGTGTTTAAAAAAGGCCCAAAGGAATATAAAAACTGAGATATTCTCATGTTTTATCGTCAGCCCAGACATGTAGGAATGCATCTAACAAGAATATTTTGGATTAAAATGCTACCACAGAAGAGTCCTCCCTTATGGTTCAGTGATGAACATCTATTAGATGTACAATATTCCATATGCATGCCTTTCATATATGCATGAATTTGGTTAAATATTTTTTCTTGTCTTCAAACTTTATCCAATAAGAGAAACAAATATTTTCAGAGGGCCATTGTGCAACATTCCAATCAAGCAATCACCTGAAGTTGGTCACACAAACAACTGGAATTCCAGCATCTGCTGCTGCTCGACATGCCACAGGGACAACATCTGAAATCTGTTTCCAAGACGAGCACGGCTATTAAAATAATTTACAGCATATTCTCCAAATGTTCTATTTAGATCTTAGTATTTAATTTTATCACTTATCATGAAAGCAAAGCATGCTCAAATCACAACAAATTCCAACAAATGTATGGCAATAATGGATTACAACCCTTGACATCACTTGAAATAAGTTCTGAATGAGAATAATCAAGGTCTAGTAAAAAAAGTAGCATAAGAACAAGTAAAGCATCCAACAACTGAATTCACAAACATGATTATCTAAATCTAAAAGATGCTAAAAGCAGAACAGTAGAGACAGAATGTACATATACATACCACCAAATCAGCCTTAATTGATTTCAACCACTCCACTTCTGTTGCCAGGATTGAGGCACGTGGCACAACTGCTGTTTGTGAATACTACAACAAGTTCATAGTATGTTAGATGTCAAAAGAAAGAATAAAAAACTAATCAGAGTAATCTAACTAGCATTATGTATCAATATAAATGTACAAAGTGCATGTAATATCAATTCACCCATGTATAATTACGTATTTTTAAGAGAGGGCGATGTAAGAATGCTGCTTGAATGTTTTTCCATTCATGGTTTTATAAAACAAAAAAAATAGACAAAGGATGAGCCAAAATATTAAGTGGAAACCAAAGCACGTATCATAGATTTCGTTAATGTAAAGACATATTGCATATAACTTCACAACTCCCTTCACAGGAGAAATGAATGTCATATGTGACCTTTGACCTCCAACCTTTTGTATATAGTTTCAATTTTCAATATAATTTTATTGTACTTTGGATCAATTCTTATATATACTTCTATAATCCAAAATGTACTAAACTCATTCTCTTCAACTGAAATGATGTAGGGATTACCTCTATAATCCGAAATGTACTAGACTCGTTCTCTTCAACTGAAACGATGTAGGGATCATGTCTGAAATCTCTATAAAATCCTCTCAAATATTTTAGTGTTACACTTTCCACTCATGTCCAAAGATCACAAAATTTTCACTGTAAAGGTGAACTATGTATGCTAGATCTCCCAAAACTGTAAATATAGAAGCTTATGCCATCACCTGCTATGGGTTTCCAAATCTCATGCTATCCGTCATGAGTATCTAAATCCCTGCGAGGTCAAGCTGCCTCAATGTCCTCCAAGTGCATTCAAAAAATGATTGACTTCTCATCATGTCAAATTGAGAAAGATCCATCCTCCTAACATCAAAACCAAGGCATGGGTTTCCTCTGCTAGTTCTCTCTACAATGTACCCAACCAACTTGCTGCCATTGTCCCCACTCCACCACCACCATACTTTACTGTTTTCCCTACTTGTACCATCAAGAGGGTTATTTTGAAGTAGTGTACCAGCAAAGAAGCAGATCACAGAGGCCTTCAAGTGAAGTTCCTCAAAATGGTGTGAATCCACTTGCCTTCCCTTAGGCAATTTATTTTTAATGAGGTAGTTTGTTCAGGTTCTTCTCAATCTTGGTCCCATCACATAATTCATCCTATTCATAAATCTAGCAATCTCTCCAACCTTGGAAACTATAGGACCACTATTATTGGGCATACATTTGCCAAACTTTATGCCATGGTGTTAGACATGTAACTTTTAAAGCACTTTGAGAGAGGGAATCCCAAAGCTAGGGGGTAGGCCAAATTCAAGACAGACTACCAGAATATTGACCACATCTTTATGTTTTGGGCTATTATTGAGGAGGCCCATCACCAATCTTCCCAAGTATTTCGCAGTTTTATAGACCGCAATAAAACCTTTGGCTCAACCAAGACACCTAAATTTTCTAGATATTGTGTGTAGTTAGTGCACAATACATTTGGTGTCGTTGCCTTAAAGAAATTGGGTCAGATTTGAGAGATTCAAGCCCTTAGACCCCAATAAAGGTGGGAAGAGACCACAACGGGGTTAATATCAAGAGATCAAACGATCTTTAAGGATCATCGAGGAAAGGGAACGAAGGAGACAATTACGAGAAACATTTGAGAAAAATACAACCATACAATTCCCAAGTTAGAGCCCTTTCTGAGAACACGGTCAAGTAGAAAAGTCAAGACAACCTTTTGAGACAAGGCAAGTTGGCAGACGAAGTCCAAGTCCTTCACATAATTGTATGAGAGCATCCTTTGAGGCATTGAAAGGCTGTCAATTGAAGAAGCAGTCAAGCCAAGGGTGTATAAAATAAAATCTTGAGGCAAAACAAGTGAGCAGAGGGCTGAAATCAAGGGAAAACTTGAGGATTCCTATGTGGTCGAGAATGCAAGAGAAGCACCGAAATGTCCAAATCAAAATTCCCTAGCAAGAAGATTCCAAATGCTAGGATTGCATCAGAATAAAATCATGGTAAGCCCTAGTAGAGAAAAAAGAAAGATGCCCAAGTTTACAAGAAATGGATCAGAGGATCTTATACGGCATTGTAAGACTTGTGAAACAATCTCAATAGCAAATGGGCAAGATGATAAAGCAATTTGGCTACGATATTTTCCAACCACTTTGCGAGGTGTAGCGATTGATTGGTATACAAAAATTGGCCAAGCCTCTCGAATCACATGGGAGAGATTAAAAAGGCCTTCGAAGAAGAGTTTAATTTGCTTCGTAATGATAATGAAATAGTAGCAGAAATTTACAATGAAAAACAAGGTAAGCACGAAAACATATGAGCTTAATCGTAGACTTAAAGAATTGCCTATAAAGTTAGAAACAGAACCACCAGTTGACGGTCTCAAGAAAAGATGGTTCATCAAAGGTCTACTTCCGCCATTAAGAAAAAAAATGAAGGTAGTACCATCCTCTTCCTATTCACAAGCCTACAATCGAGCAATGGTCAGAGTAAATGAAGATAAAATGTCCTCGTGCAGTAAAATAAAAACAGAAGAAGATGGAAGTTCCGATAACAATAGCAACAAATTATTGGAAACAATACAAGCACTTCGAAGGGACATGCTATGAATGATGAAAGAATTGAAAGCAAAGAAAGAAACCAACAAAGAAACTAATGAACGACGATGTACTAAGTGCAAAATTCAAGCGCACAAAAAACGTAAATGTCCTAGAAAGATGTTTTGTGGGATTTGCTAGGTTATGGACCATTCAAAAAAAGAGTGCCCATACAATTTGAAGAACTAGAGTACACAAGTACTTTCTACGCAAGGAGAGGAGTCCACTCCACCGAAGCCACAAAAGGCATCTCTAGGCAATTATCGAAATCAAAGAGGAGGAAGATGCCAAATACAGTATGACCCCAAAGGATTCCTTATCATACAATATCGACAAGGTAACGAATGGGGACACTTTGCAAGAGATTGCCAAAACAAGCAAGACAAAGAGCAAGTATTGTGCAAATGGAGTGGACCTAGAGACCATGAAGGCATTGGATGTCCAAAGCAAAAGACCAACATCACCATAATTGATGTAAGGCATAATGAAGTATTGGCCATTACCCATGCCCAAGCAAAGAAGGCTATGTACTCAAACCCATGTACAAAAAAAAGAAAGGCTTTGTGAAGCAAGGGTTGAAGTGGAGAATACTATGGCTGATGAACGATGCCACTCAAATGCAAATGCAAGTATAGTAACAAATCAATACAATCCAAAAAAATTATTACAAGGCAAGTACTTCAAAACACCGTACCAATTAAAGTAATGGATTTATTACAAAGTATTCTTGAACTACGAAATGCTATTATATCGGGGGGAAATGAGACGGTGCATACTACAACCCAATTGGAATCTAGTGAGAATGAAGAACCAATAACTGAATTGTGATGAGCCTTACTGACTCTCTACGAAACCCTTGTCTTTTTCTCAAGTCTTTTTGTGTTTTACTTAGTTTTTTAGAGAATGTTTGTAGACAGAAGAAAAGGTGCGCATCATATTAAAGCTTACAAAAGAGCAATATGAACATATTCTGAGCAACAGAGGCAATAGATGTTATTATTCTGAGCGACACTATTCATGGCACTATTCATGGGTACTATTCATACCACTGTAGCAGCAGATTTTGTAAACATTTGATGAAACATTATAATGCTGTAGAAATTTGTGAGTTGATAACTTGCCATGTATTTGCTTCTTATTGAAATAATATTTTACCAGCAGTAGTCAATTTCCAGATTGCATATTATTGTAGTTTCCTTCTTGTTCATGTTGTGTGTTTTCAAGTTTATGCCAAAACATAAAACAAACAAACAAATGTCTCATTTCCGGAAGTCATAAGGGAATTAAACATTAAACGGAGAAATAAGAAGTTGGATGCAAACTGTTTGTCAAAATTCCTTTCAGTAGTTGATTTAGTCTTTTGGGCATTCAGGGGTGTCCATTACAGTGGTATCAGAGCAATAAGTCCTGCCATCCTGTGGAGGTCTTATAGGGAATTTGGAATAGCCATATAGAGGGAAAAGTGTTTGACGAAATGTCAAAACACTAAAATCAAAAATTAAAAACAGGTTAAGCATTTATGTTTGAGCATGCGACAAGAGCCTTATAATCTCCGCAATACCAGAGTAAGACAAAATAGGATTTCGGACTCGCAGTCTAGTTCATCCGTGCAGGTGGACATAGAATCCAGTCATACAGACACAGAGGAGATATTCTTTGATCAAGACAACAATATGGGTGACCGAGATGACATGAACACAGGATTAGGCGGAGGCAGGAATACTGGTCTAGATCAGGGAGAGGTAATGTTCAAACAGTTACTAGATACATTAGCGCAGGGGCAACGTATGCAGCAGGAACAGAATAGGCAAATGGACATGATGTTGCAGCTTATGGCTAGACAGATGGGCGTCAATATTAATCCAGGTGATGCCAACAATGGAAACAATAACAATGGGGGAAACGATAACAATAGGGGCAATGATAATAATGGAGGCCGAGGCAACAATAATGGTCCTGAGAATAACATTAATGGTAACAATGGACTTGGCAACAATGGGAATGAGGCGGATAACTTTAGACACGTTGCACGCCCAGCTCGAACAGCGAGCTCGAGACCTCTTCTACCCACCTTCCCACCTAGAGATCCGGTTCAACCAGTGAACGAACCGCAGATTACTGAGTTACAGGGTCAGTTCAGGAGGGACTGGGAGGCCAGTGGACCCGAGTTTCAGGCAGATATTTCCCTCAGAGATTATATGGACTTGAGGATGAGACATATGCCTAGAGCAGGAGGGAGGAATCAGAATTTTGAGCTGAGAAAGAAAGTTGGAAAACTTTCCTTGCCTTATTATGATGCTTCAGGGAAGATGACCGCACGAGCTTGGGTGCAGAAGGTAGATACATACTTGCAGCTGAATCCTATGCCTGAGGAGGAGGCTATCAAGTATGCGGCTATGCACTTGGACGGCGTTGCACATGAATGGTTGCATCATGGCATGGTGACTCTAGGGCATAATCAGATTACATCCTATGAGGAATTCATAGAGAAATTGATTGAGAGATTTGACACTAGGGATCCCAAGTTACATTTCAAGGAGCTAGCACAGTTAAAACAGTCAGGTTCTGTGGATGTTTACATTGCCGAGTTTCAGCGTTTGTCGGTACTTGTTACTGATATCTCTCCTAGGAGATTGGTGGTGTTATTTTGTGATGGGCTTGCTGATCCATTACGAGGTTGGGTGAAGGGACATGATCCACTCACCTTAGCTGAAGCAACTAAAAAGGCACGAGATTTAGCCCCTTCGGTATACAAAGGAAAATACCATTCAACAAATTCTTCCTACCACAAGGACAAAGACAAAAAACCATTTCAGAAAGAGTATAACAAACCCAAAGAAGGATCAAAAGGACTAGACAGTGAAACCTTGAATGAACTTCGAAAGAAGAAACTATGCTTCCAGTGTAGAGAGCCTTGGGACTTATCTCATAAATGCCCTCTCAAGGCTAAGGCAAATCAAATGGAGTATTTTTCAGCAGAAGAGTCAGAGTCAGAGGGGGAGGATCAGCACTGCGATTCAAATGAGAGTAACACTATAGAGGAGAGCAACATTCCTAAGGATGATAGATCGTTGGCACACTTGACAGGGGCCTAAAAGGCAATCAGATTTAAAGTCAGGGGTACTATCCAAGGGCAAAAAGTGATATCTCTCATTGACACTGGGGCTACACATAACTTCATAGATGCACAGTTGGTAGCCAGGAGAGGGTTACAGACTGAGGAGCATGATGGGTTTAGAGTCATGGTGGCTAACGGTGACAAATTATTGTGCACTCGGAACATATCTAATCTTCGAATTAGGTTTGGAGATGGCTATGAGTTGGAGGATGAGTTCTATGTTCTGGACATGGGAGATTATGATGTCATCCTCGACATGACATGAATGGCTTCGCTAGTTGAGTTCACACTCAACCTAGCGAAATTGGAGATGAGATTCCAGCACGAGGGCAAAACTGTGGTACTTAGGGGACTTTCGAATGGAGGCTGCAGAGTAGTGTCCTTGAGGAGAATGCAGAGACTTTTTCGTCATGATGACATAGAGTGGGCAGCAGAGTGCTACATTATGCCAGCGCCACCAGAGCCACTGGTAAAGAGTCATCCACCAGATATCCAGAAGATACTTGACAGACACGCTAAAGTATTTGGCGATATTCCTCATCGGGTTCCTCCTGACAGGGGAATGGATTATGTTATCGAGCTCGAGGAGGGAGCCAAACAGTTATGATTACCCCTTATCGTCATCCTAAGAAACACAAGGATGAGATAGAGAAGGCAATTAAGGAGTTGTTGGAGATGGGGCACATTAGGCCTAGCAAAAGCCCATTTGCTTTAGCAGTAGTACTAGTGAAGAAGAAGGATGGGACGATGCGCATGTGCATCGATTACAGGGCACTAAATAGGAAAACAATTAAAAACAGGTATCCCATTCCTAGGATTGATGAGCTGATTGATGAGTTGCATGGGGCATGCTTCTTCACCAAAATTGATTTGCGATCCGGATACCATCAGATCAAGATGAGAGCAGAGGACATTGAGAAAACAACCTTCCGATGTCACTATGGCCACTTTGAGTTTATGGTTATGCTATTTGGACTAACCAATGCACCCGCTACATTTTAGAGTTGTATGAACCAGGTATTCAGGGAGCAGTTGAGGAGATTTGTCTTGATCTTCTTTGATGACATCTTGGTCTTCAGTAAGACCTGGGAGGAACATTCACAGCATTTGGAGGAGGTGTTATCTATCCTAGAGAGAGAGTCGTTGTATGCCAAGGAGTCTAAGTGTGAGTTTGGTATGACAGAATTACTATACCTTGGGCATATTATTAGTGTAGATGGAGTTCGAGTAGACCTTGAAAAGATTAGAGCTATAGTTGATTGGCCTACTCCTACGAACCTCACACAGCTTAAGGGGTTCTTTGGTCTTTGCAGATTTTATAGAAAGTTTGTTAAGGGTTTTTCACATACGGCAGCGCCTTTGACAGATCTCACCAACAAGGGGGCCTTCATGTGGACAGGGGCAGCACAGAGGTGTTTTGAGCATTCCAAGAAGGTAATGTCTTCATGTCCAGTTCTAGCTCTACTGGATTTCACGAAGCCTTTTGAGCTTCATTGTGATGCATCGGGTGAAGGGATTGGAGCAGTATTGATGCAGGAGAAGCATCCCATTGCATTCGAGAGTAGGAAGCTCCGGGGAGTTGAGAGGAGTTATTCTATCTATGACCAGGAGATGTTGGCCATAATGCATGCATTGGCCAAATTCCGATCATATTTGGTAGGTGGGCGTTTTGTGATCAAGACTGATCACAACAGTATTAAATACTTCATGAGCCAACGTGATCTTAATGACCGGCAACAGAAATGGGTTACTAAATTGCAGGCTTATGACTTTGACATAGAGTTTGTCAAAGGGAAGAAAAACGTGGTGGCTGATGCCTTATCTTGGAGACCTCACTTATGTGCTCTGGCAGAAATTTCAGGAGATTGGAGAGATCGGATTATAGCAGAGTATGTCGGAGATGCTTGGGCTTCTGGATTGATTTCAGCTACTATACAGGATGATCGCTATGAGGTGATAGATGGATTGATCAGAGTTCAGGATAGGGTTTATTTGAGTCCGTCATCACATTTGAGAGAGGCGATACTGAAGGCATTTCATGATGCACCCACAGCTGGGCATCCGGGGGTCTTCAAGACCTACAGGCAGATCCGAGAGCAGTACTGATGGAGAGGGCTCAAGGATGATGTTTAGAGGTATGTCAAGGAGTGTGCGGTTTGTCAACAAAATAAGGGAGAGCACACCTTTCCTGCAGGTTTATTACAGCCCTTGCCCATCCCTGATAGGAAATGGGAAAGTATTTCGATGGACTTCATCACTGGTTTACCACGAGTGCAGGGAAGGGATTGCATCTATGTGGTGGTGGACCGCTTGACGAAGTTCGCTCACTTCTTCGCTATTTTGTTCACTTACATAGCAGCACAGGTCGCAGATCTTTTCTTTAGAGAGATATTCAGGTTACATGGGCTGCCCAAATTCATTGTCAGTGACCGGGATAGTAAGTTTATGAGTGTTTTTTGGCAAGAGTTGTTTAGGTTGTGTGGTACAGATCTTACACCTAGCACTAGTTATCATCCGCAGACAGATTGGCAAACAGAGATTGTGAATAAATGGGTGGAGGGATATTTGAGGAACTATGTAACTGCACAACAAAAGGCTTGGGTCAGGTGGTTGCATATGGGAGAGTATTGTTACAACACCACTTATCATATGTCCATCAGGATGACTCCTTTCATGGCACTCTATGGTTATGAAGCACCTAGCTTCATGGATTTAGTTTTGGGGGACAGCAGAGTGCCGAAAGCCAAAAACTTATTGCGGGATAGTCAGGACATCCTGAAAGTGCTCAAGGAGAATATACAACAGGCCCAGAATCAACAGAAATTGTACGCTAATCAGCACCGAATAGAGCGCAGTTTCGAGGTAGGGGATATGGTTTACTTGAGGCTACAACCATATAGACAGTCATTGCTCAAGAAGAGCGGAGCTGAAAAGTTGAAGCCTAGATTTTATGGTCCCTACAGGGTGATTCGCAGAGTGGGCGAAGTCGCCTATGAGCTTGAGCTTCCAGAGGGCAGACGGGTGCACAATGTGTTTCATGTGTCTAGGCTTAAGAAAGCCATTGGTCAGAGTGTAGTGCCTTCTGCAGATTTACCCCCTTTGGATGAGGAGGGGAAGCTTGTGCTAGTACCCGAAGTTATTCTGGACACCAGAGAGAGGAAGCTTAGAAACAGGATAGTGAAGGATTATTTGGTCAGATGGAGAGACCTGCCGGAGGAGGATTCTACATGGGAAAGTGAGCAGGTTATTCAGCAGGCTAGACTGAGATTGCTTGAGGACAAGCAATTTCAAGGGGGGCGGACTGTAATGTCCCCACTTTAGTAGTTGACCAAGTGTGTGTGCGTTAGCCTTGTTCTACATGGTCCCGAGGGCTAACGAAGTGTTTAAGGGGATCCTAGAGTGTTTTGGCCTAGTCATTTCCAGTTTGGGCCAACACGAAGTTGATTTACTCAGTTTCAGGCATACTTACTATTTTTAGTAAGTTAGCAGGACATAGTGGAAACCAGTTTTGCTGATTGGATTTGATACTCCTCGGTGAGAGCTTTCCGACGAGCTATCACTCGCATTATTCGGAGACCGATTGCCAATACATTGTAATGCTTCAAGTTTTATTAAAGTAACATTTAATTTAATTGTAAAATATTCAAGTGTTACTTTAATATTTATTTTATGGGGATGTGTACCAAAGGGAGACATCAGGGGATATTTTAATATATGTTTTATATTGCACATCTTTTATCCCACATTGCCCATGAGAGTTGAGTCGACCCTTGGAAATAGAATAAAAGGAAGTGTTTATGGCTTCATTACATATGTTGAATATGAGAACAAATTGGTGTGTGAGTTGCAGGTCCGTTCTTGGCATTAGAGGATGTCTATCCTCTCTTGTGACATTCTAGACGTCATTCCCTTGGGGTTTGGCCTTTGGAATCTATTGCTATCAGCTCCATTAATAGGCAGATTGGGTGCATTTTCAGCTACAGGCAGATTGGGGGTTTCGTTCTTATCTTCCTCTCTACTTGTCCGATGCTTATGTCACTTTGAGGGAATGATTTCGAGAAGATATTGAACCGTTTGAGGGCAGATTATAACAGTACTGTAGCGCAGCACTATTCATGTTGTTGTAGCACGGCACTATTCATGCTACTGTAGCGCGACACTATTCACGGCACTACTCATGGGTACTATTCATACCACTGTAGCAGCAGATTTTGTAAACATTTGATGAAACATTATAATGCTATAGAAATTCATGAGTTGATAACTTGCCATGTATTTGCTTCTTATTGAAATAATATTTTACCAGCAGTAGTCAGTTTCCAGATTGCATATTATTGTAGTTTCCTTCTTGTTCATGTTGTGTGTTTTCAAGTTTATGCCAAAACATCAAACAAACAAACACATGTCTCATTTCCGGAAGTCATAAGGGAATTAAACATTAAACGGAGAAATAAGAAGTTGGATGCAAACTGTTTGTCAAAATTCCTTTCAGCAGTTGGTTTAGTCTTTTGGGCATTCAGGGGTGTCCATTACAGAATTACATACCAGTAATGCTCCAGAATAATTAAATAAGAAAGAAATCCAGTTTCCCAGCCGGAATGGTGAAAAACTGACAAAGAAGCACTCCTAGCTTTCAGATCTGACTTCTCTCAATCAAAAACCAGATACAAAGCAGCAGTAGTGATAGCCGCTTATGATGAAGCACAAACAGGAGCCCAAAGGAAAGCGCCCCAGTCTTTGGCTTCACACGCCCTTCTCCAAAGAGGCACAAAACCCAATGTAAATGTATGGCCCAAGTAAGAATGCTGAAGAAACATAAATGAAATGTTAAGGAACTGTTGAAGAGGACACCTCCAGTGTAGAAACCCCCTTCCTTATTGCAGCAAGCATAAACTGAAATAAAACTCTGTTAAAAACATGCAGAACCTCTGTATGAAGCTCTCACAACTACACAAATTCAGCCGGTCTCTCACAGCCTCAGAAGTGCTCAACACTAAAGAGATTTCGTTCTCCAATGGAAGAATGCTCAAACCCTGATCACAGAGGAAAGCACAGGAAAAATATCCAAGGCAAAGTCAAAATAATCATCATAGGGTTTCTCATTGCCAAAATTGCCTTATATCCCAAAAAGGCATGCATTTCCAAGAAGATACGCCCAACTTCATATTTTAAATCATTTAAAATATATTTTAAGTCATTTTCAATAGTTCTGACTTAAATACTTAGGCACCCTTTTATGTTTTAAGTGATTAAAATATTAAATCACTTTTATAGAATATTTAAGTGATATAAAATGTATAAAGTCAATTTGACTTTATAATTAGGCATTAAGTTAATTAATTAACTCAAATCACTTAAAATCCCATAACTCACTCAAAACTCCAAATAATCCTGTCCCGTCAGAAGCTGTCAACCCCTGAACTGCTAACGCCTGCTGTGAACCAATCACTGAGCTCAGAAAGCGAGAACGACCAAGCTCTCCAGAAAGTACCACTGACCCTCTAACCAATCCAGCTAGCCCACAAGGGTCCAATAAAGGGCTAACACACTGTTCCTGAGAACTAAGTAGAGCGGGGACATCACAGTCCGCCCTCCCCACATTTGCTTGCCCACAAGCAAACTCAAGGCTGGATGCTGAAGAATACTATCACTCTCCCAAGTAGCGTCCTTTGGCGGTAGATCTTTCCACTTCACCAAATATTCTCTAATAACCCGACTCCGAAGATGATGCTCTCTGGAATCCAGAATGGCCTCAGGTATCAAAATCAATTTCCCCTCATCATCCAGGGGTGGTAAATCAATAGGAGTCACCTGTAGTCCTAATGCCTTTTTGAGGCGCAACACATGGAACACATTGTGAACCTGACTATCCACTGGAAGATCTAACTCATAAGCCACTTCACCAATACGTCGGACAACCCTGAATGGTCCATAGTATCGTGGCTTAAGTTTATCGGCGCCCTTCTTACGAAGGGTGGACTGCCTATAAGGCTGGGGCATCAAATACACCAAATCATCGATCTCAAAGGATCTCTCCACTCGCATTTGATCAGCATATTGTTTTTGCTGATTTTCATCTTTTTGAATATTCTCCCTAAGTGCTCTCATAATGTCTTGATTCTCTTGTAACAAATCACCAGCACTGGGTACTCTACTGTTACTCAGCAATAAAACTAGAAAGCTCGGAGGATCATATCCATATAATGCTCAGTATGGTGTCATCTGAATACTCATGTGATGAGTGGTATTGAAGCAATACTCACAAAGGTATAACCATTTCACCCAAGCCTTCTGCTGTCCCGAACTGTAATTCCTCAAGTATCCCTCCACCCATTTGTTAACTATCTCTGTCTACCCATCTGTCTGTGGGTGGTAGCTGGTGCCCGGAGTTGTTGTGACCTTTTCACACATCACCCCATCCTAGATGGGGACCCCCTAATTTTTGCTCCATTCTGGTCTTTTGGCTTTGGTTCTCTCTGTCTCTGGTCTTTTGTCCTTACGGGGATGTCCTGTTTGACCTCAGTTGAAGTAATTGACAAATTTAGGGTTTCTATCCTTTAGACCCGTTCGAGGTCAAGATTGAGTTACTTAGGTGAAATCTAAGTGCAGCAACACATTCAGAAAGCTCAAGGCAGAACCCCCTTGAAATCTCACTGAAATCCGACAACTTACTATTTTTAGTAAGTACCTAATTTGAGGCTTGTTCCTCAAGATTTCGGGATTCTAATGACTTCAGCACAATCAGGCAGCTTCAGAGTGCCTACACGCGAAATTTGAACAGATTCAGACAACTGGCTATTTTTAGCAATTCAGCCTTCGGAGGATATTTTCAAGGTTTAGACAAGCAATTCTCCAGTGAATGACAGGAGAATTGATCTGGGTTTTCCAAGACCTTCGCGATGGTGTAAAATGCAAATCAAGTCAGGGACTTTCAGAGGTTAGCCTTCCGAGGCTATTTTTAGGGTTTCCATGCAGGAATTTTCAATGCATGTCCGGATATTCCATCTGGGTTTCGCGAGAGCTTCGCAATGATATGACATGCAAGTGGATCGGATCAATTTTCAGGGACTTACTATTTTTAGCCAGTGCCAGAACTTTGACCAGTTTTCTGGGTTTTTCTAGGTTTTTTGAGATCTCACGACCACTGTGACAAACAAACTCGTCCAACATCCGATGGACCACTTTCTGGACAGTTACTATAAATAGTAGCTCCAGTCCAACAACTACCTAGCACTTCATTCCAGTGAACAGAACGACAAGGAGTAGAAATCAGAGCAACCAAGGGCAGTCGAGAGCACATCCAAGTTAGATTAGGTTTTCCCTGCCATGTCTAAAAATAGATGAAGCGAAATGCAGAGATGTCAAAACGAAGCACGCCACCATGATCAGCATCCTTCGGGCTACCTACTGGCAAATTTTGAGCAAAGTCGGAGGACTTACTATTTTTAGTAAGTCAGGACACGACTATAAATAGCAGGTCTGCGGCAAAAGTCGGTATGAACAAAGCACTCAAGTTATCAGGATCAAACATAGCAAGTTTCAGGTCGAACGGAGTTGCTGAAGACAGGCAACTTTGAAACTTACTATAAATAGCAGGTGGCTAAAAATAGCGCATCATCACCAGAAGCAAGTACGAGTAGGTCTCTCACAGCATCAGAGGCAACTGGAGCAAATTTCAAAGCAAACAGAGAAACGGAAATTGATCAATTCTAGAGTTTGCTAAAAATAGCATGTATTGTGCCGGATAGGATGTGAACAGAATGGCAACACCAGATGGAGGCACAACCACGCCAGTTTCAATTCAGAACAGGGTGAAAATCAATGAAACCCTAATTTCTCCTAATTTTACTAAAAATAGAAAGCTGAGAATGCCTAGGGCGTTGGAAATTCATAAATGATAGCTGACAGGCACACACCCTCATACACCCCCAAGAGAAATGAAAGATTCAAAAGTTCTAAGTATGAGATTTCCTTGAGCAAAGGTGAAATGTGCCTTCCAGAGGCATGAAAATTCTCCTAAGGCATGGAAATTCCCCTAAGGCATAGAATTCCTCCTCACAAGGTCAAATGCGCTTGAGGGAGGTGAAAGGTCAAGCTTGGGCGTGGATTTTCCATCTCACATAGTGAAATGCGCTTGAGAAAGCAAGTTGCCAAGGTCAAATGCACCTAGGGAAGGTGAAAAGTCACCCAAAACATGAAAATATTCAAGAGGCCTTCGAAAATTTCCCAAGGCATCCTCAAATGCGCCCAAGAAAGGAGGTTGCACATGCTAAATGCGCCAGAGCGAGGTGAAAAGTCACTCTAGGCGTGGGTTTTCCTTGACCACATGCAAAATGCGCTTGAGAAAGGAAGTTACATGGATGAAATGCGCCTTCAAGAGGCATAGAAATTCTTCTAAGGCATGAAGTTTTCCTCTCCCTAGGCTAAATGCGCTCAAAGAAGGAAATCAACACCCTCATATGCGCCAAGAGGAGGTGAAGAGCCACTAAAAGGGGGCGGAATTCCTTCCAACATTAGCAAATGCGCCCAAGAGTGGAAGCATCATAGGCTAAATGCGCCCAAGGAAGCTGAAGGGTCACAAGATGGAGGTGCCTTCCTTTGCAAAGGTGATATGCGCCCAACATGGAAGTTCACTAAGCCATATGCGCCAGAGGGAGGTGAAGAGTCACCCAAGGCGTCGGAATTCCTCATGACACCCCCATTTGCGCCCTCAAAGTTCCTCCTCTCTATAGCAAATGCGCCTAAAGGTAACATAGTAACAAGGTAAAGGTAAAAACATTGAAGGTGAAAGAAAAAAGCGCCAAGGGTAAAGGAAGTTTTCTCCTCAACATGTGAAGTGCGCTTGAAAATAGAAATCCTCTATGAGGAATGCGCTAGAGGAAGGTGAAGGGTCGCCATGTGAAATGCGCCAAGGGAGAAAAATAACACTAAGGGTGGCGTGATTTTGAAAATACTAAGGCATGGGAATTCCTCCTACCCATGGCAAATGCGCCCTAAGCTGGAAATTAACAAATGAAAATTCGCAAAGGGTAAGGTGTTAGCCTCTAGGGGTGACAATGCCTAAGGGGTAAAGGCAAAGGTTGATACATAAGATGAAGTATGCCCCTCGTGGGTAATTTAAAATGAAATTTTCTTAAATTTTTTTTTCCTAAAGCAAAAATTGCCAAAGCGTCAAGATGATTGAAGTGGAAGTTCACATGCCCAAATGCGCCCTTCAAGGGTAAAATAATTAAATTTAAATTCCTAAGGCATTTTTTAAAGGCAAAATGAAGAAAACACCTAGAGGATGATGCTAGTTTCCAAAGTTAGAAAAATCTTCAGAAGGAAAATTCTTCAGGAAAAAATCAAGAGAATTTGCCAAGGCCAAGAAATGGGAAATTACAGGAGTGGAAGACATCCGGAGGATAAGATTAAAAACATTAGCCATTTTTATTATTTTTAAATAATAAAAATTAAAAGAACCCCTTCGTCCGGATACACATGAAAACGATGGATTCTGGAAGAATTTCTCTTCTGGGTATTAAACATTCGCAATTCAAAGGTGATTCAAGCTTACTCCACGCCGTGTCCACATCATTTCGATGGATATTTTGCCCAGTGCCTATTTTAAATAAAATTCCTAAGGCAAAATTGAGAGATTTCTTAAAGGCAAACAAACAAAATGAATGGGAGGCACTTCGCTAGAATTTTGAGCTAGACAGTTTTGCCAAAGCGAAGACAAGATCAAATGACTTAGCCAAACATTTCGAAATTGTTCAAGGAAGTGAACGATTTAATATTTTAAGAAATCAAAAGCGACGAGGCAGGCCTGTGCAGAGGTGATGAATTCATAATTCTAGAAGATGCCTCAGATGACAAGTGTTACAACGGAGAAAAGAGAGGGAAAATGAATTCGAAAATTTGCCAAGTATAGCCTCTGCAGGAATTCGACCAGGCTATAAGATTTTCAAATCCTCTTCATTCCTCTCACCAGTTGCTGAATGCAAAATTATTGGCTAAGTTAAAGTACGAATTCCTAAGGAACTTGAAATTGCTGAGAAGTTCGAAATTGTGAGAGAGCTGAAGGAGAAGTGCAAATTCGTAAAGGTTGAAGTTGCTGAAGGAAGTGCGACTCAACTTGCTGAGGCTGCAGTTGCTGAGAGGCACGGATTCCCAAGTTGCCAGTTGTTGCATTTGCTGAGAAGGTACGAATTTGCAAAAGGTCTCAACTTACTGAATGCTAAAGTACGACTTGAAAAGAAAGTTTGAAGTTGCTAAGTTAGAAGGAGAAGTACGAGCTTCAAGGGAGAAGTTTCGAATTTGCTGAAAGTAAAATTGCTGCAAGCAAACATTTCCAAGTATTTGGCATTGTGTTGCTGCAACCAGAGAAGAAACTTCTAAAAACGTTGAAGTAAACAGGCGTAGTTGAGGTTTGCAGCCGAAAGTGACAAAGTGTTGCAACCTTTTTATTTAAAAATCTGCTGGCACCCTCAAAAGCGATATATTGTTTTATTAAATCTTGTTTTCTAATGACTCTCTTTCCTTTTTGCAGAATGGCCGAATCAAGCAGAAGAGCTGCAGGCAGAAACAACCACACCGAGTCCAGACAGGCTGTGATCAAGAAATTGGGCAAGTCATTCTTGCCAGAATCCAAATTTTCATCCAAGCTCGGCAAGCTAGCTGACACAAACTTAGGCTCATTCAACATGCAAGCATTCAAAAGAAAGATATTAGGGACAGGAGGCTATCACCCATCAGTGACTTCGCACAGTATTGTCATAAATGGACTGTATGCAGCCGCCAACATTCCGCTAGCTATTCGGTGTCCAGAACTCATCATGGAGTGCGCCTACCACTACAATGCAGAACAGAGGACGGTCACTTCGCCAGATGGCAAGGTGCTGGCTAACCTGACACCTGAAGCGATCGGAGAGGCATTCGGGATTCCAGTTCATGAGAAGATGATCTACAAGACGAAAGAGAGAGCTGGAAAGATGTACTCATCCACCACAGACCAGTGTGCTGATTTGATAAACACTAGGTGGATGATTAAACCCAAGCCAACTCGCACAAAATTGCCCAAGTAGATAGTCTAAGATGACTTGAGACAGGAGTTTGGTGATCTCATTATGACGCTGAGCAGAGTTGGAGGATACCCCCAAGCGTTCGTCTTTGAACATTGGATGTTCTATTTTGTCAACTTGGTGTCAGAAGGAAAAGATTACATGGATTGGGCACTGAAGATCAGTGATAACATACATGAGCAGCTTCGTGGCGTGAGGAGAATGAAGACATTTTACATGGGCTCCTACCTTGTCTACGTTGTGACAACCATGGAACTAGGCCGTTCCTGAGAACTACGTTGTGACAACCATGGAACTAGGCCGCCCTGCTGGAGCACAAGTGGTAGAGGAGTGCGATAATTCCGATCGACCACTCAAGGATAGATTGTCCCATGTTGAGGGCAAATACAAAAGGTTGAAGGTAGAGCACAAGACACTTATTGGCTACGTGCAGCACTTGTCCCGTCCTTGTGGGCAAGAAAATCCGGCAATTGAGCTTCCAGCTGAGTTTTCCAGGAAGTCAATCAGTGGGTTAGAAGATTTGAAGAGAATGGCACAGCAGGCAGACAAGTGGGTTGCCAATGTGCGTACAGAAACAAGAAAGTTCATGGAATATCTTGCACATTCCTATGGGCAAGCTTCCGATATTATGGCTAGAGTGGAGGCAGTTAACCATGCTTGGGGTGAGGCTCGCATCTATCTAACGAGAGTTGTTCTCCGTTTAGGGGCTTTGATGAGCATACCTCAACACACTTTGGTTGAGGGAGGTGTTATCCAGCAGGGGGATAGATACGACTTCGCCAGATGGTATTCTTCAGTAGTCACAGGCCGGGGATTCTATGATGCATCACAGGCAGATTCCATCAGGGTCAGAAAGACCATGACGAACATCTTAGATGAAATTCTCAACACGTTGGAGGCAATCTTTGCCAAGAGGTTGACTGCTGAAGAGGTAACTGCAGATGGATTGAAAGATAGATTGACGCCATTCTTCTCTGAAGTGAAAACCTTCATACAAGATGATTTCGAGAACACTGCCACGTTCTCCAGTATCATACAGAACACCCAAGACGCCCTTGTTGCCTGGAAGAAATCATGTGCCCGGCATGGGCAAACAGTTGCAGTTTTGGACTTTCAGTTGGATCACATTCCTCCTATCTCCGATCAGGAAGTTGAGGCAGTCTTGGCCAGATTCATCAGATTTGCAGCCAACGAGAAGGAGAAAGGAAATGCCGTTCTGGACGATGACCTTTTGGAAGGAGACGACGTGCATTGATGGTGGTTAGTGGTACATTGATGAGGAGTGGAGGGCGCATTCATTGCCCCACTCCTCTCAGTGGCGGTTTTTAGGACAGAAACCCTAATTAGGGCATATGTGGCTCAATTTGAGCCTTTTATTGTAATTAGATCTGAACCGTCCACTAATTGGACTCACTATAAAAGGGGCATCCCCCCTCATTTGTAAATAGTTAGAATTAGAATCAGAGATAGATCAGAGCTAGACAGAGATAGAGATTGATAGAAGTTAAAGTAGAGCTAGGAGTTAGCTTAGTTGGAAAGGAAAGAAAGACTTTCCCTTTGAAATTTTTTGCAAAAGATTGTTGTGTAAGACTCTCATGATATAAAGATTTCATTGATTGGTGACTTCATTTTGTGTTGTGGGCAGTTGACGAGATCTTTTCGTATTTCGAATTTGAATAAAGTAAAGTAAAATAGATTTGTTTTCATGCAAGTAGAGTTAATTGTGGAATGTGACATTAGTTTGGGCGTATCTTCCTGTACCCACACCGCCGGCGGACTTGCTAACAGTAAGTCTGCTCCTGCGTGGTCGACTGGAATCTCAGCACTTAACTTCGATTGTGTTCAATGTGCCCACTTGCTTCGTTGTGAAGGGGTGTGCATGGTGAATCTCAATTTGAACATCTCATCCATCCTCTGAAGATTGCACCAGCTTTGTTAGAGTTGTCTGAAGAGTAGACGAAACGAAGTTTGGTTTGAAAACTGTCAAAGCTAATCCTTGCATTCCACCCGTAGAAATAGATTGTAGAATTCCTATCCCTACCTCCTTTAAATTCAGCATTTCCCGATCCGTTTAAATACCAGAGCATCATTGTCAAAATCCTACATTTGCTTGAGCATATAAAGTCGAACAATTACGTAAGTCCCCTTGGAATACCCAGCATATTCACATCAACCAACTGAGTCTATTCACATTAAAGGAACCTTGGAGTCAAACGCATGAACTTTCACGCAATCTTAGCATGCGGAACACTTTGATCAAGAGAGAATAGAGTGACTATTGGACATTTTATTCTGTGTTGGCGTTGTCATAAAACACACGTCAACAGGAGTGAGTTCTGTCCCGCAAAGTTTGAATAACTCCTGCCAGAGGTTTCTCAAAAACCTGCTATGCCTGTCACTGACTATACTCCAAGGCAATCCATGCAATCTGAATACCTCACGGAAAAACAAGTCCGCCACCTGAGTAGCTGTGTGTGCAGTAGTGATTGAGAAGAAATGTGCATACTTCGTCAACTGATCTACTACCACATAAATGTTGTCTCTCCCTTGAGCTTTCGGCAAGCCCGTGATGAAGTCCATAGACAAGCATTCCCACTTCCTCTCAAGAATAGGAAGCAGCTGAAGTAAACCTGCAGCGTATGTATGTTCTTGCTTGTTCTGCTGACAAACAAGGCATTCCCTGACATACTGAAGAACAAATGATTTGAGACCCTTCCAAGAGAATCTCTCCTGTACCTGCCTGTAGGTCTTAATGTAACGGGGATGTCCTGCCATAGGCAAATCATGGAATGACCTCAATACCATGCCCCTCATCTCAGAACCTGGGACAAGAAATATCCTCCCTTTGTAAATGATAAGATCATCCACAAGTGAGTATCTGTCAACCTGTATTGTCCCATCCACTATGCTAGAAGCCCACAGATTCTTAGCATACTCTGCTACTATCATGTGTCTCCAGTCCTCTGAAATCTGTGTCATGGAGCTCAAGT
>CM021103.1:333995192-334040759 GCA_007115665.2 Sequoiadendron giganteum | reverse complement strand
CCTGAATTTGGCCATGGCATGCATGATGGCCAACATTTCCTTATCATAGATATTGAAACTCCGTTCAGGACCTCTTAGCTTCCTACTCTCAAAAGCTATAGGGCGTCGATCCTGCATGATAACTGCACCAATACCCTCACCACTAGCATCACAATGTAGCTCAAATGGTTTGGCGAAATCCGGCAAATCCAACACTAGACATGTAGTCATAAGAAGTTTGAACTTCTTAAAGCACGCCTGTGCAAGAGGTGTCCACACAAAGGCTCCCTTCTTAGTCAAATCAGTTAGTGGCGCAGCATGTCGCGAGAATCCACTAACGAACCGACGATAGAAGGCACACAATCCTACAAACCCCATAAGCTGTGTCAACGTCTCAGGTGCAGGCCAATCGATGATAGCTCGAATTTTCTCTGGATCCATGCTGACTCCCTCTCTACTGATAATGTGACCCAGATACAAAAGCTCGGCCATGCCCAAAGCACATTTGGACTCCTTGGCGTACAAGGACTCCTTGTCAAGTATACTCAATACTTCATCTAGGTGAACAATGTGTTCCTCCCATGATTTGTTGTAAACCAGGATGTCGTCGAAGAACACCAAAACAAATCTCCACAAGAGAGGATGGAAAACCCTGTTCATAGTAGACTGACATGTAGCTGGAGCATTGGTTAAGCCGAATGGCATAACCAAGAAATCAGTGTCCACAGTGACATCTGAATGCGGTTTTCTCAATATCCTCCTCTCTAACTCTGATCTGATGGTAACCAGTCCTCAAATCAATCTTCAAGAAAAAGCAAGCTCCATGAAGCTCATCTATCAACTCATCTATCCGTGGAATAGGATACCTATTCTTTATAGTCTGCCTATTGAGCATCTTGTAATCAATACACATCCTAAGTGTACCATCATTTTTCTTCACCAAAACAACCGATGAAGCAAAGGGTGACTTACTCAGTCTAATGTGCCCCATAGCTAAAAGCTCCTTAATAGTTTTCTCAATCTCATCTTTTAAACGCTTGGGGTGCCGGTAAGGAGTGATCATAGTAGGTTTCATGCCCTCATCCAGCTCAATGATGTGCTCAATACCTCTATTAGGAGGTCTACCTGGTGGAATAGCACTAAAAACCTTTGCATGTTTGATTCGGAATTCCTGTACATCCGGATGGTAAGGAGAAGCTTGCTGCTCTAACTGTGAAGGCATTAACTTCCACTCAGCAGCCCATTCTACCATGTCATGTCGAATCAAACGTTCCATTCTCCGGAGTGAAATTTCTTTTAGATTGCTGTCCTTGATGGCTTTAAGAACATGATTTGTGCCATCAATTTTGAATTTCATCTCCATATCACGCAAATTAAGTGTGAGCTCTCCTATAGCATGAAGCCACTTCATGCCAAGAACTATATCCGTTCCTCCCATGTTCACAACATAAAAATCTGCCTTAAACTCAAAATTGTTGAGTTTCCATGGTAAATCAGGAAACATGCTCTCACAGGTGAGAGTGTGTCCATCTGCAACCTTCACTCGAATGCCTTCAAACTGCTGAGTTTGAATTCCCCTTTTCTCTACTAACCGTGAATCAATAAAGTTGTGGGTTGCACCTGTGTCCAAAAGAGATATGACTCTTTGACCCGCTAAGACCCCACGGAGCCTGAAAGAACCCTCTCTCTGCATGCTGGACATATGAGCCTCCTGTAGCTCACTTTCTACCTCAATCTCTGCTTCAGTTTTTGATTTTTCTTCATCTGTGTCATAGATAGCAGCTTGCTGATCAGAAAAATCAGTCAACGTTTCTCCCTCATAAAACCATTCCATGTGCCTGTTTTTCCCTTTAGGCTTGAGGGGACAGTCATGATTGAAGTCATATGGGCCCTTACAGTAAAAACAGAGCTTCCTTCTACGTAGATCATTCATTGTGTCCCGATCTAATGGAGCTGCAAATCTTTTCTTTTGATCAACATTATCAGCCTTCTTTGGATCAGATTTGTTTTCAGTGTAGGAGGAAGAAGGTTTTGTGCCAAATTGTTTACGAGGTGTAGTGAGCTCCATACTGCGAGCTTTCCTCATGGTCTCCTGTAAAGTAGGTGGATCAAATGCCTTTATCCAACCTTTCATGGGCTCAAAAAGACCCTCAATAAACAATATGATCAGTCTTCTCTCCGAAATGCCTGTCACCATTACAAATAGTCTTTGGAACTCTCCAATGTACGATTCCAAGCTACCCAATTGTTTTAACTGTGCTAGATCCCTGAAGAACAATTCAGGATCACGTCTGTCAAACCTCTCTACCAATCTATCAGTAAACTCCTGGTATGAGGTAATCCGGTCATGGTGAAGAGTAGCCATGCCATGAATCCACCAGTCATGTGCCACGCCATCAAGGTGTAGAGCTGCAAATCTAATAGCATCTTCCTCTGGCATAGGACGTAGTGTCAGGAACGTATCCAATTTACTCACCCAGCCACGTGCTGTAACTCTACCACTGCCATCATAGTTTGCTAAGGTAAGCTTATTGGTACCCTGTCGTAGATCATTATGTTTGTATCTAGGCCTCCTGTCATTCCTGTTCCTGGTGTGTTCTCTCTTCTGACTCATAAAACAATCAAAGTTAAGGTGATCCTTAACTCGTGGAGGCATTGCATCCCATTCATCATGCATAACCAGAATGTTATCAACAAAGATTCCTTCACCACCTTCTTCCACCTCCTTTTCCTCCTCAGCGTCATTCCTGACAAAAGTAGGACGTGTGGCTCTCTAAAAGGTGCGTGCTGGAGCAATATTCCTGTGATGCTCTCCATGTATGCTACCTTCCTGATCTTGATCCAGATTCGGCCTTCTGAGAACTGTCAGGTTTTGCACATTGGTGCTCAGTTGTTGGAGGATGTTTGCTACCTGTTCTTGACCGGCCACCATTCCTCTCAGTACTTCTCTAGCATCCCTGTCTTCATCATTAAGACGAGCATCATCATTCCTTTCAGCCATATTATCAAAATCAAAATCCTCTACCTGTTCGTTCAATGGTATTGCCTAAAATGGTTCAAAAGTATTTCTCGGAATTCCAAGGCCCCTGCGTGTGTAGTGCATGTCAAACCTGTTCTAGTGTGGCTGCATAGATATTTGTTTTTCCCACAAGCTAGCAGGATTAATAAGCTCCGATACCACTGTGATGAGCCTTGCTGGCTCTCTACGAAACCCCTGTCTTTTTCTCAAGTCTTTTTGTGTTTTACTTAGTTTTTTAGAGAATATTTGTAGACAGAAGAGAAGGTGCACATCATATTAAAGCTTACAAAAGAGCAATATGAACATATTATGAGCAACAGAGGCAATAGATGTTATTATGCAACGCATTCAATGAGATACAAATGAATTACATACTAGTAATGCTCCAAAATAATTAACTAAGAAAGAAATCCAATTTGCCAGCCAGAATGGTGAAAAACTGACAAAGAAGCACTCCTAGCTTCCAGATCTGACTTCTCTCAATCAAAAACCACATACAAAGCAGCAGTAGTGATAGCCGCTTATGATGAAGCACAAACAGGAGCCCAAAGGAAAGCGCCACAGTCTCTGGCTTCATACGCCCTTCTCCAAAGAGGCACAAAACCCAATGTAAATGTACGGCCCAAATAAGAATGTTGAAGAAACATAAATGAAATGCTGAGGAACTGTTGAAGAGGACGCCTCCAGTGTAGAAACCCCCTTCCTTATTGCAGCAAGCATAAACTGAAATAAAACTCTGTTAAAAACATGCAGAACCTCTGTATGAAGCTCTCACAACTACATAAATTCAGCTGGTCTCTCACAGCCTCAAAAGTGCTCAACACTGAAGAGATTCCATTCTCCAATGCAAGAATGCTCAAACCCTAATCATAGAGGAAGGCACAGGAAAAATATCCAAAGCAAAGTCAAAATAATCATCATAGGGTTTCTCATTGCCAAAATTGCCTTATATCCCAAAAAGGCACGCATTTCCAAGAAAATACGCCCAACTTCATATTTTAAATCATTTAAAATATATTTAAGTCGTTTTCAATAGTTCTGACTTAAATACTTGGGCGCCCTTTTATGTTTTAAGTGATTAAAATATTAAATCACGTTTATAGAATATTTAAGTGATATAAAATGTATAAAGTCAATTTGACTTTATAAATAGGCATTAAGTTGATTAATTAACTCAAATCACATAAAATCCCATAACTCACTCAAAACTTCTAATAATCCCGTGCCGTCAGAAGCTATCAACCCCTAAACTGCTAACGTCTGCTGTGAACCAATCACAAAGCTCAGAAAGCGAGAACGACCAAGCTCTCCAGAAAGTACCACTGACCCTCTAACCAATCCAGCTAGCCCACAAGGGTCCAATAAAGGGCTAACACACTATTCTTGAGAACTGACTACAGCGGGGACATCACATGAACCTCCATTGTCAGGTGATCAAGTGATTGATCCAATGTTACTAATAGTTAACACGACAAAGAAACCAACGGTGGTGAATATGGAGATCCTTGGAAGGAATCTTACTAATACAATTGTTGATGGAAGATCTGGTGTGAACGTACTTTCAGAAACACTTGGAGAAGTCTCAGCAAGCCAACCATTCAGCCGCCAACTTTTCAACTGGTGGGTGCAAATCAACAAGGTATTAGGGTACTTTGAGTTTTAATGGGACAAAAGGTAATTATTGGATCCCAAGCATTTTTGTTGAGCTTTGTGGTCATTTCATTAAGGAAGAAAGCGTATGATGCATTGTTAGGTCGAGGTTGGCTGGTAGCAACCAAGGCCGATCACAATTGGAAAAATAATACAATCTCCATTGAAAACAAGGGTCGAAAGTATGTAATTGATTTAAAGAGCCAAGTTATAAGTGAGGAAGCAGCTTCCTCTGATTCAATAGATTCCAACTCTGACAAAGAACGAACAAAGAAGCATGATCTTTGTCCAATAGAGCCAAATGACGAAGGAACTTTGGAGTTACAATCATGTTCGGAGGATGAAATTAATTCTCTTTGTGGTCTATTTCACTAGAAAATGAAGGATTATGAGGTATTTTTGTCGAATAGTAATTTTTTCAAGCTACAACTCTTAGTGAAGAGAAACCGATGAAAGAATGCAAAATTACGGATGGTAAGTCTAAGAGGAGTAAGAGAAAAATATTTAACTTGGAATGCATAGATACTTGTCAAGTCAAATCAACTTCACAGAAAATTTACAAAAAAAAAAGAAAATTAGAAAATCAAGAAACAATGGAAAGGAAGAGGCAAAAATATTATTCGGTAATTGAATGAGAAAATACTAAAATACTTGACTAGATTAAAATGCCCGACTACATGCCCAATGACATAAAAGGCCCGACTACAAAGCTTGACTAATTAAAAGGTCCAACTATATAATATGACCAGCATCTTGTCATGTCGTACAGCCAGGAGAATGATGACAATTTTTGCACATCATATGGCAAGGAGAAGGGAGTAACTTTTATACCGTACGACAACAACAACCTCTTCACATCAAATGGTGGACCTCCTATATAGTACGGCAACAATGGCATTGCAAAAAATAGCGAAAGTTGTCATTTCATAATGTACGACAAGTATTTTACTTCACCGTATGGCCAGCAACTCTTCTCATCGTACAACCAAGTCAAATCCTCAATGTGCGATGTCTATTCTACAACATATGGCCCAAACTAATCATCAACATACAGAGACCATTCTTCAACGTATGTCATTTATGTCGTACAACGTGGACTTACCATCATCATATAGTCACTCACTTCCCCATCGTATGGTGTCATTTTTCCCATGCAACGTGGGCCTACAACCATCGTACGATCATGACCAAAGCTCTACCTTCCATCATATAGTTCCCTTGCAAATTCATCACATGATTTTCTAGCAACTCTCCTATACCATCTCCTTACAAACACATCATACGTTTCTTTGGCATCTTCATTTCACGGCCTCTCCTTGGTGCTACCATATGACATCCTTTCAACATAGGGCACCATCCTCCTGTCGTCCATGTGTACATCGTATGCCTTAGCAATTCTTCCATTCAGCACATCATATGGCAAGCAATCCATTATCATGGGGATTTCGTGGTCGGCTCGTACAACCATCAACCACCATAGGACTTCTTTCCCTACTTGCCCCTTGACCCCATTGGGGGCATTGCCCCCAAACACCCATTACACTCATTTGAATTGCCAAGTACACTCCAAGTCTGAGTTTGTAAAGTACACTTCCAAGTTTTTCTATAGGCCCTTGTCTACAATATCATCATGCTGTACCCAAAATGAGATTTTTGGCATTCTACTTAAATTGAGCTAAACAATGTCAAAATACCATCGAAAGTATGTTTTAGGTCAAACCAAACATGAAGTCTTTATGGGTTTCTGTCAAGGAACCTATGGTTAAAATTCTGAAAATTTGAAAATTAGGGTTTCATGCCCCTATTTTTAGGGAAACCCTTAAAAATAGGACCTTCCCATAAATGATTGAAAATGATTTTGATAGGGTTAATTGACTTCACGATCACACTGATCAAGTCAGAATCATCAAAAGACAGGTTTTACTTTGGTGGGTCTATTCTCGTTTTTCAAGAACAAAGTCAGGAGCTTCGCAGCCATTAATGGCAGATTGGCCAGTACCAGGTGCTGAAAGCTAAACCTCAAAAGCTCCAACGAAGAAGCCATGGCAGAAAAGGTCAAAAAAATGTTATAACGAGGGAGTTTCTCAAAACGAAAAAGGCCAAAATTTGGCTAACTCTAGAAGGTGCACGTTTTGGCTGCCAAGGCAAAACACAGTCTAAAGGTCAAAAAGGCGCCCCTCTTGAAAAAAGGCGCCCTTTGATCTCAGACAGCAAATCAAATCACTTTGCACCTTCAGATCATTCATCTCCTTTGTGTTCGTGTTGTCTCAACAACGCGACCATCAGTCAAATCATCCGATTTAGAGATCAACGACCAATCATCAGCGAAGTATGGAGGATCTAACAACAATGAAGATGTCAAAACAGAGAGCCTCAAGCTAAAAGCTCCCATGTTGGCCAGGGGCACCCCTCAGTTCAAGGTACCAGATGAACATGTCACCAGCTGCTTCATACACAATGTCTTTCCAGCTTCCTCCCAGCTACGTGATCAATTTGATAACACAGTCACTGGACACGCCAAATGATCACCAGTTGAGATCAAGCAAAAAAAGCCAGAACTGAAGAACTAAAAAGATAAGCCAGAAACTGGCTAAGGCATTGCCAAAAGCACCCCTCTTGAAGAAGGGCACCCTTTCTTGAGGGCATTCAGCTTTAGACAGAATCTTCACTGCTTCCCAAGATGACCTTCTCAGCTATGATCAATCTCGTCAACGAAACGGTCAACAAAGACATCTGACAGCTGAATCACCTGATGACTGAAGGCAAAGCAGGCAGTTTAGAACACAGCCAAAACCATTCAGAGGCGCCCGCCCCTACTGGCCAAGGGTGCCCTTGAACTTCAAGGACCTAAACTCACTTTCATCAGCTAATAAGTCAGTCATCTTGTGCAGAGCTGAGCTAGCTACCCAATGCATCGTCAAGTAGAGTCATCTGATTCATCTGTCAACAGGAGCGTCAGATCGAAGCACAAAGGGTCTGAAAAGGTCAAAACAAAGAACAATCAATGAAAATTGACTAAGGCATTGTCAAAAGCGCCCCTCTCAAGTAAAGGTGCCCTTCATTCTGGAGGTCCAAACTCAATTTTCTGAGTTGATCACTCCCTGGCATATCTCATCAGGTCAATCCCATCTCAACAACGGAGCTGCCAACCACTGCCAGAGATCGACTGAGCAGCCAAAATCGAAGATCAAACGGAGGCACTTCAGCTTGCAAAATTGACAAAAAAGATCAACTCCAAGGATGGACACCAAAAGGAAGTCAAGGCAAAAATGTTGACTTGAGTTAGCAAATTTGGAGGCAAAAAGAGGCCAAACACTCCACAATCAGTTGAAATCACCTTTTGGAACTCCAAATTAGACCTAAATCACGAGTTGGCATCCATACTTGGTGGATCTCAACTCAAATCATCATATATTCTTGCTAGGCGTCCCATTCTTCATTATTCTTTTGCAGCTTTAAGGATAAAACAAGAAATAGCTCCCAAGAACACATTTTCAAGATCTGGCAGAGGTTTTGGACGGATCTTCGATATTTCTGAAGATCAGTGGGAGTAAAAGTATTCTTCTCTGAGGATTGTTTCGAAAGGCAGATTATTGCAAAGTGACAATTTATAACTTCCAATCCACCTTCTGCCTACTTCCTCTAGTTATGTCTATAATTCTTTGCATGTGACAGGAAACGACAGATTACCTCAGATCTGACTAGCTACGTCTGATCAGCGCATTTTTCCAGCAAAACCCATCTGCTCAGATTTGCCAGAATCAGCAAAGTTGCTGCCCCTATTTTTAAGGATCTTTTCGAAAAAGTCTCCAAATCAAAAATCCAAGGAATTGGGTTTGCTCAGCTTCCAAGCACGAACAAAACCCACATGCCAAATTTTTCCCGAAAAAATACTTCTCGGCAGGCGCTATATTTAAGGGTTTCGGGAAAGTGTCAGAACAAGGTCAAGTGCCCAGTCAATCTTTAAGTCTTCCAGAATGCAGTACTCCCAGGTACAATACAAGACCAAGATGGTCTTGTACAATGATTATCTAAAGACGATTGACACGGACTTATGGCAGAAAAATCGAGAAGTCAGTTCTGAGGACTTGGAGGGCATAAACCAGATTACATTGCAGAACATTGAAGAGTTTGGCTTATTCCAAGCTGCATCCATTCCTATCACTTTACAGAGCATTGAGCTCGTAACTGCTTGCACAAAGCATTACAACCCTACTACAAGAGAAATCATGTCAATGGACGGAAAGGTGATTTGCAGCTTAAAGCCGAAGGACATAGAGAGATGTTTTGCAATTCCACCATGTCCTACCAGGAAGGTTGTATCTGTGACAGAATGCGGAAAGACATTCGAGGCTTCAAAGGACAAGTGTTCACTAATAGTGGTTGAATATTGGTTAAAATTGAAGAAAACCGGCTTGCCCAAATTGGTTGGGCAAGGAGAATTCAAAGATGAGTACGCAATGTTAATCACTCTACTCAGCAGAGTCACTGGACAAGAAGAGGGAAAATCCTTCCAGTTGTGGATGTTCTATATTATTGGCAAAATAATTAGCAGGAAAGAACATTATGACTGGGCCTCTCTAATCAGTGACACACTCCACCAACAATTTACCAGCTTTCCAGAAGAGCACCGTTTCCACGTGTTCCTACCTGGTATACCTGATAGCCTTCCAAGGCAAATTCAGAACACTAAACACTATGGGAACATTGGGTGTGCAAAAGGTCCAAGAATACTTTGCTCGCCTTGAGTTTACTCTAGCGAAAAGGCACTTCACGAAGATGAACGACCTTTTCACTATGCACACCGTGCACGAGCTAGACCATGAGATGCATGTTTTTATTTCACCAGCAGCTAAGGCGGCAATGGTGGACTAGGCAGATTGGTTCATCCAATTCCCCACTTTCACCTACATACGCGTGTACGGATACAATGGCCACCCCGCCATGATGCCACGCTACCCTTCAGACAAGTTGGTGTTCATGGAATTCCTAAGACAGTTGGCCGAGGTTCACTCTTACCTTTGCCAAAAGAAGAAATCAGCTGCAAACTTTCCTATTCAGATGGGACTCTACAGATGCAAGATTGCAGCCAATGCTAGGTTGATAACCTAGGAAACAGTGAGATTTAATCTCAAGTACCTCATTGACAGGAGGTCATCATATGATCCAAGAGGACTCTTCGCAGCACATCTCGAGCAAAGATCATCACATGAATCTTCCATAGAGGATTTTTGGGTCAACTGCGAAGATGAGTTTGAAGTGAGAAGAAGGAACTACAACAGATTCAAGCTCTCACAGATTGTAGATTTCATGTCAGAAGACATCGAGGGCTTATCTGATGACAAAGAAGAAGTCATTCTTTCTTCCTTGTTCACGGATCAAGTAAATGCACAACCAATCGGCAAAGTAGATTGGTACGCGAAAGAGAGTACATCTATCGAGGAAAGAACTGGTAAAGTAGTTTGACACAGTCAACTCTACCTTGACAGTAAAAGGACAAAGAAGGTAGTACTTCCCCGATCAGAGCTGCCAACGGTTCAATCTACACTACCTTCCAAGTCTAGGAAGAGACCCAGACAGAAGAAGATGAGCATCCTTCCCGAAGGAATGCGAATGTCAAAGAGAACATGGGGAAGAAGGGGAATTGCTGGTACAAATCAGCAAAGGGTACAGGTGGAGACAGCCACCAATTTACCTGAAACAGTTGAGAACACTGCAGCTGCACCAGAGCCAGTGATTGAAATAATCACTGCAGAGATGGAACCCATTGCAAAAACAGTTGCAGCAAAAACGGTGTCTGTGATAGAAACAGAGCCGCCGTCTTCACCACCATCACAGAGATCGCAAAGTCCCATTGATTTGGACTCGCCACCACGAGGCATCGCCACAGTACAGTCTCGTTCTTCCAGCATTCAGGGGTCCTATGTTCCTCCTTCCAGCAGAGCTAGTCGAGATTCTATCTGGATAGAAAGTTCACTTGGAAGGAAGAGGGAAAGACCTTCTTATCAGCTTGACTTCATAGAGTTTGATCATTTCCCTCAAGACATGCCGGCTAAGAAGTTGAAGAAGCAGACACATGTAGAGAGGAATTCAGAGAACAAGGTTGTCATAGAGACTGCTGCCTCACCTGACGATAAAGACATACAAAATGTGAGGGTTGAGAATTTCACGCTATCAAAGGTGAACCTTGGAAAGACCACTCGTTAAGTGGAGGCAGACCTTCTCGGAATTGCTTTAGCAAGCGTCAAGGAAAGAATGACGAAGGATGGACAAGAAAAAGTAGCCTTGAAGGTTGAAAACCGTCAATTAAGAATGTACATTTCTAGCTTGATGCATGACACTCCCAACTCCTCGGCTTTGCCTCAAGAGTTGTTAGATCTCCCAATAGAGAGAAACCATCATCAATTGATCACATACAGCAAACACTTGAGACGTCAAGTGGATGAGTTTGTTGTCAAAGGACGGTGTGTATTAGCAGAAACATACCAGCTGAGAGACAGAGCACATGGACTCCAATCAGAGATCCAGCAATCAAATTTGAAGGCAGCTCAAGAGAGGTCGGGAGAGGAAGCGACAATTGCTGATCTGCAACAAGCATACCAATCAGTTACAACCATTGAGAACAAACGCCATCTCTTTGATTGGAAAGAACAATTGGCATACAAGGTGAGAGCCTACGATGCCAATTCAGTGGAGTTGATTGATTATAGACACTTTGTCGCTAATATTATCAATTTCGCGAGAACATTGGTAGTATCCTTCCCTGAGTTAGAATATCAGCGTGAAGGAGGAGAATACATTGAGCTCAGAATGGTACAGAGACAATTTCAAGACATCATTCGTGGTTCTTTCCTTGAAGATCCCAATGGTTGAAAGTTAGCCAAAATTGCAGCCATGTCTATCCAGTTGGATGAAGCAGTTGCTCAATGCATAAACTATCGGCAACAGCTTGTGACAGGCGAAGAGATGCTGAGAAGCCACACAGTCATCTTAAGAAGAATTAATTGCTCGGGGGTCGAAGAGGTCAACGACTGGATTGAGACTTTGTTGACCAGTGGCGAAGAGGTGTAAAGCACCAAGGAAGGACGTCCTACCTGTTGACGTGTGTTTTATGACCACACTAACACAGAATAAAATGTCCAACGGTCACTCTATTCTCTCTTGATCAAAATATCCCGCATGCTAAGATTGCGTGAAAGATCATGCATTCAACTCCAAGGTTCCTTATGTCGCGAATAGACTCAGTTGGTTGATGTGAATATGCTAGGTATTCTAAGAGGACTTACGTAATTGTTCAACTTCTTGAAGTAGATGAAAGATTTGACTATGATACTCTGATTTCTAAACTAATCGTGAAATGTTGAATTTAAAGGGAATAGGGATAGGAATTCTACAATCCATTTCTAAAGGGTGGAATGCAAGGACCGATTCAGACAATCTTCAAACCAGACTTTGCTTCGTCTCCCTTCGGACAACTCCGACAAAGTTGGTGCAATCTTCAAAGGATGAGTAAGATGTTCAAATTATGATTCAGCATACACACCCCATCACAACGATGCAAGTGAACATATGAATCACAACCGAAGTTAAGTACTGATATCCAGTTGACCACACAAGGCAGACTTACCATCAGCAAGCCCGCTAGTGGTATGTGTTGTGACCTTTTCACACATCACCCCATGCTAGATGGGGACCCCCTAATTTTGCTCCATCTTGGTCTTTTGGCTTTTGTTTTGCATCTCTCTCTCTCTCACTAATTTCTCTGTTCTTCTGGGGATGTTTCTGTATTTGACCTAATTTGAAATTTTGGCTAAGTCTGAAGTGAATCTGTGAAGTTAGGGTTTTGTTCTTCAGGCTAGATTGAGATTAAATTAAGTTGGTAAATTGACAGCTGAGCTTAACATTGCTTTCAGAAGGCTTCCAGCAGGTTCCCACTGAGTTTTCATTGAAATCGAACAACTTACTATTTTTAGTAAGTGCTCAATACGAGGTCTTTTCCTCAGGATTTCGGGATTCTGGCTACTTCAGCACATCCGGGCAACTTCAGGGTGCCTACACATGAAATTTGAACAGATTCAGACAACTAACTATTTTAGCAGTTCAGCCTTCAGAGGCCATTTTCAGGGTTTAAACATATGATTCTCCAATACATGATTGGGGAATGTTTCTGGGTTTCTCGAGACCTTCGTGATGGTGTAACATGCAAACCAAGATGGTGACTTTCAGCGGTACAACCTTCAAGGGCTATTTTTGGGGTTTGCATGCAGTAATTTTCAATGCATGTCTGGATATTCCTTATGGGTTTTGCGAGAGCTTCGCAGTGATATGACATGCAAGCGGAACAGATTAGTTTTCGGGGACTTACTATTTTTAGCCAGTGCCCAAACGTTGACCAGTTTTCTGGGTTTTTTGAGATCCCACGGGCACTATGACATGCAAACTCATCTGACATCAGATTGACCACTTTCCAGACACTTACTATTTTTAGCAGGTTCACTCCAACAGCCACCCGACACTTAGTTCAGCAAGCAGAGCAGCATACAACAAAAATCAGGTCAAACGGAAATCATCCAGGGCACATGCAAGTTAGATTAGAGTTTCCTACTTCACTGCCTAAAAAGTAGGGTAAAAAGCCGGAATTTTGAAAAACAAAGATATCCCACTGCAATCAGCATCCTTCTGCCAGTCTACTAGTGAAATTTGGGCATAATCCGAGCACTTACTATTTATAGTAAGCCACCTCCAGAACACGGCTATAAATAGCAGGTCAAAGCGAGGGGCAAGTGTGAACGGGTTCGCCAAGCGATGAGGACCACGTGGTAGAAAATTCAAGTAAAAAGGAGCTGTAGAAGTCAATCAATTTTAGGGTTTGCTAAAAATAGCAGGCGGCCTAAAAATAGAAAATGAGCTTTGGCAATAGGTATAAACAAGGTGGCGAGGTCACAAGAAGCATAACACACTAGCTTCAGGTTCATAACAGATAAAAGGCCACAAAAGTCTCACTTCTCCAAAATCTGCTAAAAACAGAATGGCAAGAGGTAGCTGAGGTGTTGAAAGTTTTCAAGTTGAGACTGGCATCAAAAAAATTCTAAGTATGAGAAATTCCTCCTCATACCCTGAAATGCCCCCAAGCAAGTGTGGAAGGATGCTTAAAAAAAAAAAAAAATGCTAAGTATAAAATTTCCTTCACACTACCTCATATGCGCCCAAGGCACAAGAAAATCCCTTCACCCTATGCTAAATGCGCCCAAGGTGGAGAAGGCAAGAAAGAAAATGCACGAAGGCAAACAAGTTCCTTCATACATGGTAAAATGCACCCCCATATGGAAGTCTACATGCTAGAATGCGCCCAAGGGAGGTGAAAGGTCATAAAGGGCGTGGAAATTTCCTTCTCCCTATGTCATATGTGCCCAAGTTGATAAAATTTCCTCCAACCTAGATGAAATACGCCCAGCAAGAGGGAGGATGTTTAAAAATATTCCAAGTGTTGGGAAATTCCTACACACCCCCCTAAATGCGCCCAAGGTTGAGGTGGTGACATAAAAAGATTCTAAGTGAAGAAATGGAAGTGGACATGCCTAAATGCGCCCTCATCTTGAAGAGCCAAGGGTAAAATGCACTCAAGAAGCAATGATATGCTAGGGCGTGGAGAAATGGAAGTGCCACATGTGAAATGCGCCAAGGCATGAGGACATGGCAAAAAGTTTCTAAGTATGGGAGATTTCCTCCTCATACCCTCATATGCGCCCAAGGCAAGAAGCTTAGTAAAATGCGCCCAAGGCCTAAGCAAATTCCTCCTCCACGTAGCAAATGCGCCCTCAAGGGGCTTGACTACAAAAAAAAAAATTCTAAGGCAATGAGAATTCCTCCTCCTCACCTCATTTGCGCCCAAGCTAGGAATGATGGCGTGGTTTTTAGAAAAATTTCTAAGTACGAGAAAAATGGAAGTAGCATGTGGGAAATGCGCCCTCATGAAGGGAGGCTGTTAGAAATTTTTCTAAGTGTTGAAGTTCCTCCAGCACATGCTAAATGCGCTCTTGACAAGTTGAATAAAATTTGGAAATATTTTTCTAAGGCAAGAAAGTTCCTCCTTTTCACCTCAAATGCGCCCTCAAAGCAGACAACGGATATAAAATGTAAGGCATTACAGGGTGAAGTTGGAAATTACGCCTAAGGAGAAGATGCAGGATAAATATTCTAAGGTGCGGGAATTTCCCTCACCACACATGAAATGTGCCCTAGATTGAAAATGGAAGCACATAAGGTGGAATGCGCCCAAGGAAAATTGTTAAGGCATGGAAATGCCTAGGGAGCTAAAGTGGAAGTTGATACAAGAAAATGCGCCCCTCATGGGTAAAGTCAAAGAATTTAAATTCCTCTAAGGTATTTTCAAGGGTGAAAGTGTGAAGTACGCCTAGGGGCTGATGTTAAATTTTCCAAAGGCTAGGTGAACTGTGCCCTGAGCGAGAAAGGGAATTTCTTCAGGGAAGCAAGAAAAATACTAAGGCATAAAAAAGTGAAGACTGCAGGTGTGGAATACATCCAGAATAAAATGGAATCAACCTTAGCAAATTTTATTATTTTTTTTCAAAAATAATAAAAATTAAATGTACCCCTTCCTTGGGATACACATGAAAACGATGATTTCTGAGGGGAAATTTCTTCTGGGTATTGGACATTTCCCACTGGGGATGATTTAAGGTTCTTCAACACCTTGCTCATGTTGTTTCGGCAGAGATTTCGGCCTGGCACCCATTTAACAAATTTCCTAAGGCTCTGAGGGATAAATTTTCTAAGGCATGGTAAAATAAAGCTCAAGAGGTCACATACACTCACAGGGTAGAGATGAAATTTGTCCAAGGCATAGAAGAATTTGAAGATGGAATGAAGCTAAAACATCAAGCATTCAGATGTTAAAAAGTTATAAAAGTTTGCTGGAAATGATGAACTCTATCAAAATCCGGAGATCAATCGGTCAGAACATGAGAACTAGGTAAGTGAAGTGAGTTTATATTATAATGTTCTGATGCTCTTCTTTTTGTTCGTTTTGCAGGAAGAAGATGTTGAAAGAAATGGCTAAGTGTTGGGACAAAGTTGAAAAGGTTCCCAAGGAAGGAGAAATGGAAATGAAGATTTGGCTAAGGCATTAAGAACGTGATGCAAAAGAGGCTAAATGCGCCCAAGGCAGTGAGCTGAAGAAATATGAAAGTTACAAATGCATCCAGGAATTGAAACGACAGGAGGGATGAATGCGAATGACTGAGCAGACGAACTCTAGAGACAATCTTACAAACTCTTTTACCCTCCTCCTAGCGCAACAAAATTGGCAGGCAGAGCAGTGGGAACATGTTTCTAGACGAGAATCATTTGGAGGATAGCGGGCATTAATTGCAGATAATGGTTCCTACAGAGGACTGGAGAATATTTTGTGCATTCATTGCCCCACTCTTCTCTATGGTGCTTTTTAGGGCAAAAACCCTAATTAGGGCATATGTGGCTAAATCTGAGCCCTTTATTGTAATTCAATTTGAACCGTCCACTGAAATGGGCTTATTATAAAAGGGGCACCCTCCCTTATTTGCAATCTATTAGAAGTAGATGTTAGATCAAAGAGTAGAGAAGATGGGAGTTAGAATAGATAGAAAGATAGCTTAGAAGTTAGCTTAGTTTGGAAAAGAGAGAAAGACTTTCCCTTTGAAAGTTTTTGTAAAAGATTGTTGTGTAAGACTCTCATAATATAAGGATTTTCATTGATTGGTGATTCTATCTTGCATTGTGGGTAGTTGACGAGATCTTTTCGTCTTTCCAATTCAAGTAGATAGAGTAGAGTAGACTTTATCTTATGCAAGTAGTTGGTAATTGTGGAGTGTGGCGTTTTAGTTTGAGCATATCTTCTTTCATCCATACCACTAGCGGGCTTGTTGATGGTAAGTCCGCCCTGCGTGGTCAACTGGAATATCAGTACTTAACTTCGGTTGTGATTCGTATGTTCACTTGCATCGTTGTGATGGTGTGTGTATGTTGAATCATAATTTGAACATCTTACTCATCCTTTGAAGATTGCACCAACTTTGTCAGAGTTGTCCGAAGGTAGACAAAGCAAAGTCTGGTTTGAAGATTGTTTAAGCCGATCCTCGCCCTCCACCCCTTTAGGAGTAGATGGTAGCATCTCTAATCCTTATATCCTTTTACATTCAACATTATCCGGTTAGTTTAAGAACTCGAGCATCATCGACAAATCTCCCGAAATTTGAAGATCCTTTCTTCTAAATGAGCAACTCACGTAAGTCCCCTTGGAATACCCAGCATATTCACATCAACCAACTGAGTCTATTTGCAATAAAAGGAACCTTGGAGTTGAACGCATGAACTTTCACGCAATCTTAGCATGCGGAATACTTTGATCAAGAGGGAATAGAGTGACCGTTGGACATTTTATTCTATGTTGGTGTTGTCATAAAAAACACATCAACAGTATGGATGAAAGAAGATATGCTCAAACCAAACACCACACTCCACAATTAGCAGCTACTTGCATAAAATAAAGTCTACTTTACTCAATCTACTTGAATCGGAAAGATGAAAGGGCCTTGCTAGCTACTCATAACAAAAGAAGAAATCACCAAGCAATGAAACTCTTTGTATTATGAAAAGTGTTCACAACAACCGTTTACAAAACTTTCAAAGGGAATGTTTTCTTTCCTCTTCAAACTAAGCTATCTTCTAAGCTAACTTTCTATCTATTCTAACTTCTATCTTCTATCCTCTCTGACTTCTTGATCTAATCTAATTAATTACAAATGAGGGGGGATGGCCCTTTTATAGTTGGCCCAGTCTAGCAGACGGCTTAGATTGAATTACAATAAAGGGCTCAAATCGAGCCACATATGCCCTAATTAGGGTTTTTGCCCTAAAAACCGCCATAGAGAAAAGTGGGGCAATAAGTGCACAAAAGATTCTCCACTCCTCTGTAGGAACCACTACAAGCAATTAATGCCCACTATCTTCCTGCAAAAGATTCTCGCCCAAAAAGACTTTCTCTGCTTTGCTTGCCAATTATGTTGCGTTAGGAGGAGGCAACAATACTCGGTTCAAATCCTCCTTTAAAAAAGTTCTTCTTCGTTAAGTCCTCCTGTTGCATTCATTCCTGGATGCATTTCTCTATTGTAACTTTCACATTTCTTCAGCTCACTGTCTTGGGCGTATTTAGCCCCTTTTTGCACCACATTCTTAGTGCCTTAGACAAATCTTCAATGCCTTTTCCTTCTCCAAAGTTGTAACGTTGTCCAGCTAGTCTTCACGCTTTGGCTCCGGTGTTCATCCTACAAAACAAAACGAAGAGCATCAGAACATTTATAAGATAAAATCTCTTCACTTACCTAGTTTTCACGTTCTGATTGATCGATCCCCGGATCTGATAGAATTCATCACTTCCAGCAAATTTTCATAACTTTTCAACAACTGGGTGCACGATGTTCATTTCATGAGGTCCTTTTCAAGGGTGCATCCACCACCTTGTGCTTGGAGTTTATGCCTTAGAAAATATTTCATTTTGAGGACGCACTTGAATGCTTGATGTTTGAGCTTCATTTCATCTCCAAATTCCTCCATGCCTTAGACAAATTTCATCTCTACCCTGCGAGTGTATTTGACCCCTTGTTGCTTTATTTTGCCTTTCCTTAGACAATTTTGCCTTCTTCATAAATTTCATCCACTGTAATCTAGGCACTCATTTTGACACCGTCAGCCGAGGCATTTCTTGTAAAAACATTTCTCTGCCTTAGAAAATTTAATTTTGCCTAGGAGATTCATCAAACAGGCGCCAGGCTAGAATCTTCATCGAAACAACACGAGCAAGGTGTGGAAAATCTTTAAATCATCTCCTAGTGGCAAATGTTCAATACCCAGAAGAAATTTACCCTCATAAATCATCGTTTTCATGTGTATCCGGATGAAGGGGTATATTTAATTTTTATTATTTTGAGAAAAATAATAAAATTTGCTAAGGTTCATTCCATTTTAGCTCTGGGCGCACTTCACACCTGCAGTCTTCATTTTTCCTGCCTTGGCATTTTCCTTGATTTTCCTGAAGAAATTCCCTGTTCCAAGGTGCATTTGATATTGTCTCTGGAAACTTTAACAATACCTCCCTCCTTAGGCGTATTTCCAACTTCACCTGTAATGCCTTAGACATTTTTAAATTTAATCAACTTACCTTGGGCGCACTTCATAACACATACCTTTACCCTCATCTCCCAAGCATTTCCACGCCTTAGCAACCTTTACCTTTCACTTAGAAATTTTCTCTAGCTGCCTGCACAAGCTGGGAGCAATTTGAAGGTGGTGCCCCTATTTTAATCACTTAGAAAAATTATTTTATTCCCACTTGATTGCTGGGCGTATTTGAGGGTGCCTAGCTTCCATTTGCAACTTAAGAACTTTTCAAACCTTTTGCTTCTCATCTTGGGCGCATTTCAGCCCATGAGCTTTCATTTTCTCATACTTAGAGAATTTTCATGATACCTCCCCTCAACTTGGGCGCATTTGACTTCATGTGATTCCATTTCCCCATACTTAGAGAATTTTTAAGGCCACTTCACCCCCTTGGGCGCATATGAGAGGGGCTGCTTTTATTTCAGTTACTTAGAAACTTTTGACGTGGCCTCATTCCTCCTTGGGTGCATTTTAGCTAGGCAAATTTCAATTTCATGCCTTAGCAAGTATTTTACCTGGCAACCGTGGGCGCACTTGAGGTGGGCTTCTTTTCATTTTAATGTTGTAGCATACTTCATAATTCCCATGCCTTAGACAATTTTGCCATCTCTTGGGTGCATTTAAGCATGTCACTTCTCACTTCATGCCTTAGGCAATTTTCTTCCTTGTTGGAGATGGGCGCATTTACCCTCCTCAACTTCTATTTTCCACGCCTTAGATTATTTTTATGTTCCATCTCTGCTGGAGGGCGCATTCAGCTTGTCTTACTTTTGTTTTCAACATTTAGGAAATTTCCTTCCTTTAACCCCTTCATGCCTGGGCGCATTTTACACCATGGGCTTCCATTTACTTGCCTTAGAAATTTTCTTTGAAGTCTCCATACAAGCTGCTTGAAGTGGGCGCATTTTTCCTAGGGAGCTTTCATTTGTGCCTTGGAAACTTTTTGAGGCCTCTCTACCACCTTGGGCGCATTTGGAGGGTCAAGCTTCCATTTTAAACTTAGAAACTTTTTTAAACTCCTTGCTTCTCATCTTGGGCGCATTTTGACCCATGCACTTCCATTCTTCAAGACTTAGAAAATTTTCTAAGACTCATGCTTACCTTGGTTGCATTTCAAAGGGGGAACTTCTATTTCTCTCCACTTAGAAAACTTTCAAGCCTTCAGCATTTCCTTGCTTGATGGTGCATTTCCACCTTTGCACTTTTATTTCAATGCTTTAGACTCTTTTACAAGTCCACTACTCATAGCTGAGGGCGCATTTGAGGCAGGCTGCTTTTATTTTTCATATCTCGGAATTTTTTTATACCTCCTCCTCCATGATGGGGTGCATATGAGAGGGTACACTTCCATTTTTGACTTAGGCAAATTTTAAGCCAGCCTCAACTCTTGGAAATTCTCAACGCCTCAGCTACTCTTGCCATTCCATTTTTAGTAACTTCTGGAGAAGTGAGACTTTTCATGGCCTTTTATCTTCTGACTCTGGAGCTGGCGTGGTACGCCTCCTATGGCCCTGTTACCTTATTTATACCTGATGCCCAAGATCATCTGCTATTTTTAGCCCGCTTGCTATTTTTAGCAAACCCTAAAATTGTTTGACTTCTGCAGCTCCGTTTGACTTGAATTTTTACCACGTGGTCCTCATTGCTTGGTGAACCCGTTCACACCTGCCCCTCGTGCTGACCTACTATTTATAGCCATGTTCTAGAGACGACTTACTATAAATAGTAAGTGCTCGGATTGCGCCCGAATTTTTTTAGTAGATTGCTTGAAGGATGCTGATCGCAGTGGGATATCTTCGTTTTTTGAAATTTTGGCTTTTTACCCCTCTTTTTAGGCATCGAAGCTAGAAACCCTAATCTGACTTGCATGTGCCTCGAACGATCTCCATTTGACTTGATTTTTGTTGCCTGTCGTCCTGCTCGCTGAACTGAAGTGTCGCGTGGCTGTTGGAGTGAAACTGCTATTTATAGTAAGTGTCCGGAAAGTGGTCTATCTGATGTCGGATGAGTTTGCATGTCACAAGGCCCGTGGGATCTCAAAAAACCCAGAAAAACCCAGAAAACTAGTCAACATGCGGGCACTCCCTAAAAATAGTAAGTCCCTGAAAAATTGATCCATTCTGCTTGCATGTCACATCACTGCAAACGTCTCGCAAAACCCACATGGAATATCCAGACATGCACTGAAAATCTCCGCATGCAAACCCTAAAAATAGCCTCGGAAGGCTATACCGTTGAAAGTCCTCATCCCAGTTTGCATGTCATATCACCGCGAAGGTCTTCAAAAACCCAGAAATATTCTCTAGACATGCATTTGAAAGGCATACGTGTAAACCTTGAAAATGCCTCCTGAAGCCGGAACTGCTAAAAATAGCAAGTTGTCATAATCCGTTCAAATTTTACGTGCAGACACCCTAAAGTTACCCGAATGTGCTGAAGTAGTCAAAATCCCGAAATCTTGAGGAAAAGGCCTCATTTTAGGTACTTACTAAAAATAGTAAGTTGTCAGATTTCAGCGAAATTTCAGTGGGATCCTGCCTTGCGCCTTCTGACTGTATTGTTGTGCCCAGATGTCAATTTACCAACTTGATTTAATCTCAATCCAGCCTGAAGAACAAAAACCTAATTTCACAGATTCACTTCAGACAGCCAAAATTTCAAATTAGGTCAAATACAAAAACATCCCCAGAAGAACAGAGAAATCAGAGAGAGAGAGACGCAAAACAAAAGCCAAAAGACCAAAATGGAGCAAAATTAGGGGGTCCCCATCTAGCATGGGGTGATGTGTGAAAAGGTCACAACACTACCCTCCAAATAGCAATAAATACAGCTGAAGTCAACTTGATGTCCCTTTCCAAGTTGACTCCAGATCTCCACAAATCATGTATGTCAGATCCCACTAATCTAGGATGTCTAATTATCTCCCATGATTTATGGATCTCATATCTCCTTAAGAGGTGGATGTCTATTTGGAGACACATTTGTAATTATAGTTCACTTTTAGTTAGGTGTCGGTCAACTGAGGTAGACTCCCAGTTTGACTCTTGTTTAGTATCAGTTAACTGAAGTACTTTTCCAGTTAACTGCTTGCTCACCTACTTGTAGACATAAGAAGAAATCTTGTTGATTGGCAAGAACTAATTGATAACTCAAGGAGATTTTAGGGTTGCCTACTCCTTTGAGTTTCTATAAATAAGAGCCTTAGGCTCATTATTTGTTTAACCTTTATTTCCTAAGCAATATTGCTGCGCCATTGTTGCCAAAGTTAGCTTGTTCGTATTTGTTCACTCTTGGATGAGAGTTTGTTGGTTCATCGTAATTGTGCATGATTTCGTGCCTTTGCTGTCCCAACCTTTGTAATTCTTTGGAGAAGCTTGAAGAAATAAATCAAATGGCGCATGCTTGCTTGATCTAAATACTTGAGTTCTTTCAAAGTCTTGTTTTCAAATAGCGTATTGTTTCAATCTCCTCCTCGAACAGGTGTTGTCACCTCCTTGGATATTTTGTTATCGATCATTATTGTGTGATGTGGTTTAATGAGTTGTCTTTTAGTCTACACTTTGAACAGGTGTCGTCACCTCCTCAGGAATCCTGTTAGCCAAATCATCGTGCTTTGTTGTTTCCAGTGAGTTGTTTCCAAGCCTATACCTCGGACAGGGGTTCCTCCTCCTTGGCAAGTCTCAGATCCAATTTACCGTAACGAGTGTTTACTTGTGTCGAACCTTATCTTGGCATATATCCAAAGTTCAGAGTCTCGGCCATATTCTACAGAGACGGTGGATTCAAGTGATCCAACCCATCCATTTTGCTCCTACGCCCCCATGCTTTGTTTATCTTGAGGAGGTAGGATAGTCTAGAAGCTAGTTAGTCGTAGTTAAGATCTACGGAAACCAAAGAAAAGCTTAGCTACGACGCATTGTGTTTATGCACACTTGTGTCCTGCCGCTGAGTAAAAAAGATAGGAACCTTAGTACACTTTTTTACTTAGAAAATCAGCAAAGAGAGATCTTCCTCTCTATAATCCGAAGAGCATGTACTAACACACTTGCAATAGCTGTCTGTTTCCAATAAGCACTTCAAAGGTGCTAATTGAAATGCCAACACATCATCAATTTGGCAAGTCTTCCCTAATGTTACTTGATGTTTACTTGTCAGCTGGAAGAAGAATTTTTCTTTTTGAGGGGATGATGTAGTTAGTGTACAATGTCTATTATTGTGTTTCGATAATATTGGTTATCTGAATACATATTAATCGTTTGTATTAATTGGTTGTTGGCTTCGGGTAGTTATAAGCATCGATTGCTTAACGGTTGTGTTCTTGTTGGCAATCGTCGGGTCCTTTAAATAGATAGTGTATCATCAAGGAAGGTAGTATGATCTAGACAGATCGACTTTGATCCTTAGCTAACCATCTTTGGCCTTCTTCTGTAGTAAGTTCATGTGCGAATAAAGATATATTTTACTCATGTGTCTAGTATGCATTATCATCTCTATTATTAATTCATGTATTTATTTTATAAGATAGAGCTGTAAACACTGTGTAGTGTTGACATTCTAGATTCTCTCATCATCGAAACTTGGAGGCTTTACAAGATAGTTAGTAGATAGTTTTGTACTTCTTGAGGTCTTTCTAACTTTGTGAAGAGTATCACTTGGGTCAAGTAACGATGCCCTCTCTCACTTAAATTAACGAGTTTGAGGAGTTTCTTCAATGACATACTGTAATGACCCCATCCTTGGGTAATTTAAAAAATTTCCACATTTCACTTCAAACATATAAATGTAACAAGTAACAAAGATATTACAATAAAATTCTTCCTTTCTTTATTGATAATTATATGCCAGTTACAATATATTTTTCCACATGGATTCCATTTCCATTGCAAATATAATTCAGAGAACAAAAGTAAAACAATTACATACATAGCTCGTAAGCTTTTTGCACAAATAGTAGTAAGATGGTCCAGGATTCCTTCCTTACAAATCTTGGTGTATCTGTCGCCTGCTGTGGAGGAGAAACATCACTCAGGCGCTTTTCCGCCAACCACGGACTGTTAATGCGGTCCCCTGCACATCTATCATTCAATAGATGGCCCTCCCTTCGAACGAAGAGATTGGTAAAGTAACCGGCCGCGACAACCCAACTGAGCATAGTGTTGTGTCCTATACATCTAGAACTTGCTATTTCACAATCTCGAACTAGCATGATGGATCACAATGAACTGACAGTGTAGTCTCAACTATCTCACATCTAAGTGGATGTCGTACCTTCCACTACTTTGGCCAAAGTATTCTCATTCAGTACTTCGAATGAAGGTCATCTATCATATACACTATCCAAGGCCGATTTGATTTAAGACTATCTTACACTACGCATAGGTATCGTCCTTTACTTTTGGATAATCTTTAATCCCAGACTAACCTACAACATTTTCCTAAGATATTTACATAAGATAGGTATATCCTGTTTCAGATTACCTACCTTGAGACATTCTACTTCAATAGCTACATAAGGGAGGTATATCCTGTTTCAGACAACCTACCTTCAAACAATCTACTTAATCAGGAAATGTAATGCAGTCAACAAGGTCTTTATACCATTCCTCCTAATCAGGAAATCTTTATCCTAAGAGTACTTTTAGCTTATCCCTAGTTATCCCTATAACTTAAGCTTTAGACTACCTTGGTACTGATTCCATCCTTGACCTAGTATTTAATAACTAGTTCCTTTCTCCTTTATACAAGGAGTTCAAGCAGTATTCAAGTAATACAATTCATAATATACTTCTATTAAAAAGTATTCAAACACTTCTTTTTCAAGCTATTCTTTTAACAAGCTTTTCCTATGAATTTAAGCTATTTCATTTCAACAAGTTTTTCCCTATGAAATTATACTATTTCATTTCAACAAGCTCTTAAGCTATTCCATGTTTTCACTATGAAACGAGTTATTCCTTAATTCAATAAGCCTTTTCTAATGAAATTAAGCTATTCCCAATTCAATACAATTCCTTAGAAAATAGAGACTTTCTAATATTTTCCTTTCATGCTATAACATAAGCATAATCAAAGCAAGCAAATAACTCATTTTTAATTCAAATAACAGAAATTCTAAAAAGACATTTCTCATGCCTGATTCCCTTGCTGCAAAATGAGTTTGATCAGTAGCTTCTACTCTTCCTCCACAGTCCTTCACAGTCTTTACCAGATACTTCTCACAGCATGAACAAGTATAACTTTCAGGTAAATGCAGTACAGTAATGAGGGAATGTAGCTCTCGGCAATACAGTCACAGCAAGATAATATATGGTTCTCAGTAATGCAATCACAGCAAGATAGTGTATGGCTCTCACAACACTTAAACAGTAAAGAGGGATTAAGGCTCATAGCAAAGCTAAACAGCAATGATGGTTTAAGGCTCACAGCAAAACTAAACAGCAATGATGGTTTGCAGCTCTTAACACATGAAATTCGTAATTGCAAATGCAGAGGAAAGTGGGAGTAATTTTGTAATTTGCAAAGGTAGATAAGAGGATTGTGTGTTGCTAAATGAACTAGGCGGCTATTTATAGAGCCCTCAGCCAAACAATTTCCACTTATGCTGGCATGTAAATTGACAGCACTTACCATTTGAATATTTCAAACTGAAATATGGCAGCTATTTGATACATACTCAGCAAAACAGAGATGATTTGACCTATTTTGTGAAGAAGGTTTCAACTCTCACGTGGTGAAATTCGAGAGACAGCCACCTACAGGCGTATTCACCATAGACGCCCAGAAATGGCGGGTTAACTTAATGTAGGAAAACGTCAAATGCAAAACGCAGCCTTCTGGCTTTCATTCCACCCTTCCATACGCATTTCCAGCAGGCCGCGACCCGGTCTCATGGCGTGAGGAGCTGGCGCGGGATTTTCCATTCCATTCACCATTTCGGCCCTTTCCTTCATTCGCGTTTTTTCCAGCATGAAGGAAATCACGATTTTCCTCTTTTAGCCAAAGTTTTAAATACATTTGTTTTAAATCTTTTTAAAAAAAGACTATAGTCTTTTCACATTCAAGGTTCACAGAACAGTAAGTCAGTCAATCAAATAACACCACTCATAAAGCATAAAGAAGTAATCCAAAACTCCTAAGCCTAAGGATGACTTATCACGACAACTCAATCTGACTTAGTTCCCAAAACCCTTAGTGAAGTGTGTGTATGCTCAATTTGATCAACTTTACCGGTTACTCGACCAAGCCCCTCTCCCGAGTGATGTCTCCCTTCCGCCTGGAGGAATGGTTCCTGATCCTGCATCCATTGCCACAAAACCACGGCAGTTACTTGTTCATAACATTTGCAATACTTATACAAACATGTCAAGTTTAAAGCAAGATTCATTATCTTGATATTCACATATATGTAGTATTTACCATGAATTACATCAATTGAAATAACATCAAATGAAACAACGTCAAATGAGCTAACATACATATTGATAACAAGGTGCAAACATCTCCAGATTTCACATTATATTCATTTCTACCTTTTATATCTCTAGTAAATAGTAACCTCATAATTCGGGATGTAACACATACCTACATTGATGATGGTTGTCTTTTACATGGGGTGGTTATGGCCATACTACTTTTCATTGATAATGCTCGCTATCATTCTGTCAAGGGCCTATAGCAACAACTTAATACTCTTGCTCATTTTTGTGAGCTTTGCCAACTTGTGGTCAAACTTAGCAAAACCAAGGTCATAATATTCAACATCTCCAAATATTGTCTTTCTAAATTCTAGTTCTTCCATGAAGGGGAACCTTTGGAGATCACATTGGCATTCACCTACTTGGAGGTCCCATTTTCTAGCCCATCTTTTAGCATGAATCTTGCCTCTCAACCATGCCTTTGCAACGGATATGCCTCTCTTTCTGTCTTGGTGCATAAATGTTTCTAGATCCACTTCGAAGATATGTATTCTTAATACAATCATCAAACCTATAGCTTTATATGGCTCTCAGGCTTGGAAACCTAGCTTGGAGTTTGTCAACTAGGCTCATAATGAGAGGGTCCAAATTGTCATGTTGTAGTGCATGATTTGTTGCAAATTGACTATTCCTCAATGCATTGTCCAAGTCAAGTTTGATGCCCAACCTCTATGCCTTGAGAGTTGAGACTATATTCAAGCTCACTTTCTACATCCACAAATTCAATCCATGGGAGATTCCACTTCCAGTCATGAGAGGTACCCATAGTTATTTTCTTTAAAGAGGGATGCACCTCTATACCCCACTAAATGTTGACATTGTTGGTATTATGAGACTAGCTTGTTCCTTTTACTTATCAACATCTCTATTGATAGACTACCTACTTTCATGTCCTCCTTTGACACTCCTCAACTCCTTCCCACAAAGGAGATTGTCACTAAAGCTGCCAACAAGGATATCTATAGACAATAAATCCAAGTTGCCTAGACTTCTCCCCTTGAGTTGCTTAGTTGTAAGCTTTCCTTTTACACAAAACTTTTCCTATAAGTAGTGGACGTTATCATTCATTGTTCTCACTACATCTAATACCATTGGTCCCATGGGTTGAACTTTCCCCTTAGCCAACTAAGGGTGTGCTCTCACTAGTATTGAAATTGAGAAACAAAGAGCCAAAGGCTCAATCCCACAAATCAGTCAATCATCTTCAACTCACCATTATTACACTCAATGGATTTATATAGCCATTCAACCTACTAACTACCCAAAACCACCCAACAACTAACTAGAAACTAATCTATACAAACTAAAGCGATTATTACATAATCACTTACATTAAAAATTATTATTCAATAACCTACGCTAAGCACTAATTAATAACACCCCCCTTTAGTGTTAACGTAGGAATTTTTATTCTATGGTTGCATCCATAGTTGTTTATAGTCTTTGTTTGATGATTGTTCATATTTTCTTAAATCACAACTCCATTTGCAAGTCCTTGGGCTCTCTTGCCATAAAAAAATGTAGATGATAAATAAGCATGTACTACATTAGCAGACCCAACCTCCTCTATGGCATCTCTCAAAATGGAAAATTGGAAGTCTGCATCCTTATGTCTCCCCGAACAATCTATGGCTCTAAGAAAATAAGAACCGGCAGGGCATGTGACTATGACATTGATGAGTGGTCGATGTCTAACATCAATCCACCTGTTGTGACCTTTTCACACATCACCCCATGCCAAATGGGGACCCCCTATTTTTGCTCCATTTTGGTCTTTTGGCTTTTGTTTTGCGTCTCTCTCTCTCTCTAATCTTTTGTCCTTCCGAGGATGTCCCCGTTCTTTGACCTAATTCGAAATTTTGGCTAAGACTAAAGTGAATCTGTGAAGTCAGGGTTTTGTTCTTCAGGCTGGATTAAGATTAAATCAAGTTGATAAATTGATAGCTAAGCTTAACATTGCTTTCAGAAGGCTTCCAGCAGGCTCCCACTGAATTTTCATCATGTTCTGATGACTTACTATTTTTAGTAAGTGTTCAATCTGTGAGCTTTTCATCAAGATTTCGGGATTCTAACTACTTCAGCATGTTCAGGCAGCTTCTGAGTGCCTACACATGAAATTTGAACAGATTCAGACAACTGGCTATTTTTAGCAGTTCTGGCTTCAAGAGCCATTTTCAGGGCTTAAACATACAATTCTCTGATGAATGACAAGAGAATTAATCTGGGTTTTTCAAGACCTTCGCGATGGTGTAACATGCAAATCGAGATGGTGACTTTCAGAGTACAGTCTTCCGAGGCCATTTTTAGGGTTTGCATGCAGGAATTTTCAATGCATGTCTGGATATTCCATATGGGTTTTGCGAGAGCTTCGCAATGGTGTGACATGCAAACGGAATGAGTCAATTTTCAGGGACTTACTATTTTTAGCCGGTGCCCGAACGTTGACCAATTTTCTGGGTTTTTTGAGATCCCACGAGCACTGTGACATGCAAACTCATCCGACGTCCAATTAACCACTTTCCGGACACTTACTATAAATAGCAGTTTTATCCCAGCAGCTACCCAACACTTCAGTCCAGCAAGCAAAGTGGCAAGCAACAAAAACGAGGTCAACGGAGACCATTCAGGGCACATGCAAGACAGATTAGGGTTCCCAGCTTCGATGCCTAAAAAGTAGGGTAAAAAGCCAGAATTTTGAGAAACGAAGGTATCCCGTTGCGATCAGCATCTTTTAGGCAATCTACTGCTAAAATTTGGGCATAATCCGGGCACTTACTATTTATAGTAAGTCGTCTCCAGAATAGGGCTATAAATAGCAGGTCAGCATGAGGGGCAGGTATGAACGGGTTCATCAAGTGATGAGGACCACGTGGTAAAAAATTCAAGTCAAGCAAAGCAGTGGAAGTCAGAAAGTCAAGCGCTTACTATTTTTAGCAGGTTTGCTCCCAACACTTCAAAATCACAAACAAAGCAACATGCAGCAAAAAAATCAAGTCAAACAAAGACTATTCAAGGCACATGCATATCAAATTAGGGTTTCCAGCTTCGATGCCTAAAAAGAGGGGTAAAAAGCCAGAATTTCGAAAAACGAAGATATCCCATCACGATCAGCATCCTTCAAGCAATCCACTGGTAAAATTTGGGCGCAATCCAAGAACTTACTATTTATAGTAAGTTGTCTCCAGAACACGGCTATAAATAGCAGGTCAAAGCGAGGGATAGGCAAAAACAGATTCATCACATTGCAAAGATCATATGGTGAAAAATTCAAGTCAAACAGAGCTGCAGAAGTCAAGAAATTTTAGGGTTTGCTAAAAATAGCAGGGTGGCTAAAAATAGCAACTGATCTCGGATAATAGGTATAAGAAGGGTAGCAAGGTCACAAGAGGCATAATCACGCCAGCTCCAGTTTCAGGACAGAGGAAAAGCTTTGGGGATTCACACTCCTCTAGAATTTACTAAAAATAGAGTAGTTGAGGCGTTGAAAATTTTCAAGTCTGTAAGAGTTGAGGCTGGCATAAAATTTGCCTAAGTCAAAAGTGAAAGTGCTACCTTCAAAATGCGCCCAAGAGGGAGAAGGACTTGAGAAAAAAAAAGTTTAAGGCAAGCTGAAATGAGAGTGGACCCCTCTAAATGCGCCCTAGGCAAATGGTTGAGGTAGCAAGGCATTAAAATTTTCTAAGTCATTGGAGATGAAAGTACAAGGGGTCATATGCGCCCAAGGAAGAGGGTAGCATCAAGAAACTTTTGAAGTTACAAAATAGAAGCTTACCCCTCTAAATGTGCCCTTGAATGAGGTGGAGATAAAAAAATTTCTAAGCATGGTGAAACAAAAGCTTCTACCCTCAAATGCGCCCACCTTAGGAAATCCACTTCAAAAAGTTTCTAAGGCACACAAATAAAAGTAAGCTTGCCTATTTGCGCCCAAGCCTAGGAGATGTCTTCAAAAATATTCTAAGGGATAAAGTGAAAGCTCCACCTTGGAAATGCGCCCAAGCTAAACTGGAGAAGACTTAAATTGTCTAAGGCATGGAAACAAAAGCTTGAGGTAGTATTTGCGCCCAGCAAGTGTTAAGAGGTGAAGTTTCTAAGTTAGAAAATAGAAGCAGAGGACCCTAAATGCGCCCAGCTTACAAGGCTGCAAGGAAGACATGTCAAGAGAATTTCAAGGCATGGAAAGTATCTCCTCCATAGGTTGAATGCACCCACCATGAAGAATTCAAGTAAAATATTCTAAGGCACAAAGTGAAAGTAGCCTATCTAAAATGCGCCCAAGTCAAGAAGAAGTGGCTTCAAAATATTCTAAGGCATAAAGTGAAAGCTCCACCATGGAAATGCGCCCACCTTGATGAGTCTCTCAAAATATTCTAAGGCTGGAGAAATGGAAGTTGGACCCTTCAAATGCGCCCTCACCTTGAAAGGATTAATGAAAGCCTTGGAAATGCCTAAGGCATGGTCTAATGGAAGTTAAAGAACTGAAATGCGCCCTCAAAACAGAAGCTCCCTAGGCTATTTGCGCCCATGTTGGAGGAATAGGCTGAAAACGCCTAAGTATGAGAAAATAAGAGCCCATGAGCTAAAATGCACCCAAAGGGTTATGTGATAAATAATTTCTAAGTGTTGCAAAATAAAAGGGTTACCTTCAAAATGCGCCCAAGGGAGGAATGAGAAATTGGAAAATGTGTTAAGCTAGAAGAAAATGGAAGCTTCACCTCTAAAATGCGCCTAGCAAGGGTTGTGAGTTGAATAAATTTTCTAAGTGCGGTTAAGATGAGAGCTCTACCTATGGAATGCGCCCGTCATATGAGGAGGTGTTATGAATTTTTTCTAAGGCAAGTAAATGGAGGCTCCCCCTCTAGAATGCACCCTCAAGAAGGGACTTGGAAAATATTCTAAGTTATGAAAATTGCAGCTGCATGCCCCAAATGCGCCCAAGGTAGTATGAGGGCTTGAACAAATTTTTCTAAATCTTGAAAAATGGAAGTCCCCCCCTCAAAATGCGCCCAAGCTAAGCAAGGGTCTAGGAATTTTTTCTAATATTGAAAATGGAAGTTGTTGCATGGATATGCGCCCAGCTTGCAAGAGGAGGCAAGGTAAAAAGTTTCTAAGTATGAAGGGAACGAAACCTCACTAGCTAAAATGCGCCCAAGCATGAAGGGGTCAAAGAAGGGAAATTGCTAAGTATTGAAAACGAAAGGGGACCCTCTAAAATGCGCCCTCCAACAAAGGTAAAGTATAAAAACGCCTAAGGAATCAAAAATAGAAGCATAGAGTGGTAAATGCGCCCAAGGTGATGTGATGGTGAATAGATTCTAAGGCATGGGAAATGCTCAAAAAGCATATGTTAGGAAATGCGCCCAAGGTGAGTTAATGAAAGTTTTAAATTTTCTAAGCCATTTTCAAAGGTAGAATGAAAAATACGCCTAGGGGGTGATGTTAAAATTTCCGGAGGCAAGATCAAATGCGCCCATGAACAGAAGGGAATTTCTTCAAGAAAATGCCAAGGCAAAGAAAAATGGAGATTGCAAGCGTGGAATTCGTCCAAAATTAAAATGGAATAAACCTTAACAATTTTTATTATTTTTCAAAAATAATAAAAATTGAACTTCCCCCTTCGTTTGGGTAAACATGAAAATGATGATTTCTGAGGGGAAATTTCTTTTGGGTATTGGGCATTTCTCACTAGGAGATAATTTAAATCTTTTCTACACCTTGCTTGTGTTGTTTCGACGGAGATCTTTGCCTGGCGCCAATTTAATGATTTTCCTAGGCGAAAATAACTTTTCTAAGGCAGAGAAATGTTCTTACAAAAGTGCCTCGACAGGTGATGTCAAATGAACGCCTAGATTACAGTGGATGGAATTTATAAAGCAGACAAAATTGTCTAAGGAAAGGAAAAATAAAGCTCAAGAGGTCGAATACACTCACAGGGTAGAGATGAATTCATCCAAGGCATAGAAGAATTTGAAGATGAAATGAACCTAGAGCATCAAGCATTCAGACGTTGGAAAGTTATAAGTTTGCTGGAAATGATGAACTCTATCAAGATCCAGAGATCAATCAGTTAGGGAGTTTGTATTATAATGTTCTGATGCTCTTCTTTTTGTTCGTTTTGCAGGAAGAAGATGTTGGAAGAAATGGCTAAGTGTCGCGACAAAGTAAAGATGAAGAAAGTTGGTGAAAAGTTCCCAAGGAAAAGCGAAATGGCAATGAGGATTTGGCTAAGGTGTTAAGGACATGATACAAAAGAGGATAAATGCGCCCAAGGCAGTGGGCTAGAGAAATATGAAAATTACGAGAGAGAAATGCATCCAGGAATGAAAGCAACAGGAGGACTTAATGAAGAACTTTTTGCAAAGAGGATTTGAACCAAGTGTTGTTGCCTCCTCCTAACGCAACAGAATTGGCAGGCAAACAGTGGGAACGCGTTTCTAGATGAGAATCTTCTAGAAGAAGATAGTGGGCATTAATTGCAGATAGTGGTTCCTGGTGAGGAGTGGCGAATCTCCAACGCATTCATTACCCCACTCCTCTCTGTGGCGGTTTTTAGGGCGGAAACCCTAATTAGGGCACGCGTGGCTCGATCTAAGCCCTTTATTGTAATTCAATCTAAGCCATCCGTTGGACTGGGCCAACTATAAAAGGGGCATCCCCCCTCTTTTGTAATCAGTTAGATTAGATCAAGAGATAAGAGAGAAGATAGAAGTTAGAATAGAAGTAGCATAGCATTAATTGCATAGTCTAGATTGAGGAGGAAAGGAAGTTTTCCCATGAGGACTTTGTAAGAAGTTGTTGTGAACACTCTCATAATATAAAGATTTATCATTGTTTGGTGGTTCTATCTTCTATTGTGAGTAGCTAGCAAGGCTTGTTCGTCTTTCCAATTCAAGTAGATAGAGTAGAGTAGACTTTATTTTATGCGAGTAGTTGTTAATTGTGAAGTGTGGCGTTGTGGTTTGAGCATATCTTCTTTATTCCATACCACTAGCAGGCTTGTTGATGGTAAGTTCACCTTGTGTGGTCAACTGGAATATCAGTACCTAACTTCGGTTGTGATTCGTGTGTTCACTTGCATCATTGTGACGGAGTGCACATGTTGAATCACAATTTGAATATCTTTTATCATCCTTTGAAGATTGCACCGACTTCGTAGAGGTTGTCCGAAGGGAGATGAAGCAAAGTCTGGTCTGAAGATTGTTTAAGCCGATCCTCGTCCTCCACCCTTTAGGAGTAGATGGTAGCATCTCTAATCCTTATATCCTTTTACATTCAGCATTATCCGGTTAGTTTAAGAACCCAAGCTTCATTGACAGATCTCCCGAAATTTGAAAATCCTTTCTTCGAGGTTGAACGATTACGTAAGTCCCCTTGGAATACCCAACATATTCACATCAACCAACTGAGTCTATTCGCAATAAAAGGAACCTTGGAGTTGAACGCATGAACTTTCACGCAATCTTAGCATGCGGAATACTTTGATCAAGAGGGAATAGAGTGACTGTTGGACATTTTATTCTGTGTTGGTGTTATCGTAAAAAACACGTCAACACCACCCATCCATCACTATAGAGCACCCTGTCCTCATCCATGTTTGCCTCATATCCTCCATTAACACATTAACTTTGGAGTACTCTTTGTCTAGGAGGGTGGTGCGTAGCTTATGATCTCCAGAGGGTATGAATGAAAGACCAATAGTGGCTATATATTTAACCATTTGTTTGAAATAAGATGAAGGAACCACATGAAATGAGATGGTACGGGAAAAAAGAATTTGGCAATGGAAGATTCAGTGGCTTCTCGTGCTTGGTTATTAAACATAGACTCAAGTGAAGCTCCCTTCCCACTACTAGTCACCTTCCTCTTTCCTCTTGTGGCAACTTCACTACTACCAATTGTGGAAGGCATAGGCATAGTTGATTGCGCACTTGGAAAAGAAGATGACCCACCTTGAACCCCATCCAACTCTATTTGCAATCTTTGGCACTCTATTGCTTCATCATCTTTTAACTTAGGACACATTCTAACTCCATGGCCCACTTCACCCAAAAAATGAGACCTTACCCTTTTGTAGCTGCCCCTAAATTCTTTTTCACAAACATGGCAAAACCACACCCTACTCCCCCCTGAAATGTTTTGTCTTTGGCCCACAAGTGTAACATATTGAAGGAAAGGTTTTCTTTTGTGTAAAGGATGCTTTGCATAGCATTCCATGACTATTAAAGGGCAATGGTATGGGTCTGTTTGCTCTCCACTAACACCCTCACCACTTTCTCTTCTATTTTGCACTTCATCTTCACAATCACTCCCACCCCCCACTGCTGCTCATGTTTTTTATATTTTAAATGCAAGTTTCAACTAAAAAATGCAAAAAAAAAAAAAAAAAATAAGACATTGTATGCTTGAGATTTTGCAAAAATATGTAAAAAAAAAAGAAGGAAAGCAAATGCATACCTCTTTGGTGGATTTGCACTCCCAACAGCACTAGCTTCAACCTCTTCTCCTCCTTCAAACTGCTGTTCTTCTTCCTTCAATGGCTGCAACTTCAAACCCTTGGCTACTCTTTCTCTCCTTCACAAACAAACTCACAAATGAATGAAATGAGTTACTTTTTCCTCATAAGGGTAGCAAAAATGGATGGGACCCACTAAAGCCACGAATTTTGGGCTTTTATTTTTTTTAAATGTGTTTTTTTTGGGTTTAAAGCATGCCATCACGTGGGGTGCGACCGGCTGTCCCTGGGACGATCGAGGGACGGTTCAGGCGTCCCCTGGTCATTCCCAAGACGGTTAACTGTCTCCCTTTCCCTTTGATCGTCCTCCCCGATCTGGAAATGTTTCCCATGATTTTGCAAAAAAAGGGGACGCCAGAGGACTGTCCCCCAATCATCCCCCCTGTACCCGGGAAGTCCTAGGGACAGGGATGAAGCATTTTAGGGAGGGGGGAGGGGGGCGTCCTCAGGTTTCCCTGTTTATATGCATATCACATGGATTAGATCAAAGTAAAATTAGATTAAAGATATATGGTTTTAATTTTTATTTTTCTAATTTTATAATTATTGATATGTTAATTTTTTGATTTTGTGTAATTTTCTAATTTTAATTTTATATACCCTCCTGTTTTAGATTCAAAATTGTTGGTTAGGGTTATATGGTTGGTGGATGGAGAAAAAATCCCCATGGATTATCTATACAAAGCCATGAATAAGGTCTCCCAACATTTTATGGGTCAAATAGAAATAAATATGAACCTATTTCGCACATTATTGATTATTAGAGGTGGAACAAACAACTCCACCAACACATTCATGCTGCTATCTATTACTTGAACATAGTTTTTCTTCTCCAGATCATTTATTGTAGATTTGGAGATTATTAATGGCTTCAACATATGTATGGAGAGGATGATTCTTGATGCATTTCTTAGAGAGATACCTAAAGAGTTGTAGATTAAGTAGGGCATGGAGGGGAGGTTTTTTTTCATCTCTATGCATTTGATAGAGAATGACCCCTTGTATCTAGGTAAGAAAACATATAGGATAACTAAGACTTTGTTTTATGTTTAATTTTAGTTTAAGTTTACTAAGTTACAAATTTATAAATGTTGTCATCTAGATTTGTGGTGGGAAGGTTTTGGTGCAATGATATCTAATCCTGAAATCATTGTCATCCACATTTTGTCTTAGCCTATCAACTTCTAGGTGGGAGTGCAATTGGAGCACATTTGAGGCCATTCACATAGAGAAGTGCAATAGTTTGATTCAAAAGCACTTGACTGACCTTGCCTTTGTGCAATGCAACCTTCATCTACATAAAAAGTTAAAGGGGCAAAAAACACATGAGGTGATTGACTTCTATGACATCAATCCATATTCAAATTGGATTGTAGAGGATGTGGAGACCATGTTTTCTAGAGATGATATTGCTGATTTGGAGTGGGAGGAAGCAGATACAATGACAAATGACGACACAAAGAGTGGGAAGTCAATAGAGACTTCATTGGATACATGTCATATGCCTAAGGATCCTATTGAAGATGATAATATTCCTCAATAAGGAGCATTGCCATCTAGTTTGAAGGCACCCATACAACCACCTAGAAGCTTTGGTCATAGAAGAAATTCGTAGATTATGAATATAGATTTATAAATTTTATTACATTGCATATGTACTGAACTTGTTTTTTGATTCATATATGAAGGAAAACTGCTTACGAGTTCTCTAAATTTAATTTTGTGCATGTTTTTGAGGATTATTTTACAAATTTGTGTTTTTTAATATTTAGAAAATTTGTTTAGTGCCAAGTTTTGAACTGTGGTTTATGTCATAGTTTTACTACTCAGCAAGTTGCCAAGTACTTGCTAGATTTTTTTGTGCTGAGTTTTTCAAAGTAAACTCATGGCTCACCATTTCCAATTTTTCCATGATTTTCTGTTGAGATTCCACTAAGTTGCAGCGGAGTAATTGACAACTCTATGGAATATACTTGGCTTGTGTTAAATATAGTCTTGACATGTAAAAAAATCAGAAAAATGCAATTTTCAAAGTTAAAGCATGTGCTCTTTTTCCTTTATAAGCCCTACACATCAAAGGGGAAAGACTACACTAGCATTTTAGTATTCTTGTGTGAATTGGAGTGAAATACTGTTACACCCCAGAATTGTATAGTTACTATTTTAGTGGTGCTTAGAGCATTCTGATTGTAAGGAAGGATTTGAATGAATAAAATATGTTGAACCTTGTTATCAATTTGAGAATCTTTTTACATGTTATGATTGGCTCATTCTGTATTCTTGATTGATGTTATTCTTGGATAAAGCAATGCATAAAGGAGAGTAATTAGTCTTGTTTTATAATTAATTTATATATACTGCAAATGTTATGAGCAAGTAACTGTCGTGGTTTTGTGCCAATGGATGCAGGAACAGGAACTATTCCTCCAGGCAGAGGGGAGACATCACTCGGGAGAGGGGCTTGGTCGGGTAACCGGTAAAGTTAATCATATTGAGCATACACACACTTCACTGAGGGTTTTTGGGAACTGAGTCAGATTGAGTTGTCGTGAAAAGTCATCCTTAGGCTTAGGAGTTTTGGATTACTTCTTTATGCTTTATGAGTGGTGTTACTTGTTGACTGACTTACTGTTCTATGAGCCTTGAATGTGAAATGTGGACTGATAAGTGTGGTATAGACAGGATGTATATGCGTATACCTGTACCACTCATATGTACGTAACAACATGTGTGACATGTCGATACAGATGTATGATGGGAAATTATTATGCCATACACATGTGTCGACATGGCATACATACGGATACGTATACATGGCTGGCACACCTATAAACATATGCACACTGGCTATAATGTTGTTATAACGTTATATTGATGCCTGGAATTTACAGTTAAACGTATTTATACATGTTGGTACAAACACGTGTATTAAGGGTACGCTGACTGGCCTGTAATACACGTATTTGGATAATTAAGTACAAGTATGTATAGATATATTTAAATGTAAATATTTGAATGTGTTTATATATATATATTTTTAATATTATATTTAATATAAATGTTATTATAGTTTTAACTAGAATAAAATATATAGATATATCTATAGTAATATTTAAATATTATATAGATATATACATATATTTAAATACGGTAAATAAAACTATAATATGTTATATATTTAATATAATGAGAAAAATATAAAAATAATATCTTGTTTATATTTTAAATAAATATTACCTTGGAAATAATTAAAATTGACTTGTATAGTCATTTGGCAAATAAATACATTTACCATAATTAAAGAAAGTATTTTCAACTTCCATAGTCTATTGGGGGAAATACGTATATGAAATTTAAATGGTAAATTTTATTAGTCTTTTGAAAGGTTTGAGTAAATACGTTCTAAAACCTTGGCTAAAGTTAAAAATCGCGAAATTCCTTCACACTGAAAAACACGAACTGTGAATGGCCAAAATGGTGAATGTAAATGATAACTCGCGCGCAGCTCCTCACACCATAAGACCAGGGCGCGACCTGCATTATCTCCAACTGGAAACACGAATGGAAGGGGCGGAACAAAAGCTAGATGGTCGTGTTCTTCTACCTTGACATTTTCTTCTGAGATTAATCCGCCATTTTTTGGGTGTTTTTGGTGAATACGCCTGTAGGTGGCTGTCTCTCAAATTTTACCATGTGAGAGTGGAAACATTCTTCAAGAACGAGGTCGAATCATCTCTTATTTTTCTAAGTGTCTTGCTAAATGATTGCCACTGCATATTTTTGACATTGTCAATGAGAAAGGTGTTGAATTCTCATGCCTACAATGTAGTAAGCATGAGAATTCGAAACCTATATAAGAGGTTGCTCTCATTGTCATTTACACCAATTCCTATCTGCACTTGCAAAATTTCGAATTTTCTTTTAGGAGAGCTGCAATTTGTCCTTTCTGTTTTCACACGAATTTCCTATCTGTTGTTGCTTAAAAACGAATTCCTTTGTGAGTCCTACTCTGTCATTGCTGTATTGCATTTACCTGAGAGTCATACTCTACTCATGCTGTGAAAAGTATCTGGAAAAAACTAAGAAGGACTGTGAAGGAAGAGCAGAAGCTACTGACTGAACTCATTCGCAGCAAGGGAAACAGGCATGAGAAATGTCTTTTAATACTTCTGTCATTTGAATTAAAATGAGTTTACTTGCTTAGATTATGCTTTGCTTCGCATTAAGTTATGAAGTAGGAAAGGAAAGTGTTAGAAAGATTCTGTTTTCTGTTTTAAAAGAAATTATGTTAAAAAGGGATAGCTTGACTTCATAGGGAAGCTTGTTGGAATGAAAGAACATGTTTTATAGTGAAAGCATGTTAAATTGGGTATAGCTTGTTTTATAGTGAAGGCTTATTAAATTGGGAATAACTTAATTTCATAGAAAGGGCTTGTTGAAAAGAAATAGCTTAAATTCATAGGAAAAGCTTGTTAAAAGAATAGCATGAAAGGGAAATGTTTGAATACCTTTTAAAAGAAGTTATATTATGAATTGTATTATTTAAATACTGCTTGATCTCCTTATATAAAAGAAAAGAGGAACTAGTTATTAAATACTAGGTCGATAACGGAACCAATACCAAGGTAGTCTAAAGCTTTAAAGTTAGTAGGTTAACTAGGAAAAGCTATGTACTCCATGGATAAAGGATTCCATGTTAGGAGTTACCCGAGGGACCCTTGTTGACTGTATTCCAATTCCTGATTAAGTAGATTGTTTGAAGGTAGGTTGTCTGAAACAGGATATACCTCCCTTATGTAGCTATTGAAGTAGACTGTCTAAAGGTAGGTAATCTGAAACAGGATATACCTATCTTGTGTGAATCTCTTAGAAAAATGTTGTAGGTTAGCCTGGGATAAAAGATTATCCAAAAGTAAAGGAAGATACCTATGCGTAGTGTAAGATAGCCTTAAGTCAAATCGGCCCTGAGTAGTGTATATGATAGATGACCTTCATTCGAAGTACTGAATGTGAATACTTTGGCCAAAGTAGTGGAAGGTACGACATCCACTTAGATGTGAGATAGTTGAGACTACACTGTCAGTTCATTGTGATCCATCATGCTAGTTCGGGATTGTGAAATAGCAAGTTCTAGATGTATAAGACACAACACTATACTCAGTTGGGTTGTCGCAGCCGGTTACTTTACCAATCTCTTCGTTCAAAGGGAGAGCCATCTATCGAATGATAGATGTGCGGGGGACCGCATTAACAGTCCGTGGTTGGCAGAAAAGCGCCTGAGTGATGTTTCTCCTCCACCACAGGCGACAAATACACCAAGATTTGAAAGGAAGGGAACCTGGACCATCTTACTACTATTTGTGCAAAAGCTTACGAGCTATGTATGTAAATGTTTTACTTTTGTACTCTGATTTATATTTACAATGAAAATGGAATTCATGTGGAAATATATATTGTAAACTTGCAAGTATTTGTCAATAAAGAAAGGAAGAAATTTATTGCAATGTCTTTGTTAATTGTTATTTTTATATGTTTAAAGTGAAATGTTGGAAAAATTTTAATTACCCGGTTTGGGGGTCGTTACAAATACACAGTTTTTTGCTTTCTAAATGTTTTTAAATTAATTAATATTTAATTAATTAAACTAAACTTCGTGGTGGCTACTCAAAATCGAGTACATTACAGCTGCTATTCAACACTATGCTCCACAATGATCAAACTAGAAATTGCATACATTCAATACCCTAGTGATCTTTGGATGAAATCACTCATAACTAGGAGGGTTTTTGTCCTTGAAACTATCTTGCCAAAAGGGTTTTTATCCTTAGGCAATTGAAGAAGAACTCACATTCATTCTCTAGAGAAGAAATTTATAAAATGAGCAAGTTCTTTTCGTTGAGTCATGAGGAATCTAATCGCTCCAATACAAGTCAACCCGCATCAAACATGAGGACAATCGAATTAATATTAAAAGATAAATAATCATCATGCAATGAATTAATAAAGACACCGCGATTAAGCAAGGATAATATTAATGCAATTAATTATCCTAAGGAAGGCTACGATTAGTCAAGGTAAAAGACATGTCTTTTAAAGGGATAGATGATATGAAGGGGCATGTCCATTCACGGTGGGAAGTATAAGAGCAGGTCATTTGAATGCAAGGAGAGAATAGAATCTTAGCAAGACACACTTCGGTGAATATAGGAGACACAAAGGCACAACAGATCGATTGAAGGAGAAACACACATACAGACCCGAACATAAGAGGAATCAGCACAGCTCATCATAACAAATCGCTATTTACCATAGATATTCTATATTCAGGTGTATCTTTTCTGCAATCAATACTTACATATATATGCATATTGTTTATATAATAATAAGATTGTTTAATAAATGATTTCTTGTGATAGAGTAGGTGATGTGCTTGACTGTCTAAAACCCATCTGGTAGGATGGGCCGGGGGTGGAGTGGTAGTTAGGCAAAGAGCCGATAGAGCCCACTTACAACCCCCGCCCAACTCCCCAAGATGGAAAGTGTCTTTCGGGAATTGTGGCCTTGATGGGAAAAGCAGATACAAGTCACCAAGGGGAGGGTTGTGGTATACACCCTCATAGGCTTGGCATATGGCTTCGAGTAGACCCATCATGTCCCTTCTCCCACAATTTTAATATGTTGCGTTGTTAATAATTTATGGATCCAATGCAATTGTCTAACCCTAACAAGTATATATACATATTTACATATAGTGTTCATGTGGTGAATGCAAGATCCCAATCCAAGATTGCTTCATTAAAAAGATTTATTTAATAAGGTGAAACCCTAACCCTAATTTTCTGCAATTTGTGATCAATGGGCGAATTCTAGGGAAAATCAAGGTAGGGGAAATCACACTTTCAAATCTGCAAATCCAAAATATGCATCTTGCTATTACATTTAACAATATGAAGAATTTGATAGAACACCCCCAAATGTCCCACAACAATCAAGAACTAACCACCCATCATGGGAAATGACAATATACCTCAAAGATTGACAAATAGAAGGTTGGTGCAGGTCTGGAAGAGGTCTGAAACCCTGCTGTTACAATCGGAACAATGAGTCAATAAGTCTGAAAACTTCACCAAATCACTCCAATATGCATCCAAAGTGAATTTAAACTAGAACCATGTTTCCAACAGGTCTAATTGACTTATCATGCCATCATATGTGAGTAACAGAGGTCTGGAAATGACAGTCCAAGGATTTCAGGTATGTCAATGCACCTAAAGTGACCAACCAGCAAGGTCTGGAAGTGGTACGACCCCTCTAGAGTAAGATATTGTGGAAAGTTGTAATGCCCCCATTTTTAGCACTGCACTTTTCAATGATTAATAGCCTATCCCCGGATGCCCGTAGGCTTGTCAGTGGCGAAATTAGGGTTTTCGGCTACTTGGAGGTTTCTTTTGAGGATTCAGGGGTTTGCATGTTGGAATTTTGCAAATTGGTTTATGGATTCCTTTTGGGTTTTCAAAGAGCTACAGGATGGTATGACATGCATCTAAAATTAGGGTTTCCTATTTTCTATGAGGATACTTTGGCAATTTTGGAAGCTTGCATGTTGGAGTTTTGCAGTTTGGATTCTGGATTCCTTCTAGGTTTTCAAAGAGCTTTGCAGTGGTGTGACATGCAACTGCAACGGAGGACTTTTCCGGACTTACTATTTTTAGTAAGTACGACGGTTGCTCGGATTGTGGTTAAAATGAGTTTGGAACAACTTACTATTTTTAGCAGTATTCTATTTTTAGTAAGTTATATTTTTAGCATTGCTATTTTTAGCAAGGTTTCTGCAGTTCAATTTTGTGGCTATATCTGGCAAGTCGGTTTGAGCAGTTTGGTCTCCAACACCCTTGGTGCTATTTTTGGCAGTGTTTCAACAACTTGGTATTATGGCTATTTCTGGCAAGGTCGTATAATTAGTTGGTCTCCAGCATTTGAGGTGATTATTTTGGCAAGTTTGATATTTGGTGAAAATAACATTTTTAAGTGGAATATTTGGCTAAGGCTTGAAGGACGAATTATTTGAAGAGGTAATTAAGTTATATTTTAATATATCTTAATTGGACACCTAGCCTAGAGGAGATAAATACATTTTATAATGTATTTTGCATTGATAATATGGGACGCCCAAGTTAATGTTTTAATTGCAATTTAAATAAGTCATCTCTCTTGGACACCTTTTGGAGGAGACATAAGTGATTATTATTAATATATATTTCACTTATACCTTGGACACCTAACTTTGAAGATTATTTATATTTTGATAAAGTGAAATGCTTTCATGAAGGGGACGACTTGGAATAAGGTGAAATGAAATGCATATTGCAAATTACTAAAGATGAAATTGAATTTCATGTTGGGCATCCAAATGAGAGGGAAATGGAAATTTGAATTTGGAGACAGAAAAGCTATAAATAAGAGTGTTGGGCTCTTTGTTTTGCATCTATTGTCTATCTTATCAAAATGTTGTTGGATTGGTTTCAGAACCTGGCTAAGGGAGAGCATAGTATTTACACCACTCTTCGGGCCTAAAACTATGGCTTCCTAGATGATCTAATGGAAGTGTGCTACATTCAATAGTGCATATTGAGCAATATTGTTTCAGTTTGATGATTTTGTTGTCTACAGGTTGCCGGTTTTGGGCTATGGCTGAAGCATATTTTCATTTGTAGATCTTTGTGTGAATTTTTATGCATTCTGGGTACTTGCTCATTCAATTGCTATGCTCTAGGCGTCCCATCTTGCACATTTCCAGATTTTATTGTGAAGTCGTTATTTTTATCTTGAGGTCGCCCTTCTTCCAGGCCGTACTTTGCCTCAAAAGAGTTTTGGAAATTCGTGTTAAATCATTAGGAAATGTTTGATGCGGTTTCTTGGTCCTGTCTTGGTAGCCATCTTCCTAGGAGTTATTTGCATTTCGTTTCATGTCGTTTGGAGGTGTATTGATGGAGTTATGAACATTATAGTGAGTTTTCTAGTTGTTGGTTTTCCTTTTCAGTTTGCTGGTTTAGTATATCAGATTGTCTGAAGTTGGGTTTTGGGCTTGGTTTTCATGGTTGGAAGTCTCCTAGAGTTGGAAAAAACATATGATAATATTTGCAGCTACTTGGACATCTCTAATACTTGGATATTGCAATTTCTTATTCTCATTGTAAGTTGTTTTAGTAGTACTAATCAGCACGCACTTCTTTCTGCAAACTCTTTGTATTCCCACGTTAGTGGAAGAGACAGGCCTCACCATCTTTTACTTTCAACACTTTACTTTCAGTATTGTAATTCACTCCCGCTGAATAAGTGGTCGAGTTGCATTTCTCATATTGTTGATCGGCTGAGCCGTCAACACACTCCCGCTGAATAAGTGGTCGAGTTGCATATTTACTTTCCAGCATTGTACTTCTTTCAGTTTTGAATGCTAACGATCCTCGATGCCATATGCTTACACCTCGCCTGTCATTGGGATATTGGTGTACATTCTTGGTGTAGGGTTATTTTCCAATAGTTGGTTTATGATTTCCCTAACGTTAACAGCTGAAATTGATGTGTTAAAATTGAAAAAAATTGTTGGGGAACATTACAGTGGTATTACAGCCAAGATCCTCCATCCTGTTGGGATAACAAAAAAATTAGTATTGCCACAATGGATTTCATTAGATATGTCGAACAATTCAAGAGGCAATGTGAACATGAGGCTTCCATACTCCATGAGGAATATCAAAATATGACAGATGAGTTTAAGAATGATGTTTCTTTTGACTGCTACTTGAATTGTGTGTTGATTATGAAACCTAGAAAATTGGATGTGGTCAACTACATCAAAAAAAAGATTAAAAGAGAAGTAGAACATGCCTTGGTTGAAGGATCAAGGAAGGTTGAAGCAGAAGTCCCTGTTTGTGGGTTGCAGCCCACAAGTAAGCAACTTGAAGAGAAAAATCAGTCATCTAGTATTGAAGATAGCACAAGCAAGGTGCATATATCACCTCAAAATGATCGTGAGTTTGATAAAGAAACCTTGACAGTAGAAGAGTGTGTGGAAGAGCCCCATAACACTCCCCTAGACTTGCATGTGATAGGAAGTGATGAAGACCAGTTCGGTGAAAACAAACATAACAGCAATCTTGAGTCCTAATGAGGATTCATCCAATGAAGCTCTTGAGACTAAGGGCTACATGGAAGATGTTGGTAAAACTATTGTGTGGGATGAGTTCGTTGAAGAAGAGCAAGATGAAGGAAATATTAGTCTGGGAGGTGAATCCACTGAGTTCTTGCTTCGTCATGTTGAAGATGTGATGATGAAGGATTTTCCTCTTGTTGCTGTCCCAACTTCCCAAGAAGTTCCACATAAAGAAATCAGCACCTTACTCATTCAAGATGGTTCCATTGAAGATGAAGATGATGAAGCTTTCAAAAGAGCTTGCTTAGATAATTTTTTGCTTCATTACAACGATGGTGTCAAGGGTGGTCTTGGGTTTGAGCATCAAACTAAGCCCTTGGAGAGAGGTGTCTATGAAGATATCACTTTAAGTGAATTGGGTGGTGACCTATTCAAAAAGTCAGCACTCCAAGAGAAGCACGAAAAGCTCTTTCCTTTTGATCAAAACAATCCACCTCTTACCACTTGGGATCCAAATGTGAAGGCACCTAGCATTGACAAGGAACCTGTGTGGGATGAATTCCCTTTT
>CM021103.1:333942492-333995092 GCA_007115665.2 Sequoiadendron giganteum | reverse complement strand
GATAGTGAGCCCTATTGTATTTGGTGATGATATTACTTTATGTTGTGAGTTAATCATCACCATGGTTTTTCCCATATTGGATTTTCCATGTAAATCTAGTATTTTTTTGTGTAATACCCCTCCGTTTTGCTTCTTGTTCGGTTTGCTTTATGCTATGTTTGGTTGCAGTTACTTTGATACTGGATACATTTTATTATGATGTTTTGATCACTACTATTGAGCAACAACTATTATTGTGGGATGTGGTTATCTGATTATTGTTTCACATGCGTTATGGATTAATGATGTTGTAGAGTTAGCATGAGATGTTATTATGAGATTATTGGAATTATGATAGAAGTGTCAATTTTGATGAGTGTATGGGTGAAGAGGACGGGTTCGCATCAATTGCTTGCGAGCACCCTACGGATCCGTAATTCCTTCTTCACAGTGTGTATTATATGTTGGATATATTGTATGATGTTGTTTACTTGGTTTCAGGATTGCAGGTACATGACATCGACTCCACCTGGTTTCACAGGTTTGAGCGTGTCGATCCAATGGTTAAGTTGAACAAGAGATAGTAGCTAGATAACATGTGTCAAGTTTACACCCTAGCCTTAGTGTGTTGCCAATCATGTGTGTCGAGTCATTGTCTGTCTTGCTTTAATGTTATTTAATTCTGAAGGATTCTTGATTTGGAAATAGATATTTAGAATAATTGCATTTAAATCATGTTGATGGTTATTTAATTTAAATAATGCAATGTGGATAAAAGTTTATATTTAAATTAATTAATTATATTATATTTATTTAATTAATTAAATTTAATCCAAGGGGCTTGAATTTAGTTATTAAATAATTAAATTAATTAATTAAACGTGATGCAAGAAAATGAAAGGAAATAAAAGAATTAAAATTAATTTTGGAATTTAATTTCATCTTGTGGGAATTAAATTAGAAATTGTAATTAAATGTTTAATTGGGAAATGAGTTTCAACTTTGAAAATTAATTTATTTGAAATTGCATTTTAAATTGAAAGTGGGTTTTCGAAAATTGAAAATTGAAATTAATATCTAATTTGCATGTAATGTGAATTAGGGTTACACTAGGTATTTTTGATTTATAAGGAATGCATGTTTTAATTTTAGGGCAGAAAAAGTTTTAGGAAAAATACATTTTTACAGCAGAGAAGAAATTTTGGAAAAATTTGCACAAGAAGGGTTTGAAGAAAGTTTTGCTTGTAGAATTGATTGGAGGAAAGATTGTTTGCATTTGTTGGGTTTTGGATTGGATTCGTTGGAGGATTGAAGAAAGTTTAGGAAATCTTTGGAGGAGGCTTGCATCAGAAATTAATCTTTTCCTGTAGCTTCTTGATCCAGATTTTCCTCTTTTTGTTTTATTGTTCTTGACTGTTTTTAGTATAGTAGTGATTAAAGATTTGTTTGTTAAATCTATTTTAGAAAATAAATTTGTTATTAGAAGAAAAGAATTAAATAAAATTACATCTTTTGCTTTTTGAAAATTCTTGAGTGAAAATTGTGAAAACCTCAGTTGAATTTTAATTTGTTTGAGGAAATCGATTATTTTGTTTTTGGAATCGAACATAGAGATTGAGCAATGCATTCAAAATGTTTTTTTTTAGAAAATGAAACCCTCTGTAGAAAATCAAATTTATTTTGAAAACCCTATGTTGAAATTAGGTGGAGAAATCTTGAGGTTTTGAAACTTCTAAATTTAATATAGATCCGTTTTGATATAATTGTTCTTTTATTGTTTTAGAATTCAGAAAAATGGATTATAAAGAATTAATTTTAAGTCTCTTGAAATTTGAGTTGATTCTAAAAAAGCTTTATAATTTTGCCTGTAAGTGATTATTTTCACAAAATTTCCCCAATTAATTACTGTTGAAATTCGTTTGTTATATATATATATATATATATATATATATATATATATATATATATATATACATATATATCTTTATATATATATAATATATATATACATACAATTTATTTTATTAAATCTTATTGGTTTGTATTTTTTTTCCATCGTTCGTACGACAGATGAACTTTCGAAATGTGTACAGAGTTTGTTTTTTAAAAAAATAAATATTTACAAAAAAATATGGAATCACATTTTTTAACAGTCATTGTTTTGGGTGGGGCTTTGAACCCACCGCCGCTCCCTTAGAAGGAGGTGCGGCTGCCTCCAAAGGCAGTGCCCTCCACTGTGTGGAGGGAGCGTTGTCTTTGAAGGTAGCGCAACCCTCATATGAGGTGCGAATGGTGGGGAGTGGGGGTTCGGCCATAGCCGACCCCTCTCCAAAAACCTCATTTTTATTAACATTTAAAAAAAGACAGGAATTAACAATTCCGCCTGCCAAACTAATGTGGGGTTCGATAATTTTAGTAGTATTATATTTTAATGTGTGAATATATATATAATATATATATATATATAGTGTATATATAATGTATATATTATATATATATTGTATATACAGTGTGTATATATGTATTTATATAAGATAAAGAAATACATTTGTTTATTTGAAAACATTGAATGGAATATTTGATCAAAGTTAGTAGATATTTTAATATATGTATATATATAGTTAAATATATGGATATATATTTAACGAATATATTACATAAGAAATTAATATGGAGAGTAGATGCAATATTTTATGACTATTTTATTTAGACATTGTGTATAGTTGGAAAATTAAAAGAGATATGGAATTTTGATTTTAAATTGTTTAAAATAGAATTTCTTATATTTGTAGCTTGAAGGCGTTTATTTTATTATTTCGATTATTTGAAAGAGATTTTTTTTTTATATTATTGTGCATGGAGTTTTTAAAAGATAAGGTTGAATGCATGGTTAAATTGTTAACGAAAAGGATATTTTAAGATATTTTATAAATTTCATGTTTTAAATAGAGAATTGAAAAGATATAGATTTTGGATAGAAATTGAATATAGCAATCGCAATAGTTTATGTTGTATTAGAGTTAAATCTAGGAGATGAATATATTGAAAAAGGCAAATAGTTATTATGTTTTATTTATTCCCATAGAGAAAATTTATCATTGTGATTGGAATATTAAAGAATATATATATAATTAAGTTTATTAATATATATATTTGGTGTATATATAATATGGAGCATATATATGTATATATATATATATTAAGTGTAAATTCATTATCGTATTTTATTGTAATAAGATGCATGCAATATATTATTGAATAGAGATTTAAAAATGGATTGATTAGTGTATGTGGAAAATGGATAGAGAAACAATTTCTTTATTATATTAAAGTGATTGAATGTTTTAAATAGAAAATTGAATGAGATGTAAGATTTGGTTAGGAAATGGAAAGAGTTTACTTGCACGGATTTGTGTCGATTTAAAAGTAAATTAAGAAGTTGTTTATATTGATGAGGCAAATAGTTATTTTAGTTTATTATATTTCTATTAGAGCAATTAATTTATTGTGAATGAAATTATGAATGAGATATGGATTTAGTATATCCAAAAATAGTAATGTTCTCATGATTTCCTTAAATGTTCTGGTTTCGCTGTAATTCGTAAAGGAATGTAAGTTTAAATTGTTTAAATGGAAATAGAAATATGGGTATATGATTATTTGAGTTAACCCTGTAAATGTGTCATTGACCTTGTTAACGTTACCTATTGAATGAATATAGATTTAGGAAATCCAAATATTATATTTGTTTAATGACTTGAATGCTTTTGTGGCTATGTCGTCAAGTTGCATTGTGGGTTTTTGGGATTTAGTGTTAGTCCTAAATTACAAGTCTTCCAGAAGAACTTAGAGGATAAGGGTTGTTGAATCTTTATGCCATCCAGTTGTTTCCCTTGGGTAGTGCATGGCATCTTTTCAGTCTTACCCGGTTTCCATGAACAGGGATGTTTTGTACCTCCTGTGAAAGGAGTGGACTATGTGGTTTTTGCCTCCAAAATGTTTGGAGTGAGTTCTATCTTTTGTTTCCTCATTGTGTTGGAGTGGATTATGATGCCTAGTTGGTATGCACTTGTGTTTCCCTTGGTGGATTGTTTGGGGTGTGTGTTGTCAAATAGAAGAGTGGCTTTTGTTAGGGGCCGAAGCCCAAAGTGGTAAACTGGGTAACCTTCAGAAGTGATTTAATCAAGTGATAATTAAATTAATGTACTTATATGATTAGGATGCATTCACACTAATCAAGATAATTTAATCCTCACTTATAGACACAAGGGCTCGTCTAGACTTGGGATGAGTGAGAAGGCCTGGAATGGCATAGTCATTTATCTTGTCAGTACGAGAGGTATTTGATGCCGCATGAGTGAGTATGAGGGCCGGGATTTGGTTGAGGCCACCAGGATTTCCAGAGCCTATGAAGGATGCCCAGAGGAGATCTCATGACTACTATGCGATGACACTCTATCTAGGACAACTGTTAATTATTTTATGTATATGGTTCGGTGAACATACTTGATTAATATTATGTCTGGAAGCAATGTGACCTACGTCAGTGATGTTGGAGTTGTACTTGATTTGTACTTGCATGGTGATTGAGTTGTACTTGTTAGTTCATTTGCTTGGTTATATCAGTATGAGTCAGTATGAGTCTGCCTTTGGTTAGTGGTTGTAGATCTTTTTCCATGTTACCTTGTTACTATCTCCTAGCATGGGGGGTGGGCCTTCGAGTACAACTTGGTTGGGTGGAATATGCACCAAAACCGCTGGGTCCCCATCTATCTTCAGTACTTGGTGGCGAGACATCCAGATGGACAGCTCGAGTTCTTGTGTTATTCTTGCTTTGTAATATTTCATTTTGTATAAGTTATTTACCCCTCTTTTGTTATGAGGTGGAGTTATGTAATTGTAATACATTTGTACTATTGTCTCATTCTGGGAATGAGTGATGTAACTATTGGATTAAGTTAATGATTATGAGATTGTATCTTGGTTGATTATCTTATTATGTTATGTGGTATTCTTATGATGTATGATGTTTATTTCATAAAGTTTATGATGTTGTGGTTATATGTAATATGTATGTGTGGGTTTAAGTAATCCTAACCTTGTAGCCTTAGAGGTTGTTGTTAATTAGTAAGTGAATGTGTATGTTAAATGCACTTTATAAAAAAAAAATTGGTTCGCTTAAGATGTTAATTGCAACTTCCTTTAAGGTTACTTGGCGGGGCATTACATTTTGTGCATGGTGTTGGTTTGATTTAGTTTTGGTTATATTCTTTCATGATAAAACATTTTAAATAGATTAAGGATTAATTGAATGAATGTGGATATGAATATTTATGAGGGTTTTGAAGTTTTAAGGTACAATTAATTCACCCCCTGTCTTAGTTATCTTGTGCATTCAACACATATTTCTTAGTTTTTTATTTAAATCTACATAATTTAGTGATATATTTCTCCTTTAGAGAATCTAAGTAGTTCTTCACCGAATTTGAATGCGATATTATATTGTTTTTGAAAGATTTATTGTCAAAACTAGCTTTCATTATTTTTAAAATTTATAATTACTTGCAATCATGGATGTGCACTTTCCACCAATAATGTTAGTGATTAATATTATTTATAACTTGAATATTGTATGTTCTCACCCTTCCCATTTTAGGATCTTGATGATTAAAAGATGTGAAGGTTCTTATGTTTCATTATAAAATTATAAAAAAAAGGTTTAGTTTTGGATAATATAATGGTATTAAAGTTGTGATCTTTCAAACTTACATAAAGCTAATAATTTGATGTGAAGTATAATACATGCATGCTAGTGATAGAGAATTCAAATACTACTAGATAGAAAGAAGGAAATCTTGATCACCAAAACATCAAAACACAAAATTGGAGCAACAAAGTCTACAAATATAATAGTTTAAAATGGAAGGAAGAGATAAGATACTCATTTCATATGAAGATAAATATTATCATGATATAATTTCCTTATCCAAGGAAACTAATAGATGACCAATCTAATGATAGTGTTGTTGCAAACCATGAAAATAATGAATGTACATAAAGTATCCCAAATCATATAGGATAAGAGAGTACATCAAAAACCATAATTAGTTTCATAGTTATACCTTTCCAACCCACTCTACCATGAAAGGAAGAAGGGTTACCTAAGCTTGAGGAGTAAAATTCAGTAGTAGGTGACATTAAAATTACTACAATGAATATAGAGCCCTTACACCAAAAATTTAGGTATAAATTTCCCTCACAATATTTTTGTATTGAAGATAAGAAGTGGCACAAGGAATGAACAAATACCTACAAAAAATTAGTGTAATAGAAGTTTACAACATACAATGGGAAAAATAACTCTTGCTAGTTTTAATGGATCAAATAAATGTACAATAGATAAATATCTATAGTTAAATCCATGTATAAAGAATAATATATTTTGTCACCCTCTTTCTAGAGGGCATAATGCATAGATGTTAGTACCATGGTTTTGTCACCCATGGTCACAACCTCATCAATACTTATGATTAGGCTAGTAGAAGGTTGATTAATTTATTTGAAAAAAGGACCCTAAGATTCATTTTAGAGGGTTGTCCCAACTAAGACAATGAAGCACTATGAAAAAATATATGGTTTAATTATAGAGATTAATTGTGATGATTCCTACTGTATCCAAAACAAGGCTCACTATAATTTTATTATAAAAATATCAAGGGTTTGGTGAATTATTTCAACCCACCCTCTTTGTAGGAGCCCATCAATAGGTCTCTAACACTAGAACCTTTAGTTCATAAAATTAAGTTCTAGCCAAAGGCCCCTCTTTGAAAGAAATCCTTTAGGAAGGATTAAATCAATCAAAGAATATTTTATCTAGAAAAGTGGAAGAGACCAAGAATGAATTAATGTGGAATAAGTTATGTTTCACCTACAAGAACCATGGGAACTAGGAAATATATGTCTTGGTTGGGTACATATGCACTACATTGAGGTGATTTAAGCTAAAGAATTTGAAACTGGATATTTATCCAAAGAATGAGGAATAAAAACCAAAACCTAGGAAGAAGGAAGAAGTGATTTCAAGAGGAACCTTTGCCACATATTCTAGTACTCCTAAGTATAATCCCTTCATAGTTTAAAAATATTTGAATGGGAGAAGGATCATAATATTATTTGATAGTGGATGAAGGATTGGTAACCAAAAGATATTGAGGTAAAATACTTCAAATAATTCAATATGATGTTTTTAGTTGGATTTACCATTCCTTGCACAAAGAAGAGTCCAAAAATGAGCCTCAACCTATGCAATTACAATTTGAGTGATGAATTCTATATTGTTGGAAAATGAGATATCATTGTGCTTTTGGGATTACAATGGATACATTCCCTTAGAGACTCTACAAAAAACTATCAAACCATGGATTTGAAGTTACACTTAGTTGGAAAAGAGGTAGTTCTTTTAAGAATGAAAAATGGAGCTCCCAAAATTATTTTTAGAAAAATAATGGAGAGAAATTTTTATCGAGGTCAAGCTACTTGGGTGTTTGTTAGAAATCACAACATATTTAGAGGTTAAGAAGTATTATCATATAGATATGCAATCCATTTTGGATAATCATAGAAGTTTCTTTAATGATATATCTATTGGATGACCACTTGATAGAGTTTTCTAGTGTTCCATAGAGATTCAATAGGGAACCAAACCAATTATCACTACTCCTTATCACCATCCTAGGAGGCATAAGAAAGAGATTAACAATACCATCAAAGATTTCTTTATACATGGGTTATATTAGGCCCATCTTATGTCCCTTTTATTCTTCCATAGTTTTGGTTAAAAAGAAGGATGGAACCATGATAATGCTTATAAATTATAAATCCCTAAATAAGAAGATAATAAAAAATAGACCCCGAGTTAGGATACCTTTAGATTAGGGTTAGAGATGAAGATATCCATAAGACAAATTTCAAGTTTCAGTTTTGACATTATGAGTTTCTAGTCATGCCTTTTGGCTTACCTAATACACTTACCACATTTTAGTTCTAGATAAGTTACAAGGAGAAATTTTCTCCTAAGAAATAGACCTTTGTGAACATACCATTAGATCGGGGTTAGGGAGGGAGTTATCCATAAGAAAAATTTCAAGTGTTACTTTGGACACTAATTTTCTAGTCATGCCTTTTGGTTTACCTGATGTATCTTCCACCTTTTAGTCTCACATGAATCAAGTATTTAACAAGTAGCTAAGGATTTTTTTCTAATACCATTTGATGATATTTTCATCTACAATAATACTTAAGAGGATAATCTAAGGCACATATATGAATTACTATGTATCCTCGAGTCATAGGCTTTATTTGCTAAGGAGTCCAAGTGAGAGTTTGAGATAACATAGATCTTGTATCTAGGACATGCCATCAATGCTTAGTGATTTTAGGTAGAACAAGAGAAGATCCAAGCAATAATATATTAGCCTAATTTGAAGATATTGACATAATTGAGAGGATTATTTGGCCTCTATATCTATTACAAGAGATTTATTAAGGATTTTACATAGTTCTCAACACTCTTAATTGATTTAACAACAAAAGGATTCTTTAGATGGACTAGTGTAGCATAAAAAAATTCAATAACCTCAATGAAATAATGATTTCATGTCATTTCCCATTTTTTCTTTTATTATCATTTCCTTGTGTGCTAGAATGTGATTCTCTAGGAGTAGGGGTTGGAATAGTGTTGATGGAAAATAAGAATCCAATAGCATTTAAGAGTAAAAAGCTCAAGGAATTCAAAATAAGGTTCTTAATATATGATAAATAAATTTTAGCCATCATGCATGTATTGAAAAGTTCATGCAATGCCTATTTTGTGGCCAATTTTTGGTGAAGACAAATCACAATAACTGAAGTTCTTCCTTATTTAGAAGGATATGAATGGGAGGAAAAAAAAAGGGCAAGACAAGTTCATTCTTATGATTTTGACATAGATTATGTTAGGGGGAAAAAATGTAGTAGCTAATTATTTTTCTAGAAATCTAATTCTACACTCTATGCATAACATATCTCCTAATTGAAAGGTTGATATTATAATTGAATATACCAATCATTGTTTTTCTACTGACATCCTAGAAGTAAATTCGAAAGGTGTGAAGTTGAAATTAGCAAATGAAATCATCCTCTATAAGGATAGATTTTATCTCATCCTTAAGTCAAAGATGAAAGACAAAGTCTTGAGGGTAGTCCATGATACACTATTGGAAAGCCACCCCAAATAATTCAAGACATAGAAGAAAACCAAGGAAATATTTCATGGAAAATACCTAATTATAATGTCCTTAATAATATTAAATTATGCATTGCATGTCAAAAAAAAAAAAAAAGCAAATATTTCTAGCAAGCCTTTTTTATCCCCTACCCATTCTACATCAAAAGTGAGAACATTTTGATGGAATTCATCATAGGAATTCCAAAGGTACATGGTAAGGATTGAAATTTTATTTTTGTGGATATACTCACAAAATATTATCACTTCTTTCCCATAAATTTTGAGTTCAAGGAACCTTAGGTAGTTGAACTATTTTTCCAAAGAAGTGTTTAGGATTCATGGTATAGTGAGTAATTGAGAGAGAAAGTTCCTTAGTCTACTTTAGCAAGATAAATTTTATTTGATAGGGACTGAGATTCTACCAAGTTACCACCCTTAGATAGATGTACAAACAAATATTATGAGCAATTGGTTTGAGGGTGACTTAAGGAATTATGTAGCAAGATAGTAAAAACATGGATCAAATGGCTCCATCTAGGATAATATTTCTATAATAACAATCATCACATTCCATAAACATGGCCCCATGTAAGAGAGGGGGACTAACCACGTCAAGGCTCCAGGTCATGGAGAGCTGAGAGCAGAGGGCTGCCCTAACTTACCTCACTCTAAAGGGTGTTTTGGGGTGAAGGTTGAGAATGAAGAGCACAATGACATTCTTTTGTCACTCTACAAACCTGAAGTTCAGGTTGGGGCTAGGAAAGCTAGTTTTTGGAGTCAATACTGCACCTTAGATAGCTCTTTTTCTGAGGACAACAACACAGTTCTGGGATGATACTGTGGTGTGTTGGTGTCTGTATGGCCAGAAAATGTAAAATGCAATAAAGGACACTAGAAATTGACTAAAAAACCTAGCTAAATGATTTTAATGAAAAATACAGAATGATGAAATACAAAAAGTAAATATGGAAATGATAAAGTAAATAAAATGAACACAAAGGTGATGAAAACTAACTCACTTAAACACTAGTTCACTAGCTAACTTCACACATACATTCACCTACACACAAACAAGAAGGGGAAAATTGTTGGGGCTATATAGGGGCATGCCTCAGTCAGACCCCCACTTTGGTGTTTCCACCTCCACGGATAGCCAAAAAGAAAATGAGTAGAATATGCGATAAAAAAGATAAAGGAAGTGCAATGAACACTACAAAAGACTAAACTACTCTATAAAATCACAAAGGAGAGGAATGAAGCATTACCACCTCCACCCAAAGGCTTTCAAGGCCAATGAAGGGAGAATGCAAGCAATGAACTTGGCAAAGTCACCACCGCCCCAACCATGGTGAAGGGAGGTCTTGCAAGACTCCAAGATCACAACTTCTATGGTGGCCTCACACTTGCAATGTGGAGTTGATGGAGTGTCAAGCTACTGCAATGCTCAAGATGGAGTGCTAGAATGAGAACGTGCTTGATAGATTGAATGTGAGTGAAAAAGTTGAAGTGATAGTGAATAGAATGAATTTGAGGGTGGGATGAGAAGGAATAAGTTGTTTTCGAGTCAGTTGGTTGACAAAAGGACGTTACAATTTGTCCCAATGAGGAGTGTAACACCTTTGCCAACTTCAAATGTGGGAATCTGTCATGGAGGGTAGCGCATCGCACAGACGTCTGCGCTCCACGATTTCATCCTCGATAAATATTCTCTCATCGACACACAAGAAAAATTCCAAGTGGATGCATTCTGAAAGTGTCATGTGGAATTTTTCCTTCGAATTTAATTTTCTAAGGTGAGGGTATGTGAAAGGGGAATTTACAAAAGGGGTACAAATTCTCTCTTATACATTTCCCCCCCACTTTAGTGAGCACAAATGTTGATGAGCATTTAGTAAAGTAAATTGAAGAGTTATAAATGTATACCCGAACCATTGAGGAAGCAAACCATGATCTGGAGAACTTGAAAGAACAAGGCAGGAAAAGGACTTCATGGGTACTCTCCCCTGAGGAGTTTCAAAAAAATAACTCCATAGCTCTATAGAACTATGAACTTGCACAAAGTACACTAAAGGCCCTCATACCAATGATGAATCCCACAGGATGTAAGCACCTCATAGGCCCGTAGACCTGCAAGAAGGCATTCCCCCAAGTACTCTTTCATGAAAGAAACCCAATGTAAGGGGACTCCACAGAGTCAGACTAAAAAGAGGTTTCACAGGTGCACCTCCAAAGCAGCATGTTAATCCACAGATAAAACATGTCAGAAAACAAAAAGCAGCCACACAGGAAAACAAACAAACAGTCACACAGATTGTCAACACGTTGAAAGTCTTTCAAAGGGGTCCCTCAAGAAGGCTTCAAAAGGAGAGGGATTAACTCAAGGGACACATTGTTTGAAAGTGTCAAAATATTTTTCGCAAATTGATTCATAATCAAGGAATCCTTTCGAAAGATGTTCACTTCATCAAGGAATTCAAAAAGAATAAAATTCCCCCTCACAAGGGGAAGGTAGAGGCTTCTCTCGTAAGAAAATTTGCTCCCTCCTCGAAGGAAAGTTTTCAAGTTCTTTCTTTGCAAACCCATGATGAAGGAAACACATTCCATTAGGGGTCCAAATTGAGAATGCAATTTTTTTAGAAAAGGTTTGAAAAGGATTTTTGAGAAAATATTTGTTGGCAATGAATGCATTTTCTAAAAATCAAAGTATCATGGAAATGACATTGTCACACATATGAGGGACAAATCAAGCAAAGAAGAGAGAAAGACAAGAAAAAGGGAGAAAGAAACAATGACATCACAAACAGAAGGCACAAGAGCGATTTGATATTTAAGGGTCAAAGATGCTCATAAATATATATAAGTATTGTGACCGATGGATTAGTATGGGCCAATGATGCTTGATCCATGGAGAATCGAAGCATAATGAAGCCACTAATGCTAATCTCAATAGGATCAATGAAATGTAAATTAAACGAAGCATCCATTAAAACCAAACATTCTAAACTACAAAAGCATTAAATGTCTACTTTAATCCATTCAAAACATATCTCGTTGTGGGAGTGGTGTCTTGTTGATGTGGAACAGTGACCCTTTCCCAATCCCGTGGATAAATGAGCTTGTTCCAATCAGTTTTATTGAAGAAAATTGATGAAACCATTGATATATGTGTATGAAAACATGATTTTGATCTAAATGAGCATGATGCAAGCTAGTTTAACATGATTTTATGCTAAAATTATGTAGATGTGCAAATTCTAAGCTAATTCTAAATGGATTTCAAACTAAATATTCAAACCCTAATTAATAAACAAGCTAAATGGATGAATTATGTGATTATGGAAGCCATTAATGGAAGCTAAGCTAATATGCAAGTGAAATAAACTAAAAAAAACATACTAAATGTATGCTAAATATGGGTGTGAATGTGAGTGATTTTAACACCATAACTTTGATGTTAAAAGATGGATCCATTTGTCTCCAAATAGTGACCTATTTATAGGAGAGAAAATGAGAAATGGAGGGTTGAGATCAAAAAGACCAATCAATGGTCAAGGATGGAAGAATTTGGAGGCATGGATCATGGATTCTCATCAATAGGTGAGAATGAAAAATGAGATTTAATCAAGGGATTACATTTGATCCAAAAGGGCACACTTTTGACCTATACAAGAGGTCACAAGTTAACTTACACAAGAATTTTGAGTTAACTTGCATATGAAGCTTTGTAAGAATATTCCCTTTTTCAAATGAGGAGAGAGAATATTCTTTGGAATATTCTCATGGGTGAGGGAAAAGGATAATTAGTTAATTAAAAGAAAGTTTAATTGTGCAAAAGGGGAAGGAATATTCCATGGGAATATTCCTTTTGGAGGAATGTGCAAAGGAGGAATATTCCCTTGCAAGTGGGGGGATTAATTTAGTTAAGATATTTGATAATGAAACAATGTTAATTATGCAATTGATTTAGAAGAATTAAATGATATTCATTAAATAAAATGATTTAATGAATGGGGGAAATGTAGAATGATATTTAATTAAATAACTTAGGGTTATTTAATTAAATAAGAAGATTTAGGGGTTTAAATTAAATAGTTTGATTTATTTAATTTAATGAGATGAAATGTTAGCATAAAAGGGGGTGAATTAACTTGATTAAATCAATTAGGTTAATGGATGAAGATGATGTAATTAATTAAATAGCAAGGAAATTTAATCAATTAAGTGAAAAAGGATGAGTTTTAGGAGGAAATGATGTTAGTATACCTGATTCGAGTGCATGATATCATTCATGACATTTTTTAATGTCTACATTTTGCCCCTCTTTGAAGCAAGGTCCCTGATGCTTCGGTTCAAAGACTAACACTCTTCAGATTAAAAACTATTGTTTAAATCAAAAAATACAAATTTCTAATTTTTAGATGCCCTAGCGAAAGTAATAAGTTGGTTCCCCACCCCCTCAAGAAATCAGGGAATTTTTTTTAATTTTGGGTTGATTTCTCGACAAAGGTTAAATGCTGCCCAAGGGATCCGGAAAGGCTCTAGGATGCAAGAAACGTGCCAAAAATACAAAAAATGATGCAAAATAAGCTTCATTTTGGTAAGATTAGTGGAAATGGTGAAAATCCCTAGATTTAAGGGGTTAAATTAGGGTAAAAAACCCTAATTTGGAGGCTTAAATAGGTTAAAAAGGGTCCTTTTCAATTCATTTTTGCATTCACACCTTTAGGATTCTTGTAAATTGAGCTCTGACCCTCTAACGAGATGGCACAATGAGTGCTCCCATGACACATTTCTGATCGGGTTCGCAAGTATCAGAGGCTTCCGAGCGTAGGACCATCGGTATGTGATTCGAAACGTGATTTGAAATTTGACTTTTAGGTGCATTTAATGCATTTTGAAATTTGAACTTTGGAGGCATCACTATATAGCGATGCTATTTTTAGAATCGACGAAACTATTTGGATTTATAGCGATGCATATGTGATTAGAGACTTAGTTTGTGATTTAGATTTAGGGTTTCAGATTCTAAATAGCGACACATCTTTTGATTTTAAAAAATAGGGTTTAGGGTTTTCCAAAAATAAAATTGCGACGCATATGTGTTTAGCGATGTATATGTCGATTTGGAATTTAAATGCTTCGAGAGTCATAGTTTGAAATTTTAATTATAGCGACACTATCATAAATAGTGACGCTATTATCATTTTGGGGATTAAAACTCCAAACTTAGTCAAACTTTTGTGAAATTTGACATCATGCGCTTTGTGGGTGCAAGAGGTGATCCCGCCTTTGATGTCCCATGGGCATCGACTAATTATTTTATCTAGTCTTAGTGATTAATCTGAGTTGCGACAGGAGCACCTAGGGGAGATCAGTTTGTGGTACCTATCTTACATTCCTATTGTCCAAATACATTTGGCAATGATGAAAATGTTGTGCAAGAGATGGCACAACGAGACCTCATCATTCCACTTACCTACCGGTGAGACGACAGTAACACTAGAGGATGTATGGCAGATATTGCATTTGTTGATACATGGTGAGCATGTGATATATGATGTTGATGCTTGTTATGATGCCTACCATGAGGTGCTTGACTAGGAGGACATTGTTTTGGTCACCTCCCAGATAGACCTCGAGAGTACAGAGGTCGGGTGCCGACTTTCAGACTGATCATTGCAGTGATTATCTTAGGTTTGGTTGCTCCAGATCGATGAAGCAGAGGATTTAGTCTAAGATGGGGTTTGGCTTGGCATAGGATACTCTTTTGGAGGACTCAATATGCATGGGGCTAGTGATGCTTGCCTCCCTTTACCATGATATGCATTATTTTGTATACTATGATTGTAAGGATATTGGCACAAGGGTCACCCTTCTTCACATTTGGGCTTGGGAGCATGTCATTATGCTCTAACTGATTATTAAGATGGAAGATGTTGAGCTAGATGATCCAGTTGTCTAGAGATATAGGGGTGCCATCACATTACATCACATACAAAAGTTCAAAATTCCCTACTAGTACAAGGTGATCGATGATATGATAGTATTTAGATGGTGGCACTAGCTTTAGATGCCAGATTGGTATGATGATGTTCAATAGCCCTTCTTTGCTAGATAAACCCGATTCATGTAGGGTCGAGAGCATACGATCATTGATAGGTACTTGCTCGATAAGGTTGCCAAATAGTTTGGCTAGAGGCAAGATAGGCTCGATGATCAGTATACCGCCATATTTTCCAGGTCAGCTCGAGAGATAGCATGGGGACCTATGATCCCAACCCATGAGGTTGTCAAGGGCTTTTGAAATTTGGTTGCTAGGCCTTGGGCCTATGATCAGGGATGGGCAGATGCACATACAATGCCTTCTTGTGATGCATGGTTCGTACCTCCTCACCGATTGACAAATCTAGCAGGTATACCTCGATGAGGGAGACCAAGAGGGAGGGGTGTAGGTAGAGGCATAGGGCAGTCTGATGATGGGTAGGGTAGAGGATAGGGTAGAGGATAGGATGGATAGGATGGCTAGGATCAGTAGGATGGATGGGTCCCAGGTGCACCACCATTGCACCGACAACCTCCACAACATCCACTGTTGAGGCCAGATCCCCATGATGTATAGATTCAACAATTGCAACAGTAGTTGTAGGTGGTGATAGGTGAGAGGGATCATGCCAGACAACAGATTTTGGTTATTACTAATGAGAGAGACTAGGCTAGGTAGCAAGTACAAGCTATCACAATGAAGAGATACTAGGAGAAACAACTCAAGTAGACCGTTGAGATGCAATTAGCATAGGATGTCAGGTGGTGCCTAATGGGAAAGGTCATTAGTGTCACTACTTGCATCATTTAAATTATTATTGATCAAACTAGGTGTGTCTCAGAGCTATATGCGATAAGGAGGACTCCAAAAATTGGAGGGTTTTTCACTGTAAATAGTGACTTTGATTTTGGTCAGTCTCCTTCAGAAGCCTTTAGGAGCTCTCAGGAGTATAACACAACAACTAATTTCTAAAGGCTAACTCTAACTTATTGACTGACTAATGCTTAACTAAACCTATTTTGATCCTAATGACTTAGTCTAGACTTTACTTCACTTGACTGTGATTGTTTCATGGGAAGATCTATGAAATAACTCAAATTAACTCTAAGTCTAAAATGTAGAATTAAAATTTTCTTGAAAAAGGAAGTCTATTTACGCTTGCAAATAATAAACATTAATCTAGAAAATGGTAAATCTATTTATGTTTGCAAGATAATAAACACTAAACTAGAAAGCAACAATACAAATTCCCATGAAAAAATTCCAATTAAGCCTCAGTTTGATCCTTACATTAGTCATTATTATCAATCTCATTACGACTATATGCATTTGAAAATAAGTACTTAATCTAATTTCTACAAAGAATAATTGAATCTACAGTAAGTAAATAAACTTTGATCTACAACAAAACATCTTAACTAATTTGAATCACAGTAAACTAATCTAAGTAAATGTAATTACTAAACATTGATCAACAGGAATTGAAATGCTTAACTTCAAACCAATGAAAACCAAACTGAATCTAACTAAATCAAATAACGTAAAATAGGGTCACCTCCTTTAGTTGAGCAGGCCCTGCTCTTCCTCTAGTTGGACCTCTAACACAAAGATTCAGATCAAATTCTTATTTGCATTCCAATTGTCCAAAATAGGTGAGTAGAACAAAAGTACATAGTACCAAAAATTACAATATTCAGCAAAATATTGACTAAATCCAAACTAAACCTAAGGATAGATATTTATAATAATATCTCTTATCTTGAATTCAAAAACATGGCACTAACTGCCAAGATACAAAGTGCCAACGAGAAACTAAAACATAATTGAAAATAGATAGAGGGAATTCGCTAGGTCATCGCTGGAACAAGGAGTTCCCAAACTGACTAGAAGGATCTCATTTGAAACTTTCGTGAGTCATCATCCAACTAGAGTGTGATTGACTTCATGCGGTTAAACATAGAGTTTAACTTTTATCTTTGAAATAAGTCATTAATCACCAGTCTTTAATTACCTGAACAAGATCCTTAGAAATAGGATACTAATCATGACAACAAAAGATTCAAACTACATAATTATCTCATCATTAACACCACTAAAGAAACACATTTAATGCAAAGTATTACTTCTAATATATTCACTAATTAGATAAACATAAGGCAAAACAAGCACATATATGAGCATATAGTCTACTGCCACTAATTTTAATTAACAATAACAAAGTCTTTTTAATCACAAAACATATATTTTAAAAGTATCATTGAGGCTCTCATCATTCTCCCCCTCCTTTTATCAACCATGTCCTCATGGTTATTTATCAATTATGACAGTGTTTTCTTTATTCAATGCTTCCATCCATAGAGAAAAGTCAAACAATGCTTCCCTACACTGTTCTAAAATTTTGGTTTTGATGGCGAATCCATTGTTCTCCTTCAGTTTCTCAGACCAAGACCTGAAGAATTCTTCTAGAATTTTGTCAGATGCATTGAGATTTGTAGCTGGAATTATGATAATTGGCATCCTGAACCACATACCAATCTAGAATTATTGTTACTGCTCAATTAAACTGATCACATGCCTTACTTTGGTTAAGATCCATGTAATGTTATTTGGACTTATTGGTTCCCTCCTCCTTAATGCTTCTGGTATGGAATCATATCTTTCCTTACATGCCTTTAGTGCCAATGGAGGAAGTGTTCCTTCACTATCCTAAAAAGTTGAAACACTCTGCAACAAATTAGAAACATAGATATGATTGATATGATTCTATCTAACTATGGATTTGAACTATTTAATATATTGCATTGCATTAGGCTTCCCTCCTCTCATAGGTAGACCATATATTTTATGTGCTTCTCTGTATTCCTCCATTCTTTTTTCCCATTCAACTTGAATTTACATTAAATAGAAAAATGACCTTATTTGTAATTCTCCAACATAAATATTCAACAAGGAATCATTAATGTCTCCCATGAGAAATCCATGCTATAAGAATTCACACATTAAATTTTGAACATCCGGATGACTATTGAAAAATTCCTCCAAAAACTCTTTGTCCATTATAATCAATTTTTCTTTTTAACACCAATTGATTCATTTCCCATTGCAGAAATTTCTCTCTCAGAAATAGTGCATACATGCCTGATGGCTTCCTCATTGCTAACATTGCAAAAGATATTTTCACTGCCTATTCAAATCTTCCTTCTATTTCATTTCTCTCTTCCTCCAATCATTGAACTTTCCTTTTTAATTTTTCATTTTCATGTTTTAATTTCAGTGTTGCTAAAGAAATATATCGAGGTTGAGCTTCTCGTGGAATATCTGTTAGAATATCTGATGGAGCAGATGAAGTGGAAGCTTCCTGTGAATGTGTTGGATGTTGTGGTTGAATTGCTGATATGTGGTTTTCATTGATGTCAACACTATTAGCATTAATGATGCTTAAGATTGTATATGTCGAGGATATTGAGAAAATTGTAAAAATAATATTGTTGGCAGCCAATGAAGTTGAGAAGGTTAGAATGTTGGAAAGTTATGTACATTGAATATTTGAAGGTGCACTTCAAAGGGTTTTTTTCTGAAGCTTTCTAGTATGTTGTACGAAAGTTTCAGAGGTTCGCATCAAGATTTGTGGAAGTTATGAAGATCTATGTTCCTACAGTTATTCAGTTTTTGTAGATGGTGTTCTTGGATGAAGCGGATAAAATTATGGTAATTTCATGTGTTTCACATGTACCTATAACATTCATGGATGATTCTAGAATGTACTCTATCCTTGTACATCTGCATTGATCAGAGTGTTTGTGATCATAGATTTTTCCGATGTGTGCTCAAGTTTTCATGTTCTTGGCCGACATGATGGTGTTAGCGTGTTGCGGATCCATGAAGATTAATATTTTATTGTTTGGTGTGTTTGAAGGTATTTTTTTGGCTCCTCACTATGTTGTGACCGACTTGTGTTGGTGTGCATTGAAATTTATTCATGTATTGAGGCCAATAGTTGTAATTTATTCTTTATTTGAGGCCGACTGAATAGTGGATGTAAATCCGTGTAGCAGATATATATAAGTGTTTGTTTTCCTCATTTAGAGGAATGCTCAATGTGTGCAAGAGGTGTACATGTGCGAATAAAGGTCAAATCATTCAAGAGAAGAATAGAGTGTGTAGAAGTTTTTGTGCACCTAACTGGAACTATAATCAGGCTTTTGTAGAAGCTATTTTCTTGGTTCAGCTTCATCAAATGGATATAATCTAATTATTTTATGTAAGGAAGTGAGCCATCCCTTTGAGTAGTGTGCTCTAGGTAGTGCACCTGAATGCAAGCGCATTCCCTTTTCATTCTTCATTATACTTCTAATAGGGTATAATCTTGAGGAATAACATCCACGGTGGTTTTTCCCCTGACAGGGTTTCCATGTATAAAATCTTGGTGTTCATGTGTCTTTGATGTGTTATTAATTTATGCTTGCACTTTTATTTATTAGATCTGAGATTTAAGGTTGATTAATGTTGTATAAGTTTGATTTTGGTAACAATTGATTCACCCCCCTCTCAGTTGTCTATCCTTGTTTTTCCAACAATTGGTATCAGAGCTAGTTCCTCTGAAGAAGCCTAACAACTTGAGGTGATTTGAGATGGCATCATACAAGAAGGATAGTCCTATATTCGATGGTACAACCTACTATTTATGGAAAGTCATAATGGAGTTCCATTTGAAGTGCATTGGAGAACCTTTCTGGAAGATGACACAAAGTGCATATATTATTCCTCAAAATGGTTCGTCCTCTGAAGATGAGATCAAGCAAGAAGAAGCTAATACCAGGGCTATTGAAGCATTATTGAGTGCTTTGACAGATTCAAAGATGAAAAATGTGTCAGGATTGAAGACTGCATACCAGATTTGGAAAAAGTTGGAAACATTATATGAAGGAGATGCGCTAGTGAAAAGTGCTAAGTTGCAAAGTCTAAAAGGCAAGTGGGAAGACTTGAAGATGAGTGAAGATGAGAATATCCTCTCTTTTTCTCAAAAGATAAATGAACTGGTGATGAACATTAGATGTGCTAGTGGAACCTTGGATGATGAAGAATTTGTGGCTAAGATACTTAGATTTGTGCCTCCCTCCTACAAAACAAGAGCTCATGCTATTGATGAACTCGGGACAGTGAAAAATATTACAAGAGACATGTTAATTGGAAAACTTGTTGCATTTGAGTTGATTGAATTTGGTGAATCTTCTCCTAAGACTGAATCTGCATTCAAAGCTACAGTATCTGGAAAAAGCCAACAGAGATACAATCCGGGTGAGAGTTCCAAAAGGACATTCAAATATGAAGATGAAGAAAGAGAATTAGAAGAACTAGAAGCATTGATTGTGAAAAGAGAAGCCAAAGGTCATGGTAAGTACAAAGGAAAGTTACATATTAAATGGTTTTCTTGCAGTAAAATAGGTCATTTTGCATCTAGATGTCCTGAAAGAGTTTCTAAGTAAAAACTTGAGAAGATTAGATTTCAAAGGAAATGTTATTATGTTGAAGAAGGTGTAACTAATGAAGAATCTGATAAAGAAATCAGAAATGAAGATGAATGGGTATTTATTGCTATCAAAGAAAATGGCCAGGTGTCCACTGAATCTACTAGTAATGTGAATGTTGAGAAAGCTCTTGCAAAAAAAATTGAAGAAAACGATGAGTGGGTAATTGACAGAGGATGCTCACATCATATGACTGGTGACAAAATAAAGTTTGTAAGCTTGGAAGACTATGATGGTGGTGTTGTAAGATTTTGAGACAACACTTCTGATGTGATTCGTGGCAAAGGCACTATTTCTTTTTGTGGTAAGCATAATATTGATGACGTTCTTTATGTAGAAGGATTAAAGCATAACTTGTCAAGTGTTGAAAAGATGGTAGACAAGGGTTACAATCTTCAATTCAAGGATGGTAAGTGCAGAATAAGGGGAAGTTCTAGCAATATGATTGCTTCAGGTACAAAGACAAAAGGTAATATCTTTCATTTGAGTGCTGCTAGTGAAAATTGCTTAATTGCTCAGATTGATGTAAGCTGGTTATGGCATAGGAGGTTGTTTCATGTGAACTTTGATAACATTGTCAAGATAAGCACTACTCAAACAGTCAAAGATCTTCCTAAGTTAGTGAAGCCTACTGACACTATGTGCAAGAAATGTTAGATGGGAAAGCAAACAAGAAATTATTTCTAGAGAAAACAGTATAGCTCTAATGGTGTATTGGATTTGATACATACTGATCTATACAGTCCATCCAGAATCAAAATTCTACAAGGTGAAAGGTATTTTATGTTTCTCATTGATGCTTATTCTAGAATGATATGGGTTGATTTCTTAAGAGAAAAACATGAAGCATTAGAAAAGTTCAAAATTTTCAAAGCTATGGTAGAGAATGAGATAGGTTAGAAGATCAAATGTCTAATATCTGACAAAGGTGGTGAATTCACTTCTCGAGAATTAAATTCTTTCTGTGAAGAGCATGGAATCCAAAGACAGTTATCTTCTCCTCAGACCCCTCAACAAAATGGAGTTGTTGAAAGAAAGAACATAACCATTCTAGACACTGCTAGAACTATGATGCTAGAAGAAAATGTTCCTCATTTCTACTAGAGAGAAATTGTAAGTATTGTTGTGTATACCATTAACAAGGTGTATGTCAACAGTAATTCCGGTAAGACACCTTTTGAGCTATGGTTTGGTTATAAGCCTACTGTCAATTATTTCAAAAAATTGGAAGAAAATGTTACATCAAGAGAGATGATTATATATGAAAGTTTGATGCTAGAAGTGATGAAGGAATATTTTTGGGTTACTCTACTAAAATTAAAGCTTACCGGTGCTTTAATAAGAGGTTAAAGAAAATATTTTAAAGTGAAAATGTCAAAGTTGATGAAGATATTGTTAGACCATCCAGATATAGTGGATATGATTCAGATGATAAAAATGATAATACTAACAATGATGTTCAGACACATAATCAACTTTAGATTGTTCTGGTGAACCAAGGGAATCAAGAGGCAGAGACTAGCAAAAGTGCAGAAGAAAGAACACAAAAACAAGAAGTCAGAGAAAATCCTAAAACTCCCAAATATGTAAGGAGAAATCACTCTAACAGTCAGATCATAGGAGACAAGAGAAAAGGTGTGAAAACTAGAAGAAGAATTTTGGAAGAGTACTATCTAATTTCCTAAGCTGAACCTAGCAATATCAATGAAGCATGCAAAGATGAACATTGGATGCAAGCCATGAAATAAGAACTAATGCAGATAGAGAAGAATGATACATGGGATCTTGTTCCTAGACCACAAAACAAAAATGTGATTGGAACCAAGTGGGAGTTCTAGAATAAGCTAAATGAGCAAGGTGAAGTGACCAGAAACAAAGCAAGACTAGTTTGCAAAGGGTACTCATAGATGGAAGGTATTGATTTTGAAGAAAATTTTGCCCCTGTTGCTAGAATTGAAGCGGTAAGATTATTTCTTGCTTATGCTACTTTCATGAATTATAAAGTCTATCAAATGGATGTAAAGTCAACATTTCTGAATGGTGAGCTAGAAGAAGAAGTCCATGTTGAACAATCGAATGGATTTCAATTGACTGATGAAAAATACATGGTATGTCGATTGAAGAAATCTCTTTATGGACTTAAGAAAGCTCCTATAGCTTGGTATGCTAGATTGGATAAATACTTATTGAAGCTTGGATTCAATAAAGGTACTACTGAAAACAATTTATATTTCAAGTTGGATCATAATAAAGAATTGATCATTGAAGTATTTTTTGGTGACATTATTTTTGAGGGTGATGATGATTTGTGTATGAAGTTTGCTAATGAAATGAAAAGTGAATTTGAAATTTCAATGATAGGAGAGTTTAAATTATTTTTAGCATTGCAAATCACTCAATTAGATGATGGAATTTTCATATCTCAGTCTAAGTATATGAAAGAGCTACTAAAAAATTTTGGCATGGAAGATTCAAAGCCAATTGGTAAACCTATGATAACTGGATACAAACTTACATAGAATGATGATTCTCCTAAAGAAAATCAGACAAGATATAGGTCAACGATTGGTGGATTAATCTATTTGACTCATATCAGGCCAGATATAATGAATGTTGTATGCATGGTTGCTAGATTTCAAGCTGATCCTAAAGAGTCTCATGTAACTGTTGTGAAAAGAATTTTCAAATACCTGAAAGGGACAGTTAATCTTGGTCTTTGGTATCCTTGGGATGATGATCTTATCTTGAATGCTTTCATTAATGTTGATTGGGTAGGAGATGTGGATGATAGGAAGAGTACTAGTGGCGGTGCATTCTTCTTAGGGAAGAAATTGGTATCTTGGCTAAGCAAAAATTACAATTTTGTTTCATTGTCTACTACTGAGGTAGAATATATTGCTGCTACAAACAGTTGTACCCAAGTACTGTGGATGAAGCAAATGTTGAGAGATGTCAGAATTGAGTATGAAGAATCCATTTCCATATTTTGTGACAATTCAAGTGCCATTAGTATTTCCAAGAATCCAGTGATCCATTCAATGACAAAGCATATATCCATCAAATATCACTTTTTGAGAGATAAAGTGAGTGACAAAAAAGTTAGACTGGAGTATATACCTACCAAGGAGAAAATTGCAAACATATTTACTAAGCCATTTCCTAAGGATACTTTTGAGTACCTCGGAGGCAAGTTAGGGGTGATTTCCCCTTCTGATCAGAACTAAGATGCGGGTCTTTGCATCAGTCTGTGAATTCATAGCCATATCTTATTTTGGATTGATGTTGTGGTGGTTGCTACTCAAGGGGAGCAGTCAGATGATTCAAAATTTTGATCAGAGCATGTGTAACTTTTCCATTCATGTCAAAGGGGGAGAGAAAAACAATGTGAAAAACATGGGAGAAGAAGGAAACATGAAAGAGTGCACAATCTCAGGGGGAGATTGTTGGAGAAGAGCTAGTTGGGTTGGTGGCATTATTTTTCACATCATGTGTTTCCATCAATGCCAAAGGGGGATATTGTTTGATGTTGTGGTTGCATTGCTGATATGTGGTTGTAATTGATGTCAAAACTATTAGCATTAATAATGCTTAAGGCTGTATATGTCAAGGATATTGAGAAAATTGTAAAAATAATATTGTTGGCAGCCAGTGAAGTTGAGAAGGTTAGAATGTTGGAAAGTTCTATACATTGAATATATCAAGGTGCGCTTCAAAGGGTTTGTTGTTGAAGCTTTCTAGTATGTTTTCTAAAAGTTTCAGAGGTTCACATCAAGATTTGTGGAAGTTATGAAGATCTGTGTTCCTATAGTTATTCAGTTTCTGTAGATGGTGTTCTTGGATGAAGCAGATGAAATTTTTGTAATTTCATGTGTTGCGCATGTACCTGTGACATTCATGGATGAGTCTAGAATGTACTTTATCCTTGTTGTACATCTGCATCTACCGAAGTGTTCATGATCAGATATTTTTCTGATGTGTGCTCAATTTTCCATGTTCTTGGCCGACATGATGGTGTTAGCATGTTGTGGATCCATGAAGATTAATATTTTATTGTTTGGCTTGTTTGAAGGTGTTTTTTTGGGTCCTCACTATGTTGTGACCAACTTGTGTTGGTGCACATTGAAATTTATTCATGTATTGAGGCCTACAGTTGTAAGTTATTCTATATTTGAGGCCAACTGAGTAGTGGATGTAAATCCATGTAGAGGATATATATAAGTGTTTGTTTTCCTCATTTATAGGAATGCTCAGTGTGTTCAAGACATGTACATGTGTGAATAAAGGTAAAATCATTCAAGAGCAGAGAAAAGTGTGGAAGAGTGTGTAGAAGTTTTTGTGCGCCTAACTGGAACTATAACCAGTCTTTTGTAGAAGCTATTTTCTTAGTTCAACTTCATCAGATGGATTTAATTTGATTATTTTATGTAAGTCAGTGAGCCTTCCCTTTGAGCAGTGTGCTCTAGGTAGTGTGCTTGAATGCAAGTGCATTCCCTTTTCATTCTTCATTATATTTCTAACATGGTATAATCTTGTGGACTAACATCCACCGTGGTTTTTCCCCTAACAGAGTTTCCACGTATAAAATCTTGGTGTTCATGTGTCTCTAATGTGTTATTAATTTATGCTTGCACTATTATTTATCAGATATGAGATTTAAGGTTGATTAATGTTGTATAAGTTTTATTTTGGTAACAACTGATTCACCCCCCCTCTCATTTGTCTATCCTTGTTTTGCCAACAAAATGTAAGTTAATAGATTGTTGTCTCAGTTGCTCTTCCTTTTGTTGTAACTCTGCCTTCAGTATTCCTATTTCCACAACATTGAATCTTGTTGTTTCTTTTGATCGGGCTAATTCTTGTGCATTAACCTAATGTAAGGTCCTTTCTAATTCACTCAACTATCCCCACAAAGCACTTTCTTTTTGAGCCATCTCTTTTTCTAATTGCTCTGTTTTATTCATAGAGTTCTGTAATTATTCTTCTTTTATTTTTAATTTTTCTTCAAGAAATTGTATTCTCCTCCTCTATTCATCCAATTTTGATTGCATTCTTGATGTTTCCATAGCTTTTGATATCTCATCTTCTTCCCTTGATTCTTCTTCTTCCTACATTTGTGGAGATTTCTTTGGTCCAAATATTGGCTCTTTTCCTTTTATTCTCTCAACAATCAAGGAAGGTAAGGAGATTTTTCAACCTCTTCATCCTCAAATTCTTTTGAGGCTTCCCTTTCTTTAGACTGTGTGTTAGATTTTCAGCAAAAGCATAAGACTCTCTCACATGTGTTCTTTCAGGAGACAAAATTGGGGCTTCAGGAGGGCTGTAAGTTTGCTCAGGGGTCTGCATTGGCATTTGAACCTCTACATGGACTTCAAAGGTTTCTTGGTGGGTTTCAAAAATAGGGGTTTCTTTAGGAGTTGAAAAAATAATTTCAACAGTGTTAGGGTTTTCCTCAGTCGAATCTTGCTTTCTCTTTTTGGAAGCACTACGAGTTACCCTAGTGGATTCTTGTAGTTTTCTCTTGTCCTTTTTCTTCTCTTTCTTAAAAGATTCTCCTTTTTCTAACCTTGCCCTTTTTGCTATGGGCCCCTTTTTGGGTTTTCCTTTTTGCTTTTCAATAGGTGAAGACAAAAAATCAAGCCACCCTTGTTTATCAGATTCTTTCTTCAAGAAATGGTGTTTAATTATCAAATGAATTAAACCATGATATCTTATTGAAGACTCACCCCTAGATTTTACCTGAGATATCATTGAGGAAATTTGTGAAAAGATAAATGTTGGTAAATTGATTCTAGCGGAGGGTTTTGTGTTCCCATAGCTCAAATGTATTAACATTCACATTCTTGGCCCTAATACTATGTCATATTGTCCCTCATAGGTGAAGAAATTTATTAGCCATGTGACAACAATTCTCGAAGGCTCATCCAAGCTATTGCAAGCAATTCCTCGTTGATCTCCTTTATGTAGAATAATCTCAAGCTTCTTTTCAGGTTCTTCATGAAATACCGACACCAACTTTTCAAATTGTACATGGCCTTTATTAAATGGCTTCCCCTCAATAGGTATTCCTGATATTTTACTTATAATTTATGGAGTAACTTCAATTATCTCATCTCTAACCCTTGTGACATTTACATGAAAATTTATTATGAAATCTTCAACTAATTCCTGCTGAAATCCTTCATACTTCATAATAAAATCCAGCCATCTAGTTTCTCTCAGCAACCTCTTAGTCTCACAGTCAAGATTGAAATTTTTTGGTTATGAATTCCTTTTATTTCCCATTCTTCCTTTATTTTTGCAACTCAACAATGGTGGACTTGGACTGCTCAAACAATTTTCTGAATATTTTTTTCTTTTTTATTAAGTTGGTGTTTCAATTATGACACGATGTGTCATAACATCCTATAGTTAATTCCTTTAAGTATGTTCAGACTCCTGACACACAACAACCTTGCACTTCCAATTTGATTTACAAAGTTGGCGATAGATTGGCACATGCATAATAAATTTGAAATGACATAAAACTTTTCAACAGGATTTGCAATCTTTACGAGTCATTCAAATGTCACATCAACCTCTCTACCCACTTTTGGAATGATTAAAATAAATTTATTAATACTAATAACAAGTTGGTTGAGGTTTCTATGCTCATAAATATCTACTTAATTTTACATTATCTTAACTAAGTTAGAAAATGATACTTCGAAAATAATATTCATAATAAATGTGTACCTTAATTTATTGCCAAAGTTAACTTGAGCATATTAATTAACTTGGAATTAATTCCAAAAAATCAATCAAAAGAAGCTCAAAATTAACGGGAAGGTTATTGCTGAAAAATTAAGATATATTCAGGAGTCGTCAAGAGCCATCAAGAGAAAACTGAAGTTGATCTAGGAAGACCACCATTTCTGGTTTTCAGCCATTCCTTCATTTTTTTCTTTTCTCTTTTTTTTTTTATTTTTTTTCATTTTTTATTTTTTTTTAGAGATAAACTACCATTGTTGGTTTTCAATTTATCCCCTTTATTCAAAAGGTAAACCACCATTTCTGGTTTTCAATCTACCTTTTGTTCATGCCTTTCTTCAAAAGGTTATCCAAGAACACATTCCCCCATGGAAGAAATATCTTCCATCATAAAATGTTCTATTTTGTGCTACATATCTAATAAGAATTCCTCTCTTGATGCAGGTTTATGGTATATCTTCAGTCTATGACCATTAACCAACATAAATCTTCTCTCTCCATCAATTGGTACCAATTGAACTACTCCATTTTCAAAGACTTGGTCAATTTCAGATGGTCCTAGCCATCTTGTATGGAACTTTTGTTTAAACTCATGAAATCTGGAATCAAATAATAATGCCCAATCTCCCTTTTTGAAGTTTTTGGTTACAATATTCTTGTCATGCCACTCCTTCCTCTATTTTGGGATCATCTATGTGTACTAAAGAGCTACCATTCTCATCTCATCTAACTACTTCAATTGTAAAACTCCACTCTTCTCTACTTCTGACAAGTCAATGCCAACATCTAATGTTGTCTTCAATTTTTGCAACTCGAACTCGATTGGCATGACTGGAGTTTTCCCATACACTAGTTCACATGAAGAGAACCTTGTAGTAGTCTTCCAGGTTGTATTATAAGCCCAAACTTCTTCATCTAATTTCTCTACCCAATCTATTTTCCTCTTTGAAACAGTCTTTGTCAAAATGTTTTCCAATTCCCGGTTGGTAACTTCTACATGCCCATTCACCTATGGATGATATGTGGTAGACTTTATGTGTGTCATCTCATATATTTTCATAAAATCTTCCATCATTGTAGACATGAACTACGACCCTTGATCTGAAAATATTTCCCTTGGTGCACCGAATCTTTGAAGAATATGCTTGTACAGAAAATTAGCCACTTTATCTTTTCTTGTTGCTGGTAAAGCTTTTACTTTGCCCCACTTTATGACATAATCTGTACAAACTAGAATACAATGTTTCCCTTTGGAAGGTTGATCAACAGGTCCCACAAAATCAATTCCCCATTTTTTGAATGGTTCTAGATCTATTTGAGGTTGTAAAAACATCTCCATTGTTGGTGTAGGTCTTCCCATGCGTTGGAACTCATTACAATGTTTAACAAAGAATGAAACATCCTTTGTCATAGTTGGCCAGAAATAACCAACTCCTAAAAGCTTATGAATAGTCTTGATCACCAAATAATGTCCTCCTTCTGGCTCATGATGACAGGCAAGTACAATGTCATAAAATTCAATCTCAACAACACACCTACAAAGAACATGATCAAGACACATCTTAAATAATAGACCATTAATCCATTGAAATCTATAAATTTCATGAATTAACCTCTTTTTTTGCTTAGTATTGAAATGATTGGGACACTTCCCTATAACAAGATAATTTGCAAGATCAGAAAACCATGGAGGATGTATTGATATTGCAAAAAAATTCTCATCTAGGAATGCATCATCAACTAGCTCCTGATCACCTTGCAAAACAATTCTTGAAAGGAAATCAACATCAACATTATCTTTTCCAGGCTTATCTATTATAGCTACATCAAATTCCTATAATAAAAATAACCATCTTATGATCTATCCAACCACCACAACCTTGTTCATCAGATATCTAATAGCAGCATGGTCTATGTGGATGAATATTTTATAACCTGTAATATAATGCATGAACTTATTAATTGCATAAATCACAGCCAAAAACTCTTTTTCAGTGGTTGTATAGTTTCTTTCTGTAAGATTTAGATTTTTGCTAACATGATAGATAGCATGCATTGCATCATTATCATCTTTTTATCCCAAAACTGCACCAATAGAAAAATTAGAAGCATCGGTATGGATATGCAATGGAACTCCCCAAACAGGTCCTTTAATGATTAGAGAACTGGTTAAGGCTTGTTTAAGTGTTTCAAAATATTGTTGACAATAATTTGTCCATAAGAATTATGCATCTTTCTTAAGAAATGTAAACAAAGGCTCAACAATTTTACTAAATCCCTCAATAAATCTTCTATAATACCCAACATGCCCAAGAAATCTGTGAACACCAGTTTGATTTTTAGGGATTTCTATCTTTTGAATGATTTCAACTTTCTTGGGGTCAACTTTAATTCCTTGTTTGGAAATATGGTGTCCAAGAACAATTCCTTCTATCATCATAAGGGAACACTTTTCATGGTTTAAAGATAACCTATGGTCTTTACACCTTTACAAAACCCTATTTAAACTTTCAAGTGCTTCTTCAAATGTTTGTGCATGGATTGTGAAATCATCCATATACACTTTCACACATGAGGTAGTTAGATTTGCAAAGATAGCTAAAACAACTCTCTAAAAAGTGGTCGGTGCATTACATATCCTGAATGGTAAAACTCTACAAGCATATGCACCCCAAGGACATGTGGAATTAGTCTTATCTTGGTCTTCAGGAGCCACTTGGATCTGATTTTATCCACTAAAACCATCCAAGAAAGAGAAATAACTACTATCAGCAAGGTTATCAAGTACCTGATCAATGAATGAAAAAGGAAAATGATCCTTTTTAGTGGCTTTGTTTAATTCTCTATAATCAACACATACATGCCACTTACCATTTTTCTTTGAAACAATAACCAATGGGGAAACCCATTGACTATCAGATATTCGATAAATGAATCCTACTTTTAGTAGTTTTTCTATTTCTTGCTTCACAAGGTCTCACAGAATAGGATTGATCCTTATTTGACCATGCTTGACTAGCTTAACATCCTCTGTATAAATATGGTGTGTACAAATAGAGGGATGGATTCCTCTCATGTCCTTCTATTCCCATGCAAATGCTTCAGTGTGACTTTCTAAAATTTTCTTTAATTTATTTTCCTGTGAGGACAAGGATGAATTAATGAAGAGAGGTTTATCTCTTGCTACCATGATTTACTTAGTTTCATTCTTAACATCAAGGGGGTCCCCTACAAGTGTATTCAAAGGACATGGATGTGAATTCTACTAATGCAAGATTCCATGGCAGTCCCTCTTTTCTTTGACTTGTTCAATCATTTTAGGATTAAGGCCCTATCCTTCACATTCCTCTACATGTTTCATTAAAGTAACCATTTCTAATTCCATAATACCATCTCCTTCAAAATCCATATCCTCCTCAACCCAAGGTTGAGTATTAGACTGAATTGATGGTTGAGCAGAAGGATAAAGTGACAACTCTTTCTATTTTTGTCCATTAGAAATGATCATGCTACCTGATCTATAATCTATCAATGCTACAGTTGTGGCCAACCATGGTCTACCTAAGATAATTGGGTATCCAAAATCTTTCTTTCTAGCTTCAAGGACTAAAAATTCAACTGGATAATCCCATGTGTCAATGGTAACCATGACATCTTCAAGGACACCTTCAGTTTTAGTAGTAATTGATCTTCCAACTATAAAATAGTTGTTATGGGCTAAATGATTGTCATACCCAACATCTCAATAATGTTTGAGGTGATAACATTGATAGCTGCCCCTAGATCAATTAGCATGTTAGTTATCTCAATTCCCCCTATACTCAAAGTTATCACATGACTACCAAGATCATTATATTTTGAAGGAAGTAACCTTCCTAACAATACATCTATGATTTTGGTCCCTATTTGAATGGTAGGAAGTAATTTATTCTTCCTACCTGGAGTTTTCATACAGAGAGACTTAACCAACTGATTTATTTTTGGTATATCTTTAATAGCCTGTAACAATGGTATTTCAATATTAATCTTTTCCAATTCACAAAGAAGTTGAGAATCTACCATATTCATATAATTCGGTTGGGAGCTATCAGGAGTGATTTGTTCTATTTTCAGACGCTCTGGGTAGGGTGTCTAGTTACCTTTTTTGCTCGTTATCAAATTTATTGTTTTCCTTTAAATTCCCTTTTTCATTTTTCTCACCTTCCTAGTCTTTAACAATCGGTATGGATGGCACATTTTGACTTCTTAATTGAATATCATTAACATCAATGGTGTTCAAAGTAGGTAGATTTACATCAGAGCGATTGTTTTTTGGATTTGGAATAGGTTGTGCCGACATCTGAGGTTGGTTTACTTGTTCATTGGTAGGATTGGAACCCTATGTTAATTGAGGTGATTGTCCCCAAGGACGCCTCAGTTCCTGATTTTTCCATGGCTGAAATTGTGTTTGATTTTTTTGCCACTGTGGCTGATTTTGCTGCCATTGTGGCTGATTTGATTGCCATTGCGGTTGGTTCCACTGGGGATTCATCCATTCAAGTTGACCCTAGAATGTAGGTGGTGGTTGTGGTTGAAAGGGAGGATTACATTGATTTTCACTTGGCCAAGGGTTCTAATTCCAGTTAGTTCTAAGAACATACTACCCCTGATTAGCATTATATCTTAGTATTCTGAGATCTCTGACCAACATATTTAAGTTATTCCTCCACCACAGGTGGTTTCTTCAGATGATTTTTAATCTCAAATAAAATTCTACAAGAACTTGTTGCATGACATTTCTCACAGATCTCACAAATGTCAACTTGATTCAATGGACACTCTCTCAAAAGATGTTTCCCAATACATTTGGAACAATAAATGGCTAAAGGCTCAGTAGTCTTTTTATCTCCTTGCATATTGAGATGGAGTAAATCAGTTTTCAAATTATAAATTTCCTCTATTACTTGAGACACATCAGTAGTGAGAGCTTTGTTTCTTCGAGAGCCTCTAGACCCTACTCTAGTTCTAGAGCAGTTTTTACATATTTCAATAATATCTTCCAAAGAAAGCTTATTGATATCTCCTTTTCCTATAAGATTCAAGGACTCTCTAGAATCATCATCAATTCCCTTTAGGAAAATTGTCTTACTAATTTCATTATCCAACCCATTACCACATCTCTTGTGCACAAACTAAAATCTATCAGCATAATCCTCCAAACTTTCATCCTCTGTTTGTCTCATTCGAAATAATTCCTCTTTCCTATCTCTTACTCGGCAATAATCTTGATATTTATCCAAGAACTCAGTTTCCATTTCATGCCAGGTTGAGATTGTACCTGCACCTAAACCCATGAACCATCGTAAGGCTGAATCCTTTAAGGTAGAAGGAAATAGTTTCAACTTCTAGTTATCAGCTGTATAATCATAGGTCTGGTTCAAAACCTTAAACTCAAAGAGAAACTGGTTAGGGTCCTCAGAAGTCTTTCCCCTAAAAGTGGGTAAAACTAAAATATTCTTCATAGGAGGCTCATCAAGTTCTCTATTTAGATTAATACAATATGGAAAGGTCCTATTTGGTGTGGGATCATTTCTTGCTTGGTCACCCATCTCTTCTTCTTGAAAATATTCTTGAGTATCTTCTTGATTTTCAATCCGATGTTGCAAAATTTGTTTTTCTTGATCAAAATCAATATTTCGTGGAAGAAACCTTCCTAGATGGTCTCTAGCTTGTCTCATCCACAAACTATAATTTCTTCCTTATCAACACTAAGGCTTCAAAATTAATAGCCAGATCTTTAATATTCCCTGGCAACGACACCAAAAATGATGGGCAAGGTTGTTGGTGTCACTACTTGCATCATTTTCGTATTGATCAAATCGGGTGTGTCACAGAGCTATATGCGATAAGGAGGACTCCAAAAATTTGGGGTTTTTCATTGTAAACAATGACTTTGATTTGGATCATTCTCCTTCAGGAGCCTTTAGGAGCTCTCAGGAGTAGAACACAATAACTAATTTCTAAAGGCTAACTCTAACTTATCGACTGAATAATGCTTTACTAAACCTATTTTGATCCAATGACTTAGTCCCAGACTTTACTTCACTTGAATGTGATTGGTTTATGGGAAGATCTATGAAATAACTCAAATTAACTCTAAGTCTAAAATGCAAAATTGAAATTTGCTTGAAAAAGGAAGTCTATTTACGCTTGCAGATAATAAACATTAATCTAGAAAATAGTAAATCTATTTACGTTTGGAGGATAATAAACACTAAACTAGAAAGCAACAATACTAATTCCCATGAAAAAATTCCAATTAATCCTAGGTTTGATCCTTACATCAGTCATTATTATCAATCTCATTATGGCTATATGCATTTGAAAATAAGTACTTAATCTAATTTGTACAAACAATAATTGAATCTACAGTAAGTAAATGAACTTTGATCTACAACAAAATGTCTTAACTAATTTGAATCACATTAAACTAATCTAAGTATATGCAATTACTGAACATTGATCAACAGGAATTGAAATGTTTAACTTCAAACCAATGTAAACCAAATTGAATCTAACTAAATCAAATAGCATAAAACAGGGTCACCTCCTTTAGTTGAGCGGGCCCTGCTCTTCCTCTGGTGAAACCTCTAACACAAAGATTTAGATCAACTTCTTATTTGCATTCCAATTGGCCAAAATAGGCGAGTAGAACAAAAGTACGTAGTACCAAAAATAACAATATTTAGCAAAACATTGACTAAATCCAAACTAAACCTAAGGACAAATATTTATAAGAAAATATCTTATTTTGAATTCAAAAACATGGCGCTAACCGCCAAGATACAAAGCACCAACAAGAGACTAAAAAAGAATTGAAAATAGAAAGAGGGAATTCACCAAGTCGTCGTTGGAACAAGGAGTTCCCAAATTGACTAGAAGGATCCAATTTGAAACTTCAATGAGTCATCATCCAGCTGGAGCGTGATTGACTTCATGCAGTTAAATAGAGAGTTTAAATTTTATCTTTGAAATAAGTCATTAATCACCAGTCTTTAATTACCTAAACAAGATCCTCAGAAATAAGATACTAATCATGACAACAAAAGATTCAAACTGCATAATTATCTCATCATTAACACCACTAAAGCAACACATTCAATGCAAATTATTACTTCTAATATATTCACTAATTAGATAAACACAAGAAAAAACAAGAAAATATATGAGAATATAATCTACCTCCACTAATGTTAATTAACAGTAACAAAGTATTTTTAATCACAAAAAATCTATTTTAAAAGTGTCATTGAGGCTCTCATCAGTCTCAGTAGCTAGAGAGCATGATAGCTATAGCCCAAGGGCAGACAATGTCTGCTAGATTGTATAGAGAGGTTGTGACTTAGGTGGCATATTATCAGATGCACTACCATCAGGATGTCCCACAGGCACTTAGATAGCTAGATTACTCATAGAGGAGTGGGGCACATCCTAAGGTTGAGGATCAACCAGAGAAACAACCTGGTGAGGGGAGCAACCATTAGGGCTTTCTCGCTTGTATGAAGACACTTTTTGATGATTTCCTGATTCTTTATGCAGATATACATTCATGGGATCCTTTTTGATAGCCTCGATATTGTATTTTTGATTGATATACATACATGAACTCAGATATTGTATTATGACATTAATTTTTTGATATATATGAGATGATACAAATTCATGATGTGATGTTTACTTTATTTCATGATTATGGATGTATGGATGTACTTTGATATGATGTGATATGATGTGATATGCTTATGTGATGTGATATACAATGTAATGCAATGCAATGGATGAATGCACTTCTTTTTCAGTATCTTTTCATGATATGATATGCAAATGTTATGTTTATGCAAATGATATGTATGCATTTATTTTTGTGTATTTTCTTATGTAATTTTATGAGATGTTTATGTATGCATATGGATGTATGGATGGATGTAGATGTTCATGCTTGTGATATGATAATGTGATGTATGTTTATGATATGGGTACAACGATTTAAGATGCTTAGAATAAAAAATCTATATTATTCATCGCAACTTAAATGATAATGATGATGCAAGATGTATATTTTATTATATGCTATGATTATGCAAGATGTATGCATGTTGATGATCTCTGGATGCAATATGGATGCATTGATGATTATTTTTTTGTTGACTACCATGATACTAGGTTAGCACAAAGAGAAGATAAAAGAAACAGATGATTTGACCATTTATTTTGATGACTGCTTTAAAATATCCAATAAGTCTATGATCTACCGAGACATTATTAGAGATGGTGATGAGAAATGCATGATGATGATGATGATGATTTTCTCATATCTTGGGATTGGGATTTTCCATTGTTCCTTATTGTTTGATATAACACGTAGATACAATGCATCAAGGTATTGATAACCAGGATGGCGTTGTATCTAGTGTAATGGACTTTAACTCCACAAATAGATAAGATAGTTCATGTTCACACCTTGACATACGAAAACCTCATTTAAATGTAAGTTAGAAGATTAGAATATCTTGGACCAAAGCATATGAAATAGTCAACAATCTATTCCAAACAACTTCCCTACACACAACCAAGCAAGTATGCGCCAAGATTATTTTACAAGAATACCCAAAAGCACAACAAACGAAAGATAATGATTAATTCCCCATTCCTTTCTCTCTAAATCATTTTGATAGACATCATCGAGAGGTCCTCGGAATGGGTCATTAAGATAAATCATAAGAAAAGATCAAAGACAAACAGTCAGTATTATCTATATCTCTTTCCAGTTTAAAATGTAGCTAAGGTGATTTCTGATATTGATGCACGCATTGCAGGAAGGATACATCCTAGGACATGTTGATCATGTGGTTTGATTTAGGATGAGGTGTGTGATAATTTTTTGATACAAACTCCATTGATGCATTTACCTATGATTTGGAATTTAGATTTTGACACTTAAGTTCTCACTTTATGACTTGTGATACTTGTTTTGCCAAAGGTTGAAGGGGTGGCTTGATTTATTATGGATTTTTTTATTGCGGGTGAAAGCAAAATGGGATGGATGGTTTTGGGTTTTTTTGAATATTTCAATGTTTTTTGGTATTTAAAAAAAAATTGAGGTTGTTTTTGGTCTTTTTTGAAAGTTTATGTGAATGTTTTGGTTTTTCGATTATTTGAGGTTGTTTAGGGTTTTCCAATGTTTTGGAGTTTTCCGAGATTTTCAATGTTTAAGGCTTTTCTGATGTTTGAATGTTTAGGATTTTTTCCAATATTTGAATGTTTAGGAATTTTCTAAATTGTGACCAAGAACCTAACCTAAAAGACCTATCCTAGGGGCCTCGGGGGCTGATCAAAGATGAGCCTTGCATATATTATACATGTAGAGACCACGTAGTTTTATTGGCATAAATTATTGAAGATGAGATATGAAAAATTGATGGAATGCTATTTTATTATGATGGAATCCTAAAGGATTGACCTAGGGTGTCTCGGGGGCACATCAATGATGGCCATGCCTACGTTCAAGCTTAAAGACCTGTAGTTTGACTGACTTGACTTATTGAAGATGAGAGATGAATAGTTGATGGAATGCTAATTTATTATGATGGAATCCTAAAGGATTGACTTAGGGTGTGTCAGGGGCACATCGATGATGGCATTTCCTATGTTCAAGCTTAGAGACCTGTAGTTCAACAATAGGGTACTATTTTTGGATTTTTGATGTTTTGACCTTTTTAGGGATTTTTGATGTGTTTTGGATGTTTTGGATTTTGACTTTACAATTTTTTAATGTTTTTGGATTTTAGTTGTACAAGATTTTGTGAATGTTTTTTGATTTTATGATGAATTCTTTACGAATGTTTTTAGGATTTTTCAATAAGATTTCCAATAACCTTAAGATATACAAGAACCTGATATTATCCATAACGATTTTCCCCCAACGTGACACAATAGACTACCTTGATATAGATAGGACAAGCTAACCTTAGGAATATGCCAAGTAGTACTAAGGGGATACGATACTTCACAACATCAAGCTATGATAAGGATGCAAATGGGTGATGGAATAAATAGGATGAATGATGTGATGGATGGATGAGATGGCAAGAATGATGGGATAAGGAGCCAAGTGTATATGGAGGTGCTTTATTTATGCAAGGAATCTATTTTCTAGGTTTTCACCAAGGTAATTTCCCAAAGCACCAACGAAGTGGTTTTCACTAGAGGATGATTTTTTTCTTTATTTTTTCAATCCTTTTTCTCATTTTTTTGGATTTTGATCATTTTTTATTTTTTTGTATTTTCAGATTTATACCCTTCAAGGCTAGGCATAATTTTTTTTAAGATGTAAGTTTTTGGTTGGTTCCTGCAAGGGTTCACCTTTAGGTATTGATAATTGATATGCTCTTGATCCATAGCTTGATATGACGATGAAGGGACCCAACTAGTTAGGCTCAAACTTTCCTTTACTATCTTGATTTGGAAGATTCTTTTGATTCTTCTTTAGGATAAGATCCCCTACCTAGAATGATTGAAATTTTATCTACTTGTTATAGCTCCATTTCAATTGGTTTTGATATACTTTCAAGTGATTAAGAGTGTCAAGATGATGCTCGTCCAAGAATTCTAGCTCATTCAGTTGAGATACTTAGTATTCTTCATCGATGATCAGGTTCTGTAGTGACACTCATAGTGATGGGAGCTCAACCTCAATGGGAAAGATGGATTCTAATCCATAAAGCAAAGAGAAAGGGATTGCACTTGTTGACTTGTGAATACTAGTTCGATAGGCCCAGTGAGGGGGATTTAACTATAGATGTCAATCACAACCAGCTTCATTGACTGTTTTATTTAGGATCTTCAGAATGGTCTTGTTTGTAGCCTCAATTTGATCATTTCCCTGGGGTTAATATGAGTTAGAGAATTAGTGTTGGATATTGAATCTTTGACATAGATCTTTCACATCCTAATTTTTTAAGGGTGTTCCATTGTTTGAGATAAGGGTTGCGGAACACCGTAACAATAGATTAGGTAATTCAAGATAAACTTGGAAATTTTCTTCCCCATTATGTAGGTCATAGGAATGGCTTCGACCCACATGGTAAAGTACTCAATAGATATTATGATAAATTTATGGCCATTGGATGAGGTTGGAGTGATCTTTCCTATGAGGTCAAGCCCCCACTATAAAAAAGGCCAAGGAGTGATCATTGGTTGCAATTCCTAAGCTAGAGCATGAATCAAATCTCCATGCTATTGACACTGGACACATTTTTGCACATATTGATGGGCTTCTCTTTCCATGGTTGGCTAGTAGTACCCTGTCCTCAATAGTTTCTTAGCTAAAGTCATACCACTAGAATGGGAACCACAAATTCCATCGTGAACTTTTGTTAAAGAAGTTAAGGCTTCCTCTTGGTTAAGACTTCATAGTAATGTCCCTTTGATGCTTTGACGGTAAAGGGTATCACCTAGGATCAAGAATCAGGATGCCTTTTTGATAAAGGTCTTTTTAAGGTTGGTGGTGATATTGGATGGGAGGGTTCCTCTGCTTAGATAGGTGAATATGTCATGGTACCACGGGGATCCAAAACCAACAATGATGCACATAAATTCAGATTCAGGGATTTCAAAAGTTGGAATGAGAATTTGTTCTACCAAGAATTCACATTAAAGGACGTTGTTCGGCATGTCTAACAGTGATCCAATTGTTGCCATTATGTCTGTTGTTCAGTTATTCATGCAAGGAATCTTCTCAAAAGTTATATCAATAAAAAGGTCCTTGAGACTTTCCACCATCTTTTTTTAAGGAGTAAGCTTGTCATCCTTAGTTTGGTAGTCATCATTGACTTGATTGATAACTAGCTGTGAGTCTCCATAGACTTTCATTTCTTGTATTTTCCACTGAACTACTATCCTTAGACCTGTGATTAGGGCTTCATACTCAACAATGTTGTTAGTACATGGGAATGATAGCTTGGATGACTTTGGAATACAATCACCTTGAGGGGTGATAAAAAGAATACCCGCTCTTACTCCATGTTGGGTGAATGATTTGTCAACTTACCTTTTCCACTGATTGGTTAGATTGATAAGGAACATTGATTCATTAGGGAATTCAGATATTAATGGGTTCTCTACATAGATAGGTGCATCTGCTAGTTGGTCAGTGATCACTTGTCCTTTTATTTCCTTGTGCTCCACATAATCTATGTCAAATTTAGTTAAGATAATTACCCGTTTGGCCATTCGCCCAGTGAGAGTGGATTTGGATTATAGGTATTTTAATGGGTCGATCTTTGCATGAGTTTGATTTGATGGGATAGTATGTAATGTGTAAAATTTTGTGAAGCAAAAACTACTGCTAGGCATGATTTTTCAATGGGTGAATAGTTTATTTCGTAGCCCACCAAGGTCCTACTGATGTAATAGATATCCCCTTCCTTTTTGTCTTCATGATGTTGTGCGAGAAGGGAACCTAGTTCTATTGATGCTGCTGAGATATACATGAGTACTGGAGGTGTCAATAGATAGTATTTGATCTGTTGGAAATATTTATCACACTTCTCATCCCACTTGTAAGTCATTCTTTTATGGAGAAGATGCAAAAAAGGGTAGATTTAGTCTGATAGTTGTGTTATGAACCTTTTGATGGACTACAATATTCCTTGTTACCCTCTCATTTGCTTCAGTGTTTATGGTGGTTCCATGTTGAGGATGGCCTTTACTTTGTCTAGATCAATTTCTATCCCTCTCTATGAGACGATATAACCAAGAAGTTTCCCTGATGTAACCCCAAAGACACTTTTTTCGATTTAGCCTTACCTTGTACTCAATGAGTCTATCAAAGATGGGTCCTAAGACTTGTATGTGCTCATTCCTTTTCTTTGATTTTTCCAAAATATCATCCACATAATCTTTGAATGTTTTTTAGATCATGTCATGAAAGATTAGGGTCATTTATCTTTGATAGGTTGCTCATGTTTTCTTTAGCCCAAATGGCATCATGTTCCAACAATAGGTTCCCAAAGGACAAGTGAATGCAGCTTTGTGTTGATCCCCCTTGGCAATCATAATTTGATTGTAGCCTAAAAAACCATCCATGAGTGATATCATTTCATGCCATGTTGTTAAGTCCACGATGAGGTCTATGTTAGGAAGAGGGAAATCATCCTTTAGGCATGCTTTATTTAAGTCTTTGAAATCTGTGCATATTTTGATGCCCCTAATGGGTTTGGATATTGCTACCAAGTTTGAAACCCACTCAAGATAATCTATCAATTAGATGAATCCAATGTCACGAAGATTTTTTAACTCAAGTTTCACCAAGAGTGCTATTTGAGGATGCATCTTCCTTAATTTTTACTTTACTAGTTTGGCTTTGGGACAAACTGCTAAGTGATGCACAACTACTTTTGGATCGAGCCCTAGAATATCAATGTATGACCATGCAAAGTTAGCTCTTCACTCTTTCAGGAATGCTGCTAGGTTCTTTTGTTCTTCATCCAACAAGGATTCAACATAGAAAGTGATCTTGGGTGCTTCTTTTATTCCCACATTGACTGGAGTGGCCTTTTCTGCTAGAACTACTGACTTCTCTGGATGCATTTCACTAAGGGGGATATTGAATCCTTCATCCTTGGGAACCTTAGAGAGATTTTCACCCTTGGATACATCCTTTATTTTTACTATTTTAGGATAAAAAAGTGTCACAGTATGGTTTTCACTTAGAGATTTACATGTTAGTTATATTTCATTAATTTTGCAACTAAAGGACTTAATTTTCTTCCCATAGTATGCCCCCGTGTCTACCTCTATGTCAAAACCTACTTTATGATCTGCCCATGATAAGTTGCCATGGAGTACCATTAATTCTGAGATCGCTTCATCATTTTCCAATAAATCTAGAATTGGTTGTCCTTGTTGGTCCAAGTCAATGAGTTGTGGGTATACTAGGTGTAGTTCAGTCAGTTGATTGCTCAAAGGAAGGTATGTTATGGATATCATGAAGAGGGATTTGTTCTCAAATAGGTCAGAAAAATCAAGGGGAAAGTCATCTAAGGTCGTACCACACGATGTAGGTAGCCAAGAGGAAGACTCAACTTGTTTAGCGAAAGTACCTTTTCCAATAAGGGTGACCTTGCTAGTAGTACAACCTAGCCCAAGATTCTTTAGACATTTCTCAGGAATGATGGCTTCTAGAAAACCATTATCATTATGTCCTAGTTTTTCATTCTTGTTATAGCCCCATCCTTTCATTAGTTGTAAGCCTTTGTTGTCATCTTCCATGGGAAGAATAGGGATAGGTCACTCATCTGAATAGCTCAGGTTTTTTATCAACTGAAGAGTGAAAATGTTCAAACCAACACCTCCATCTACCAAGACTCTTTTTACCTTATTCTTATGAATGACAACCTAAAGTTGTAAAGCACAGTTATGAGATGGCTGAGGGTAGGTCTTGTTCCAAGAAGGTAAGGAGATGATTAGCGATATTCCCTACCATAACTTGAAACTGATCTGTATCAATATCCTCAGGGACAGATGATTCTGATAAAGCTTTCTCTAAGATTTCCCTATGTGTGGGGGATAGCCTCAATAGTTCCAAGATTGATATCTACACGGGGGTCTTCTTAAGTTTATCTAAGAGATTATACTTGTTGGGATTTGATGATGGAAAAGTAGGTTGTTCCCTAGATTGGGATGGGAATCCTTGGATGGTGACTTTGCCACGTCATGTGGTGACTCCACACTTCGTACTAGGCCCTTTGATGGTGACAATGGTAATGACATTGTCACAAGAAATTACTATATTTGAATAGGTATGTTGCATGTTTGTGTAATCCGTAGATTTTCCATTGTTGTTCCCTTTGCTATGATCTAGCATAGGGTTCTTGTATATATTAAGATCCTGGTTACCAACTGGTACTTAAATTGATATGGTATCATTCTCTATAAGGTCTTGGATAATTTTTTTGAGCCTCATGCAGTTTTACATTTTGTGTCCTTTTATTTTGTGAGTCACAAAGATTTTTCTCATCATACCAGGATGGCTTCTCCTATGGTTCTTGGTAAATTTGAAAGTTGGGTAGCGTTATAAAGTTTGACTCGACCAATTTCTTTAAGATGGTTTCGATAGGTTTTGGTAACTGTTGTACTTGTGTTTTGGATAGTTGTTCTTGTTAGGGGTTCATCTTTGTTGTGTTTTAGTGTTGTTGATCTGATTGTTCTGAGGAGGTGTTGTTTGTTGCACAGTTGGTTGAATGTTGGCAACTTGATTGTTGTTTGGTTTAGGAGCACTTAGGACCACCTTAGCATCTACCATGCCACCATTTGTTATGTTCTTGTTTTTAGCCCAAGCACAAGGCTTGTCGTTTAAACTTGTTGATGGATAGTTGTAAGCTTGAGTATTTCCTTGTGAGATTAGAGCTCTCTCAATGTGAAGGTCTCTAAGGACAAGCTCATCATAAGATGTGATGCATTGCATTTTTAAGTGGAAGGATAGATCTGGATCTAGATTTTCTATGATGATCCCTACTTGTTCATCGAGAAGAGGTAGCTTGCTCTTACTAGCTCTTTGTCTCCACTGTTGTAGGAAATTAACAAAATATTTTCCTTTGTTTGTTCTGAGAGTGTACAACTCTTCTAGACTTATGTCTGTGTCAAGGTTAAAGGAGAAGTGATCAATGAATTGATCAGTGATTTCTTGAAAAAAATTGATACCCAATGGTAGTTGAGAAAACCAATCCATGGCAGGACCTACTAAACTTTGGGGGAAGAGACACATTAGATAAGAATCATTGTAACCTCCATACACATGACATTAAACTCTTTGACATGGTCCACATGACTTCCTCTCCCTTTGTATTTATTGAATTTGGGGATTTCAAATCCAAGAGGGAATGGTACCATTGCAATGTTTCTATCAAATGGATATGGAGATAAGTTCTATGTATGGGGTTTCTTTGTCTTGCCCATTCGAAGATCCTACATTTCTTGCAATAACATCTTAAATTGTGATGATAGATCATGTTCCAGGTTTGGTAGAGGAACATACGTTGTGTATTGTGGGATGACAAATGGGTTGTATGCAGGATTTTGATATGATAAGGTGTTGTATGGTATGTATGGCGATGTGGGATTTTGTGAATGTGATTGTGGTGTTGGTGTATATGTTCCTAATGTGTTTGTATTGACGATGTTTGGTTGAGGATTATAGTAGGAACTTTTTGTTGTTGTTGTTGTTGTTGTCGGGCATACTGCTGAGATAGTAAGGCTTGCTATTGTTGTTGAACTGCAAGGGTTGCTTGTTGTTGTTGTGCCACTAGGGCTTGTTGTTGGGCTTGATGTTGTTGTTGTGCTGCTAAGGATGCTTGATGTTGGGTTTGTTGTTGTTGTTGTTGTGCTAAGTTTGCTTGATGTTGGGATTGTTGTTGTGCTACTAAGGCTACTTGCTATTGTTTCTATTGTTGTGTTGCTAAGGTTGCTTGTTTTTGTTTCTATTGTTGTGCCACTAAGGCTAATTGTTGTTGTTGCTACTATTGTTGTGTTGCTAAGGCTTATTGTTGTTGTTTTTGTGCTACTAGGGTTGCTTGCTATAAATCTAAGTCATGTGCTTGCAATGTAGGATCAGTTGGTTGTTGGGATATCTTTGATAGATTTTGGGTGTTGATGTTTTGAGTGGGTAGAGGATTGTTGATGAGATTTTGGGGATTCCCTTGGTTTAACATTCCTTGGAAGATGGTGGATTGAGATGGAGGAACATACGTTTGAGGTCCCATTTGATTTTGCATGGTGAAGAGGACCATGGGTAAAGATGAGGATGGTGTCATTAGATTTTGCGATGGTAATGAAATGCTAGGACATTGAGTCCATTGATTTAAAAGGTTCCCTTGTCCAATTTCTTGAGGATTTCCTTGCGCTAGGGATGTGGACAAGGTATTACCTTGGTTGATGGGATTCATCACCAAGGGATTTTTTTGATTCGAGTTGATGATGGATGGGATGGATGTGTTTTGTGAAACCAATGGTGTAGATGAACCAGTTGGGGGATTAGATAGAGATGTCCCTATTTGTGTTAAAGTTTGGCTTTTTGTTAGGGTATTGGCATGTCCTTGTGAGTCGATTTGAGATATCTAGCCTATACTTCCTTGCGGGATGTTGGGTACACTTGTGGTACTTGTGGGGATGGGTGAAGATGGGTACCCTCGATATGTGGAGGTTGTGGTGGATTCATGAAGTGTAAGCGGTTGATGTTGATTTTGGGGGTGTTTGGGAATGTTAGAAGCACCAAATTTTGGTGTCCAAGTACTGAATGGATTGGTGTTGAGAGTACCCACAAGTGTATTGCTTTCGAATGGAAGAGTTAGACCAAAGTCCTTGGCAAGACCAGTTGTAAGACTAGGAGTGGATGCTTGATTTATCCATAGTGATGGAGTTTTTAAGCCTTGTGTCAAAGGTTGCACAATAAAAGATGGGGAAAGTGGAGCAATGTTTTCCAAGGCTTGATGTTCTTGTTTGTACTCCAAGATTTCTTCCTTAGTAAGTCCAAATGGGTTGTTCGTAACGTCTTCAATCGCATATGGTCCTCATGAAGATGAGGGTTGTTGTGATGGTGTAACTTGAATTCTTGGATCAAATTCTAAAGGATTGGGATCAGTTGAGGTGAATGTGACTCTGGTTTTCTCCATGATTCTCTTCTGTTGTGATCTTGTCTCTACCATAAATTTTGGGTCACCTATCGGAGAGTTGTGTTGATATTTGTAATGTTTAAACTCTCTAGTTGACTCAAATCTAGGTAAAAGGGGCACTCTAAGTCTTTTAGGAGCAATGATGATAATGGGGGATGAAGAGATGGATGATGTGTAAAGTGATTTTCTCAAACGTTTTGCGACAACACTTTTGACTTAAGAGTTTGATGTTTGATGTTTGATAAAGGATGTTGATGAACTTGGAAATCTTTAGGGTAGACTTGTGACCTTCAAGATAAACTAGTTCAAACATGATAACTAACTTAACTAAGTGCATGGAAAAGGATACATTTCACATATAAATTAGCCAACTTAGGGGTTGGTTTGATAGATGTTTAAGACAAAAAGTGTTGGTGTATTCAAATTTTTTGCAAAGTTTGTGAAGTGAAGGATGAAATTTGATGAAGGGGTGGATGAAATGTTTGACCCAATGTTGACCTAAAGTGAATCTTTGTTTGATAAGACCAAGGTAGTGAGAAACATGCTAGACCTCTAAAGTTTGCAAATCCTAAAGATCCAATGTTTTAGATAGGTTCATTATCATGAAAAAGACTTGGGTTTTGACTGAAAAAGAACATATACAAGTCTAGATTGTTCCTTGAAACACGTTTGTATAAGTTGTATACCAACTTGGTTCTATTTTGGTGAAGTGATAAAAGGTGTTTTTTGAGAGCTTTTGGAGTAAGATGTCTAAATTTGAAATGATGACCTATAGACCTTCTCTTGGGGATTATGATTTTGTTTGAGATCATTTAGATAAGTCTAAGTCTATGGAAGAAAAGAGGATATTTATTGCCACACAGGTGGTGGTAATATGGGCCTTCCGACCTCAATATCGATTTGTTCCTCTTCTTTGTCTAAGATGTTTGCAACATTTCTCAACTGAGCGGGTGTTTCTTTTGTTTCAAAAGTAAAGCTTCTCAAACTACTAATTATATTGGGTTGTTCTCCTTCAATGAGTTCAAAGTTTGGTTAAATAATAGTAGGTGTAAGATCAGGTTGTTCAACGGGAGCAATCAGTCTCTAAATGGTCATGTGGGGTTCAATTGGTCAAATTTATCTTGCTTAAGCGAGCTTATTTTACCACAAACACTTGTCTTGATTATGTTTTCAAACTAAATGTCTATGTCCAAAACATCATAAATTTCATAATGTCCATTTTGTGTAAAGGATGAATTTCAAGCCATAGTTGCTTATGTTGACTTTGGGAAGTATGGATTGAGATTTAATTCAAGATATTTAGAAATATCTAAGGATAGGAATCCTTAGGACAAGCATTAATATCAAGGCTATTTCAAAAGGCATCCATACTTAAACCAAAGGGTTTGAAACTTTGAGGAAGATTGTGAATGTTTTTTTGTAATGTTTTACAACCAAGAAAAGTATTAGACTGACTCACAAGCATTTACCATCATAGGTTCAGAAGATACTACTTGTTGAATCCCCACTTAGATTTCTCCAAACATTAAGACAATGTGAACAACTAGAAATTTAGTGACACTGGCTCCCCTCCATAGCACACACTTCTCCGGACCACCAAATCTCAAAATCTTGAAGATTCTAAGGATTTTTTTGTTTTAACAATAAATAGTACAAATGTGGGGCGGATTTGGAATGACAGTTCCTACACCAATAAGAATGAAGATTTTTTGGTAACTAAAATAGATGGTTCTTAGCACTAGTATAGAAATAACAATAAACTACTAAAAAACTGCTTATAAATGACTGAACGTAGTTGTTTGACCAGTAGTAGTTTATTTCTAGATATTTATAACACGACTGAATTGATGACTAAACTATTTTTAGTCATTCGGTTGATCAGTTTTATTGTTAATTTAGTCAGTTGATTCATCGATTTGGTCATTGATTTAGTCATCTGATTGATCGACTTGGTCATTGATTTAGTCGTCTGATTGATTGATTTGGTCGTTGATGTAGTCATTAATTTGATTGATTTGGAAATATGAATTTAGTCATTAACTTAGTCATTGATTGTTTTAAACTAGTCACTTATTCAGTGATTTTTTATTCACTGGTATATTTTGTCATTAATTTAGTCATTGATTGATGTTAACTGGTCACTTATTTAGTCATTTTTATTCAGTGATTTTTTTCCATTGGTAGTGTATTTGGTCATTAATTTTAATAATCATTTTGATCAATTTGGTAGTTTATTTAATTGTTTTTGTTCACTGATTTCTATCAACTGGTAGGTATATTGATACATTGTTTATTAATTGCATAATAATTATATTTAGTCATATTTATTCACTAATTTTTGTTATTTTGTAGTATATTTAGTCAATTGTTAGTTTATTTAATTATTTTTGTTCACTGATTTTTGTCAACTGGTAGGTATATTGATACATTGTTTATTAATTGCATAATAATTATATTATCATATTTATTCACTAATTTTTGTTAGTTCGTAGTATATTTAGTCAATTGGTAGTTTATTTAATTGTTTTTGTTCATTGATTCCTCCCTATAAGTGTTGGAAATGAGACAATTCTTTAATTGATGTTTAAACATAGAAAAACATAATCAATCATTCATTTGCACATAATGAAATGGCTTTCAAGAAGGCAAAATATTGAAATTTTATTGAGACTTTGCTTTGAAAAATGTACTATTACAAAGTGTGTTTCTTAGTGTTGTGACTGAGAAAATTGAGTTACAATGCCTTTTTTGCTTATGTAAGATATTACAATTTTGATGACAATTCTATGTTGCAACTTATTTGCAACTACACATACATGTATGTTGCACTCTCTGCAACTTTTCCTCTTCTCTACACCTCTATCTGCTTTGTATTTACTTCTTTTTTGCACCCCTATTCTCTGCGTCTACTGCTTACACACCAACATATCCCCTCTTCTATAATGCACCATTTTGAATGAGTGGAACCCAAACAAAAAGATAAAAAAAATAATCAAAGGGTTTTACATTACAGGTGTAGTAAGATAGAACATTCTTTGTTCTACTCACATAATGTACACCCAAATCAATTTTTTTGGTTTTTATTTGGGTTCAACTTATTTAGGCTTAGTACATTCTATGTCTGCAACTTCACTCTCCACACTCTACTACTGCTAACCCTTCTTTTTATCTTATGCACTTATGGATAAAACTTTGTTATTTTTTCCAAATATTTTAGTGGCCACCGTGTCAAGGTCCCTTCTTTCTCTTTCAAGTGGACAACTCCATCTATTTTGTTTGGATGAGGAAGGGGTATGTTACTTGTGACCTATAAAATACTTACATTTGCATCTCCTGTTCCTTTCAATTTGACTCCATGTATAATAGATAGTGAATGAATCTGCCCAATGCCCACAACAACACCATCATACAGATCCAACACCTCAACTTCATCCCCTTCTTGGAGTTTATCAATAAATTTTTACAAAAACAAAAAATACACATTATATTGTTTTTGACAGTTGTATGTAATGTCTTATGTCTTGGAACAAATTATTTTTTGTATGTCCTTTTATAAAACACTCTATTACAACTAATCTCTAAGCTTCCATATGTAAGTTATATGTTCTCCCTTATTTCCATAATCTATGTATACTAGCTAATTACACTTCACTATTATTCTAACTAGCTTATATCAAATAGGTAATGATTGCCCTTATTTACATAATAAAACAACCATTACTTACTTGCATGTGGTTTCATATCACTCATCTCGAGCTCAACACAAATACCACCATGAATATCATGTGCATGCTCATCGAGTTCATCATCATAACCACTATCGCCATTACATACATTAAGTTGTACAACTTTGCAGAGAGTTGTATTGACATGGCCTTTTTATTTTTTTCCTTCTTTCATATAAGTGCTATGCCACATGTGGTTTAATCATCATGCAAAAATTAATATAATTCAAGTAAATAATGAAAAAGCTATAAATTTTTGTCCAAAAGAACATTTTAAGCATGAAGAATGACAAAACATTGAGACAAATAACTGGCAGCTATTATATTAATTACTTCAACGTAGCACAACTAAGATGATCGTGATGCACATTCTTGTCCACTTCACTATCAATATCGACATCTCTATTGACACCATGAAGGCATTTTTGTTTTTCTATTACTTTGAAAAAATTCTCTGCACGTGGTTTAACCATTGTGCAAAAAAAATATACAAAGCATTCAATAGTCAAGTAAAGAATGCAAGCTATAAATTTGTCCAAAAAACCATTTCCTAGATCACTCCAACAATAAAGATATTGGGTTGGATTCTCCTACCCTCAAATTTCAATAATCTACATATTAAGAGGCATTTGTATATAGAACTGCCAAACAAGAAGAAATGAGATCAATAGAGCCTCTTACCTCACCTGAATCCATGGATTTATGCTCATTACATGCATAAACTATAGGGTTAACGGTTTCAACCAACTGCGTAACTTGCTAACTAAGACCTAATATGCAACTCATTACCTTTTGGTACCCTAGTTCATATGAGTTGACATGATCTACAAAGGCTCCTACTGGGCATTGACCAAATCGTTGTGAAATCTCTATCGATGAACTTTACTTCAACTTCATCCTACTCTTAGATTTTTGCCATATAATTGACAATATCTTCTACACCTACTTCTCTATTACTGTTTTCCACCTAAAATACAATGTCAATTTCAACATATAGTTAGTTCAATAAAAAATCAAAATAAATAACATAATATAAATTTAACCAAAAATCCATACACTTACTGCAATTTTTCCATTTTGGCTTGCAACTCACCTTGGCCAAATGTATATCCAGTCCTCACATTATCTCTTGCTCTCTTTCCTTTGTTACTCTTTACCAAATATTCTTTGAAATGCATACTTTCTCTCAATGCCTCCCACTCTTTGGGAGATAGACTAGAGTCAAACCTCTCTTTTCCCAACATGATTGTTTTTTTGCAACTATATCTATAATTGTTCATCAAAATTATCATCCTTTGCTTGTAATATTTTCTAGAGATTTATCCACCAGTAGTCTCAAAAGAATTTTCCATTTTTTGTATAACATTTTCCATAGCTCGTGGATCTTTCTCTGCAAAATTTGATTTGAAAATATCCAAATGGGCCCTACATCTTACACCCAACTCAGTGGCCCACTTTGTAGCATTTGGTCCAATGGGCTCACCATCTCTCAATACCTCAAGCAAGAATGGATTCTTTCCTTCTAATTTTCTTTCTTTTGCATTCCTCTCTGTAGATTTGTACAAATCTTGACTCAATATTTGTCTTTTGACAAAAGCATCCACATCTTCTATTAAATTACCACTACTAGTATTTTTGGTTGATCCACTACCATCAAAAGTTCTAGATGCAATAGGTGCACTCTGAGGCACAACAAATGCAAGCAGTCTCTCTTCATGACTTTCATTAACCGAAACTTCATGCTCCTTGTCCACATCAAGTGTGACATGAGTAGGTAGATCAGTACCACTCTTCGTAGATTCCACATCATTAAACACATCCTTCAATGTTGAAAAAATAATCTATGGAACTACTATTACTTTGCCCTAATGTTTTTCAATAATCTCTCTTAGACTTAGTCCTAAGAGATCATCACAATGTTGCACATCACCATGTGCTATATCAGGCTGCACATCACCATATGCTATATTAGGCTACACATCACCATGTGCTATATCGGGCTATACATCACCATGTGCTATATCAGGTTGCACATCACCATGTGCTATACCAGGCTGCACATCATCACAACTATCATTTTCACCAACTACATTTGTTGAATCAAAAAACGCCGACTTCTATGAGATGGCGGCACTGTATCTTTTTTCCTTTTGTTTTTTCTCCACATTTTTTTGCACTCTTTTTATTGCCTATAAAACAAAAGAAATATCATATTATTTTTTATATACATAAATATATTTCCTATAAAATTTCATTAAACACTATTAAACAAATAATATACTACTTAGAGGATTTACAACTTGCCTTTTCAAACCAAGAATCAAAAAATATCCATTATTCCTTGCCACTTTTTCAGTACATGCACGCTCATATTCTGTCTCTGGAATTTTTAACATTATGATCACTATCATCTAATTTGCACCTTATAGTCCTTGTCTTCATTTCTTGAAGTCCAAATAAACAATAATTTATAAATCAACAACTTAAATCAATAAAACTTTATTGAGTTCATAAGTTGATAATTGTTGACTTTCCAATCCATTGATAACTACAAATGGAAACTTAAAATAGAATTTAGTTTATAGATTAAAAAGGATTTACAGTCAAAAACCAAGATGTTTATAATTACAGGTATTAGATAAATTTTCCTTAGGGATATATTCACAAGAGAAGAACTCATAAAACATAACAAAAGTAGGTTGAAGGAAAAAAATAGTCTAGTTCATCATGAGGTGTGTTAGAACGTTAAAAGTTTTCCTAGTTCCATCATCACAATTAACCTTGAAATCCATGACCCGAGCCTTGAATCTTATATTCCTTTTTATTTTTTACTGAACATATAAATTTTTTAGGTCTGACTAACATTGAAAGACCTATACAAAGCCAAAAAATCATCACATATATAAGTAAGCAAAAACATGTCCAGCTAAAAGCATTCCAAATCCTTTAACGGTCTGTTATCTCGATCCCTCAGCAATAATCTGAACCCTTGGCGGGCTGGAGGTGTGTAATAGACAACATGAAGATATTTACCACCATACTATAGAAGTATTATGATGAGGACTTGGTCGGGTGGTATGAGATAATTTAAATGCATCATAAACCACCATACCACGAGAAGGAAAAATGAAGGGTGTGGTATAGTAGGGAATAACCCACCATCTCATGAGGAAGATCATAAAGGCATGCAGTAGGGTGGTATGAACCACTATATCCTGGAAGGATGTGATGAAGCGTGTGATATGGTCGTAAGCCATATGTGATCATTAATGTAAATTGAAATACCATGGATTAAACAAGTCAAGGTTATGGTATAGAGGTAAGGATCCAGCTACCCCACAATGAAATGCAAAGAAGCATGTAGTATAGCGGTTTATACCCCTCTATCCTACAGTAGTTATATAAAGTGGTGGCGATAAAGAAGTATTAAATACATGAATCACATCAACCATCTAATCTTGTAAAATCAATGGTGCATGTTCAAAATCGAACTACGAGCAAAATATTTAGCGTAAGTTTGATATTAATGTTGACAAGATTGAGCTTAGAAGCCATTAAACCAAGAATTTGACATTCTCTTTGCACTCATTTGCAAAACTTAACAT